>CACVCL010014531.1:0-308648 GCA_902729485.2 Mus minutoides | reverse complement strand
CTAAAATTTTTAATTGAAAAAGAGTAATTGTGGACCTGAAAGAGTAATGTGAAATAGACCCAAAATTCTATACATAAAATGCAGAAAGACATACAAGAAAGTGAGGGACTGTATCTTTTCTTCATATGACAAGTCAAAACCCAGAAGAGTAATTGACAGGATTGACAAAGAATCCTATCTGCCTCCTTATCTCGGATTTACTTCTCAAGGGACATTTCTAACTCCTCGCTTCTGAAATGATGACAATAATAAGAATAAAAATAACAATTCGCAGGGATGGCTGCTGAAGTAGAACCTCAAATTTCCTGAGGAGAGACAATGTATTGTTAAAACCTGCCAATCAATCCTCCCTCTTCTTCTCGTGGAAATGTTAATTGGCTGTGGGAAAAACAATTTTTAATTAAATAAGTATGAAATAACTAGGTATCTGTTATTCTGGTATAGAAGTACAGGGGCTTCCTTTCTATTGTCACGACCACCCCCAGTGAAGAAGCTGACCCAGTTTACTTGCCTCAGGATGCAATGATGGGGACGGGCAAGTTTCTCAGGTGATTTCTGAGAAAACAACCTGGCACTTGCAGAATGCCTTAACTCTTGCTCCCTCTGAAATTGCTGGTTATTCAAACACCTTCAGATGACTAAGGCTAATGTGGCTGGTGTTGGCTGGAAGTTTAGGATCCCATGAATTACTCAGAGAGAAAGATACCACAAAGACAAAATTCTGCAACAGAGATGGAGGCTCCAGACTAGACATGGATTATCTTCCACAGTAATTACTTATGAGGAAAACTTGCTGAAGAAAACTTGCTGAAGAAAACTTGCCGAAACCAGCCACCTTGGTCCTGTGGGTTTTCCACAAAGCCAAGTAAGCTCTGTGGGTATGTATATGAGTGCATCCCTAAGGGCTACATGATATTAGTGATCTTTTCATCTGCAGGCATTTGATGACCATGACCTTGGATGATCTTCCTAGTCATGAATTTCATCAGGGCAGAATAGGAAAACACTACCCCATAATTTCAACAGTCAGGATGATTTGGTCAGGTCAAAAGCTATAGCCAGACAGACAATTGGTTTCTTTTTGACAAAATTTGACTATGATTTCTATTAACCGCAAGATTTAAATAGCCTATGGGTTACTAGGTTGTACTAGGCTACAGATGTTTTTGGAAGGCCAAGATGACTGCTCCAGAACAAACCAAACTGAATACAGATGAGATATGGTCTTATATGTTTTTCCCAGGGTTCATTAATGCTAATGAATTTGTGCAAGTAACATATATCATTTAAATTTTATTCAAACATACTTTATGTAAGACACCATGACAATCAATTTATATATTATCTCACCTAATCTTTAGTCCATTTCATTGTACAAGAAAAATTACTTCAACAAAAGATCACTAAAATATTAAGTCAAGGACAAGGTTTCAAACTATGGGCAATGTAACAACAGTCTTCAAGAAAGTTAATATTAACAATCTCAAATTTCAAATGCTATTATGAAATAATAATTAACTGAGGGCCTATTCACTTAAAAGGTTAGCTAAATAATATGTTAAAAACCCCCACCTGAGGGATAGTATTGATTTGTTAGAGGGAGAAAATGAAGTTACACATAACAATTACATTTCAGAGAATTATTTTTAGCAAATTCTTAGGGCAATCAATGATGTTGTTAATATGCTTAGTATTTTACCTCTCTACACACTTTATACTGTGTAGCTTATCATAATCACTCTCAATAGTGGGCGTTACAGGCCTTGAGATTTAATAGAATTTAGCTTGCCAACTTGAAGATGTTTATTTATTAAAAATCTAAGTAAAATGAACATTTTATAAACACCTGCACTAATACTAATAATACTAATATTTTTCTAATGTTTAGAAAATGTTGTCCTCTTTATTTCCCACTTCTGTCACCAGCCTCACTTGCTCCCCTTAAACCAATGAAAATCCTGAGGCTACTTCTCTGTTTCCTCCTTCTTTCATCTTTGCTGTCTGTTGCTCCTCACGACATAGTTAATTATCCCACATTCAAAGGAGATTTTGCCTTCTAGACTATATACCAATATAAATTCTATCAATGGTCATATCTATACAATATTCCAAACCTATAATTCAGCCTTCTTATCTCCTTCCCTTTGAGAGCCTTCCCACACAATCGTAAAAATGAATCCCCTAAATATTACTTTGTATATGACAGCTTTAATGGTGCTCTTTGGTTATTTAAAAAATATAAATGGTTAATTTATGATGGATTGAGACTGCAATAAACCTGTAAATTTACGGGATAACATACGGAGTATATTTAACTTACCAAACATAGCAGTTTAATCTCGACTATCTTAAACATGCTCACAATACTTAAACAGTCATCTAAAATAGTGAAAAATCATCATACATTGTGTAATATCCATCCTATTTTATAAGAAAGCACTGAATACCCCGTGTGTGTGTGTGTGTGTGTGTGTGTGTGTGTGTGTGTGTGTGCATGTGTGTGTGGGGGGGAGAGACAGACAGACAGACAGACAGACAGACAGAGACAGAGACACAGAGACACAAAGATACACACACACACAAAGAGAAGAGAGCATTTTACAGATATGAAGTAATGTAAATATTTCTATGTAAATATAAAAAAATCACTCCAGTAGACTATAGGGCATTGATTGTCCACCCTTGTGGTTGTGTGGCTTACTGGGAACTACCACTTGAGGCTCTTATACAGCATCACCCAAACCAAAACCCTACATAGTAACTGAGGGCTAGTCCCTGATGATGGCTTGATTCCATTTTCAATTTATGAAGGCAAAGCAATATTCACACTCAGAAGAAATTAGACTTGAGTTTGATCTGTTCTTGTCATGGCTCTGTGCAATAAGCACTTCCATAAGGCTAGTCCACAGGATTAAGCTCTCAGGCAACCACGTGTGAACAACTGTGCCTCGTCCCTCTAATGTGTCAACAGTGTCTTTTTCAGACATAGGCATTCAACAAGTTACCTGAGACTCTGGATTGTTTCTTATAAAGTGGCCTTTACATTATAGATCTTTGCCCAGCTAACATATTCTAAGCATGCTTAAGGTAGTCTAATCTATAATGTATGGTAAGTTAAATCAACAGACGACATTTTCCATTTGCAATATGTTCAATCTTTGATGTATTGATTGGTATGTAACTCACTGTTATTCAGGAATATCATCTGTGTTCCTGATCACTCAAAGAGTGGGGCCACTAAAATCAATAAATACAACCCAGTGTTAGTTGGAATGTAATTACATCACAAATTGAAGAACGAAAACACACTGGATCTCTAGCATAATGCTCAGAAGAATTCACAACTGAGCCCACCCATGTTTCCTGCTTGCATTAGACTACTCTTCTCCTCAGCTCGTTCCTTGCTCCAAAGACAACAATTTATTCTAGGTTACCTCAAAACATAGTCTGGTTTTCCCTGTCTCCAAACTTTTAGTTCATTTCTCAAACAACAGTATGCTTTCTCTCTTGATATCTATTTATACTAACTTTTCAAACATTTTCCAAAGTTCAAGTTAGATTGTATCTTGAACAGTAAACTACCAAGGGCTTCTCCAACAAAAGATGTAGGCCATTATAAATGCCCAGTATTTATATCACATGTTTAACACAAAATTATTTAGTGGAATTTATGTAGGTAGGTGTGAATATACAGACATATATGTATATGGTGAAAAAAAGATTGTAGCTATGTGAGAGCAGAAATATATATATATATATATATATATATATATATATATATAATCCCTTGTGACACCCCATGTTAAATATATATATATATATATTCACCATTTATATTTATGTAAGTATACTATATATAGAACTATTCATATTTATGACTCATAAAGTTTCAATTACCCTATTTGGGGGAAACTTACTAAACATGAAAAATAGATTGATAGCAGCTGACTGCTAGCACTCAGGTTAGATTTACTTTCTATTTTTATTGTTACAAAAACAAAACAACAACAACAACAACAACAAAAACAATCATCCTTTCCATCAGAGACTTAAGGTAAATCTCTAGTCTAATGTCTAATTCAGTTCTGTTCTTCCATAGATAGTCTGTAATTGACATAATCATTCAGTGTCTGTAGATGTACAAAGTATCATAACATGACTTTGTGACTCAGGTAGATTTAAAAGCTTATACCAAAAGAAAAAAAAAAAAGGAAAAAAAGACTCTTTGATGACCAGTGACATACTTTAAGATGACAAATTACTTCCTTGTTACAGCTGGCATCTCCCACACCTGGCCCATTAGCAAGTAGCAGTGCTAAGGGAGGCTGAGAGTTGAAGCTAAAAATGAGAACAAATACCCGTCATTTCAATACTGGCAGGTCCAAGGTAGCCTGGATTTTTAAATTGGCTGTTTCCAAGCAGATATAAGATCTTGCTGATAAGATCAAAGGAGTATGTCCCATAGCTTTCCTGTATGGGAGGTTTTGATGTTAGGGAGAAAGTTTGACTGGTTCATAGATGGTGGCCATTTCCATTCTCTTAAGTCTTTCACCTTTTTCTAATGCGTGTCATTGACATGAATTCTTCAATGTGAGCTTAATGAGAATTATAAGGGGTTCTGCCACTTGGATTCAAACTTGGGGAAACACTGTGGATGTGAGTGAGATCTGAAATCTAGAACTTCTGAAAGATAATCACTCTTCTGAAAAGAATGAATCAGGCTCAAAATTTCATCTGACAAAACCAGTTGGTGTTGGCCATTTAGGCCCTCCAGAAACTCTTATCAGGACCAAAAGGAGATAGACAGTTCTCAATTAAAACCAAAGGGCCTTTAATCCCAGCACTTGGGAGGCAGAAGCAGGCAGATTTCTGAGTTTGAAGCCAGCCTGGTCTTCAGAGTGAGTTCCAGGACAGCCAGGGCTATACAGAGAAACCCTGTCTCAAAAACCAAAAACAAACAAACAAACAAAACAAAACAAAAAAACCCAAAGGCATTGGAATGAAAGTTACAACTCTTTTGAAACAATTTTCAATAAAACCTCAAATGTGACTCAGAGAGCTCTCCTGCCACCATTCCTTATAGAATAACCCCATTTCGGTGACAGTAACAGTGGACAGCAGGAAGGACAGCAGGGAAGAGAGGCCGGCAGCACTGTGTGAGCTACCTTGATGAATAGATGCCAGTCTTCTGGTTTGTACCTCAGCACTAGTAAAAGGATTTTGAGAGTATGAATGGAAGCATGGTTTGTGAAAGGAGACACCAACACTTGAAATGACCTCATTTTTCTCAGGGTGACTTTCCTGGGCATAAGCCATACAGCTAATGTCCATCAAAGAGTCCAGAATTTTTTATTTAGTGGTTTAATTAATTTTATAAGGTAAGTAGTAATATTTTCTTCATTTTCAGATGAGCAACCTGAGTCTTCATGAGATGAAGTAGTTGTTCCAAGGCTAAGTGATGACCATTTGTAGTCCTGGGATTTGAACTCAAACTTCAAGTTCCCTAAGACTCATGGGAACCAACCATGAGTTCTGTAGACAGCTTGTTTGCACTGTGTGATTAGTGAAAATAGGTTATTAGAAACAACATGTATAGAGCCCATGTTTCAAAAAGGGCCAGAAATGGTGTGGCTATTTATTATTAGCTGAGAACTCACTACAGCTACATGGATAGGGACTCTATAAAACAATCCAGAGTTTACATAGGCTATAAGGGGACAGACAGCCCAAGACAGGTAGCTTGCCATCCAGATTAACAGGCTAAGGCAGCTGTGACAATGCTGTCTCTGAGACTTCGTGGCAGACGTTCCCAAAGGTTAGATCACACATTCAGGGAGATCAGATCTCTTTGATATAGAAAGAGGCAGAGATGGATAAAGTCCTTTCTAAATGTTGGGAATTGGGAAGGCTCAATTATTGATATGTACCTGGGCTAGATTTTGGAAACCTTGAGTCTTCCTGATTTTTTAACCCTCTGGAAACTCATTCCCTTGCTGCAGGCATCAGTTTCTCTTATAAAATGAAGGAGTTGGAGCAGCTTACCTGCCAATGTTTCCTGTAAATTAGGAAAGAACTGGGAAAATTGAAAACACACCTTTCATGTAATTACTTTATTTTATTCAGAGAAAGAAAGTCTGAGCGATTTTAGGATTAGAGAGAGGTAAGGGATCTTCTCCAGGTTTTTTTTTTTTAAATAGACTGAACCTTCCCTCTTTGTGTAAAACATCCCACTGGATATTTTGTGGGGCCACCATAAGAAACAGGCTCTTCTTCTCAGGATTCAGTGTGTGAAAGGAATGACATGCCAAATCCCACGAGGCCCTGAAAGTGACTCTGTCAGCTGAAGTTCGGGGACACACACTCGTTGACCTTGTACACACTGAAACGTCAAGATCAGTCTCCTTTAGAGGAAAGTGAAACTCTATCCCTTATGAGGTTTGAAAAGAAGCAGGACAAAGAAAGCCTTGTTCCTAGAATGTCCTGCATTGTGAAGATGAGCAGGCAGTGCAGAGAACCTGGTGGGAATGCCCAAGGGGGACAGGGAAGAATAGGCTGACCTCTAACTCTTTTATTCTTGTGAATTTCTGTATCTCAAACTTTCGGCAACAAGCAGCAGATCCCGGGGGAATGGGAAATTGAAATATAACAGGTGGTTTGGCTGGCTCTGTCCAGCACATGCAGGAGACAAGTGTTCTGTCGCCAAGATCATCCAACTTGCCTACAAGTGCTCTCTGTCTCTCTGTGTGTCTGTCTGTCTGCCTGTCTGTGTCTCTCTCTCAATCTCTCTATCTCTCTCTTTCTCTCTCTGTCTCTCTCTCATACATACACACACACACACACACACACACACACACACACACACACACACACACACTTTTTCATGCCCAGAACTTTGATAAGAAACTATGAGACACGGCAAGCAAGATGGACCTCTACCCTGTGCAGTGCATAGAGTTCCCTATAAAGTAAAGCACAAGAGAAGTTCATTAGTGCTTTCATGTCCTTAGTGCCCCAACAGTGTGCCCAATTAAGCTCTACCTGTAGGCAGGCATACACAGAAAGCAAAACAAGAAACCGAGGCATTCCGCAATGTGGTAACAACATGAGAACACACCCATGCAGGAATAATTCAATCACCCCACCTTAATATAAACAAAACCCAACACACTACCTGACAGAGAGAGAAACTAGATATAATGATACTGTTTCCAGTTAGCATCACATAGACTTTTATAGCATCAGATCTTACAAAATATCTAAATATGATTCTAAGAAAAAAAACTGACAGAAGCGAAAAAATCTTATGACCTCTGCTTTAATGAACATCAGCATATGTTTATTGAAATTTTAGTAAGAATTAGGCATATTAAGAGTGAGAATAGCAACTCTTCCTTTCAAAGTGCTTTCAGTTTACTAAATGAAATGAGCACATAAACAACCAAGTAAAACAGAGCAGAGTCCAGGGACTAGACAGGAGGCTAACACACACACAGAAGACCTGTGAAGTGACAGCTCCCATGGACAGAGGATGCTTCGACTGGCAGCAGAAGGGGAAGGAGCAAGGCTTTCTCTGAACTATTTTGCCTTTTTAAAGAAAAGATTTAGACTTAGGCATACGTGGGAGGAAAATGCTCTCTTGAGTGACGGTGACAACACAGACCAGAGGTATGGCATTCCCTAGAGCTGAAGTTACAAGAAGCTATGAGCTGCTTGATGTGTGCTTGGGACCAATCTTGGGTCCTCTGCAAAGGCAATGTGACTTGTTAACTGCTGAGCCACCTCTTTGGCCTCTCTGAACTATCTTTTATTATTATGATTTATAGAGAAGGACATTGGAGCATAAAAGGATTAAATCACTTGCCTGTGACTGACATCCAAGCTGAACGAGACAGAAATCCCCATCTGCCAGCAATCATTTAAGAAAATCCTGCTGTCTTATATTATTATACGGACTCTATATTCACTGCATGACTAAACTGTTATTGTTTTTTAGTAATCACTTGAGAAATGAATGAAAGGTTTTAAAGTAGACCCTATGACTTGGAAGAAATCGAGGAGGAAGAAAAGACTGGGAAAATGGAGTTTACAGAGGCATATTTACAGATTATCCTAAAGCCATTGCTCTTATGTAGCCTTTAAAAGACTTTGAAATTTCATCACTAGCCCATGCAGAACTGTTTTTAAGGCTTTAAATATGGGGTTGGAAACTGGAGGGGTGGCTATTCTGAAAGCTTTTGCCTGTACATGGGATATGTTCTTCTATCTTGGGAGCCTTCTCTGGCCTCAGTGGGAGACGACACGCCTAACCTCACAAAGACTTGCTGGACCAGGGTGGGGGACTACCTAGGGGGTACCACCCACTTAAAGGAGGAGAGGTGGAGGGAGGGAAGGACTGTGGGAAGAAGTGGCAGGGAGGGGTGCAGTAAATGGGACATAAAGTGAATAAGTAAAATAATAATAATAATAATAATAATAAATTTAAAATGGGGTTGGAAGAATAAGGTCATTTGACATATAAAATTTGCACAAAAAAATCATAAAAAGCAAATCTCTTTGGTTGCTAGTAATAATTCAACTTCCCCTTTCTAAAATTTAGCCTCATCCTAAGCTTTGAAAACATTTTGTTTTATGGGTCAATTTATTCTCATGCTGTGATTCCAAAACATGTGGCAGAATTCCTGACATATAGGCAGTTATAGCATGATGATTATTCCACAATATCTATACTGCATGAGAAAACCTTTAAATAATCAAATTATTTAGAAATTTTGTTCTTTCTCAGTGTCATAAGTTTTATTCAGGTTAAAATGGCTGTATTTTTTCTTAGGGTTGCATCACTGAATCCAAAATATGGATATTCCTTTATCTTTAGAGAATATCAGATAAAAACGTGTTATCTGCATTTTCCTATAAAATTGAGACAAATTACAAATTTATGAGGTTTTTTTATGACCCACTAAATAAAAGACTGAATACAAAGTCTCTTAAGATTGTTTATATTTAAAATGTACCAAATTCTATTCTGAAACTACACTAACTGGTAAAGCTGTGTATTTTCTAATAAATAGAAGCCCCGTGTAAGGGGATTCCTGGATAAAACTGGTTCACTTTGTTCTAAGCAAACTGGTGTATCAGGTCTCTCAATAGCATCCTTATTTCAAAAGAGACTCAGCCATTCCCCAGATTTGCATTGCAGCCTATGAGACCCACTAGACTTAAATAAAGTGGAATGTTTTGACCCTATAAAATTGACAACTCTCTCTGACGACAAACCATAACAAAAATTATAACCTATTGAAGAATTTTCCTTCAAAACTACATTCCTCAGAAGAGAAAAATAACAAGTAACCTTGAAAATCACTTAATATAGCTTTGCATCTCAATAATCCAAAAACTCAATGATAACAAATCTGCCAGACAAAGCCCCAGCTTTCTAAAAGAATAAGACCAAACATAAAAGTTCATTTAGCATTACCAAAGTAACCCTTACCCTGTCCCACACTGGTGCTACGTACGTCACCTTCAAGTAAGGTAAAAAATGGAATATGATATCCCTTTAGGCCTGAGTATTGTTTGTTTTTTTGTTTGTTTTTTGGGGTTTTTTTGATGATGATGTTACATTTATATTATTTTAATTACATTTGTTCGTTGGAAATTTCACACGTATATAATGCACTCCATCTCCCTCCTACCTTCGTCAACTCTTCCACCCCCTTCCCTTCCAAACCCTTTCCTGAATCATGTTTTTTCTCTTTAGACTTACTTAGCCATCGTCGATTCTATTAACTAAAACTGAGTAGCCGTGGGTTTAGACCTGTCTCTCAGAGATGTGTGGGCTCATCACTGGGCACATAAATGAGAATATTGACTCTCCCCATCACAGAATCCCCCAGGAACCAAAAGTTTATCAGGAGGGAAGGGCCCCATGACACCCTCTACTCCTGAAACATTCACAATGAACTATCAACAAGACCAGTCTCCTGCTGGCTCAATGCAGGTGAGCATAGCAGCTTTGAGCTCAGGACAGTTTCCTACCCTGAGAGTAGCATTGTACAGTCTCTCTTCCTATTGTCTGACTCTTACCCTTTTTTTTCCTGCCCCTCTTCCTCACCCTTTCCAGATCCTTAGATATGAAGCTGTAAATGTATTACTTAAGAATGAGTATTCAACTGTTACTCATTCTCAGCCCCTTGAGCAGTCAGGAGTTTCTTCCTTCATCCACCATTCACTGGAAAGAGAGTCAGCTCTGACGAAGGCAGACTGAATCATTGTCCTAAGTCAGCTCCTGCCCCCAGGCTGCTTGTACAGTGTACACCACATGTTGAGAGTCAGTTCTAAGCAAGTCTTCTTAGTTGCTAAGATCCATTCATGCTAAGGTTCCTCATCTATTCCCATAATCCCTGTACACAATTCCGAAGCTACGTTTACTGACTCAGTCACACTGTATGTGTTATTAGTTGTCATTCAGAAAAAGGAGCAAGGCTTATTATTAACTTTGTGTTCCTTATGTGGGTATTTGGGACAAAGAACCTACCCAATAAATGTTCATTGAATAAGAAAATGAGAAGTAAACAATATCTATTCAGAAAATAATGAATTAATTCTGTGTACATCTGCACATTTGCATCTTTGGACATTTTTATTTACTCATTACCTTAATTGTTCATGTACAAATATGATTTTATTTTGCCTTCTTTGAACAATCTGGTACATAGATTTTTATTTTCAACATTATGATATCGTCTTAGTTAGGGTTTTATTGCTGTGAACAGACACCATAACCAAGGCAAGTCTTATCAAGGACAACATTTAATGGAGGTTGGCTTACCAGCTCAGAGGTTCAGTCCATTTTCATCAAGGTGGGAGCATGGCAGCATCCAGGCAGACACACCTTCTAATAGTGCCACTCCCTAGCCTGAACATATACAAACCATAACAGATATCTATTGTCTTAGGGTTTTATGGCCATGAATAGACACCATGACCAAGGCAATCTTAGACAACATTTCATTGGGGCTGGCTTATAGGTTCAGAGTTTCAATCCATTATTACCAAAGCAGTATCCAGGCACACATGAGGCTGGAGGAGCTGAGAATCCCATTTCCTGTTCTTAAGGAAGTTAGGAGAATACTAGCTTCCAGGCAGCTAAAACAAGGGTCTTAAAGCCCATGCCCACAGTGACAAATTTCCTTCAACACAGCTATACTTCCTCCAACAGGGCCACACCTACTCCTCAAGGCCAGACCTCTAAATAGTGCCACTCCCTGGGACAAGCTTATACAAACCATTGTGTGTGTGTGTGTGTGTGTGTGTGTGTGTGTGTGTGTGTGTGTGCATGTCTATATGTCTATGTATGTATATACTGTGTTTGTATGTATGTATATGTAATATTACTCAAAAACAATAGAAAGATTTATGAACAAGGCAATGAATTTATAATCTGAAACTCAGTGATTGTGTTCCACTGTGACTTGGATGTATAATTCTTTCTTCAGGCAAGGGGCTGTCAATAGGCAGCTTCCAGAAGTAATGAATGTTTGCAGTCATAATTTCATGGGTTGACTGAAGCTTAATAGCCTTTATTTCCAATTTAGTTTGTGATATGTTCCAGTAGAAGTAGTCTCAAATGAAATATCATCTATCACAATACTATTTAACCCTCTATGATTCTGTTAACCATCCCATGCTGTTTGTTTGAGCTTATGTGCCTCTCTGTGGCAGACAGTAGGAGTCACCTTCATTCTTCTCGCTGCTTCTGGCTCCAGTTTTCTCAGGCACCAGTACACAGGAAAAGGTTGGCCATCAAGTGATGCTTGCTTCATCTGTCACAGCCAACCCTCGCCCATCTGTACCACCAGCATCACCACCAGCAAGGAGGAGAAGAAGAGACAAAACAAAACACTCCAGATTTGCTTCTCCTGCTTATTATCCAAAGACAAAATCGAGATGGATGTTAAGATTTACAAATTAAATTCTTGCTGTCTATAACTGTGGTGAAATCAGATAACTGAAACAGAGGATTACTGGGTCAATGTTCAGACACCCACATGTACAAGGACTACTGAGCAACTTGGGAACCACGTAGATTATAGTCAGCATTCTGGAAGAGGAAGAATTGAGTCACTGTGGGAAGTATGCTGCTGCAGGGTGATCTAGAGAACATTCTTGCAAATTCTTCCTAGTCAGGGGGCTCGCATCAGGCAAAAGTGATGGTTTGCTTTCTTGCTTTGGAGGCAGGGTCTAAATATGCACTTCCACACTGGCCTCAAGCTCTTGATTCGCCAACTGCAGCCTCTCCAATGCTGAGATTGTAAGCCTGGATTCAAACCAGGGTCACTTTTACTTGCTCCTCCCATACACAAAAGAAAGCTACGCATACCTACTAGTGTTTATCAAAACCAGAAATCCAAAATCTCCCAAAATGACTGACTCAAACAAAGCCATTTTTCAGAAAGTAATTAACTCTCCAAGTGGTCCTTGTACACATTTTTATAAAAAAAACTATCATTCCATTGTCATCTGGATTGTTTCAAAGCAAATTAAATCAATGCAAACAAGGTTTAACACAGTTAAAGGACAGTTCATTGGCAACCATTGGCTTTGCCCGTCTGTGTAGTAGTCCCAAGTATAATACTGTATAGTTTCCATAGTGCTGGTGCAGAGAACAGAGGCTTTACATTCATTCTGTAAGAGATAAAGCACCTAATCACTTCAGCTCACTGTTCACCTACACTGAAAAAAAAAAAACAAAAAACACATAAAGCTATCGTCCATAACTGGATAGGATGGCTGATATCAAGATGACAAGTGGTTGGTGGGAGGGCAGATGAGGAGCAGAATCCCACATCCACTATTGATGGGGATGTAAACTGACCAAATCCCACATCCACTACTGATGGGTATGTAAACTGACCAAACATCACAGAAGTTTGGTCCACAAAATAACCACAAAAATAAAAGTACCGCACAACCCAACAACCCTAGCTCTGAGTACAGTTTCTCAGGCAATGAAATTACCACCTCAGTCAGCTATCTGTCCTTAGTAGCAGCATTCTAATATGTGAGATGTGAAATGGATAAAAGTATTGTTTTTATATAGACACACGAAGCAGAATCTGAAGAAAACCTGGTATGTGAGACAAAGTGGAAATCTAAAGACAATTTCAGCTAAGTGAACTAAGGCAGACAAAAAGGTAAATACGTCATGATCTCAGTGATCATAGTCTAAAAAAGAGTCAATTCTACAGAAGTAGATAATAAACAATAATTGCCAAGGATCAGGACAGTGGAAGTACAGGGTAGTGTGGTTTTAAAGAGAAGTACAAACTTTTAGTTATAAGAAAACCATCTCCAGGGATTCTCCATTTAACTTGGAGTCTACAATTGAGAACTCTGTTAATTATATGATACTGGCCAAAAGTAAATAAAAATATTCTCTCCCTTCCCCATAGTAACAAAGGACAAGGAAGTATGATGATGTGTATGTTATTTTGATTATGGTAATCATTTCCCTCAATGCTTATATACATAAAATCATTATACCATAGACTTTGAGTGTCTAGCCTGCCATAATACCTATGCACTCCACATCTCTGAAATCAACAGAGACTCAAAATATTTGAGGGGAAAGCTGAGCCCAGGTTAAACAGACATTGTGTGTATGTGTCATAATTCCATAAACGATATATGATGTGAAAGCTACTCACCTGACATTCACATTGCAGTAGCTGTGGTATATAATAATGAGAGCGCATAAAATAGGGAGATGTGCAGGTTAAAGGCAAAAACTGTCACATTTGATATAAAAAAAAAACTTGAGTATTCAAGCAGTTCCATATTCTCAGGTGATCCTAAAACTGACCTCATGTAGATACTAAGGGATGGTTGTATATTACTTTTATGAATTATACTTCAGAATTATGCAAATAAGCACATATTTTGGGCTTAATTTCAACAGGAACTGATTTGCATATGTATGTTCATTTATGTGAGTGTGGGTATGAACCTGCTGTGCCTCATGATCAGAAGACTGACAAGAGTCAGTCCTCACCATCTTCTTGATCAAGATCCCACCCACCCCCCTCTTTTATGCTGTTTTTCATTGCATAGGTCAGGCTAGTATACTCATGAGGCTCTGAATATACTCCTGTATCAGTCTCCTGTCTTTCAGTAGGAACACTGGAAGTACAACCATATGTTACTGAGCCTGGCTTTTGAAACTCAGGTCCTCAAGCTTACACAGCATAAACTTTATCTACTGAGCCATATCCCCAGGCCAGGAACTCACTTTTAAACCCAATCGATGAATGAGAGTAGATGAGTGTCCTTCAGTGTTCATCTTGATTGGTCCAGAACCAGTAAGGTTCTTACTAACCTGGGGATTTAGGTACTCTATATCATTTGCCTAAGCCCCAGCACTTTACAGCTACTTCTAGAAGGAATGTGATGATCCACAATGTTTCACTTCTCCTAGAGTAAAGACACCAGACCTTCAGCACTAAAAGAGAAAGAAAAACTTTTATCTAAATATGAGGTCTAGGATGGGGTTCAGAAATGCAAATGCCTGGTCCCTCTGAGTCAAGATAATTGACACCTCTATAGAGAGAAAACACAGGGAAAGAAGCACCAAAACGTTGACCTCTTTACCAGAACAAATGATTCCCTGGATAGAAATCAAGAATGCCGCTGTGTGCTCCACAGTCCTCATCATTTCCTGGCCTTCAGTCAACAGGAATAATTACAGCATGTCTGTCCCTACTGTGACCTCTGAAAGAACATGTCTTCCAAGCCCTTCCCCTACAAAGACCCTTCAGCCCTTCTGCTCCAGGGACATCCCACTTCCTTAGACAAGGATGGCTCTCATCCAGATCTAGGCCATCCTGCTGGCTGCTCTTGTCTAGACCCAATAGGCCTCAGCTAGAGGTCCAGGTGGCTCATTCCTCATTCCCCAGCAAGGCTTCTACAGAATCCACCCCTTCCTGTTCTCTCTACCATTAGTGAAATAAGGCCTGGAAGGTCCTCCCAACATCCAAAATGTAGTTCAGTAGTTCATGCAGATTTCAGTCCCATAGAAGACTTTGAGCCAGCAAATAAAGACAGCTTTAGAAAACATGTGTTTCCTTAATACTATGCACAGAAACAAGGTACAATTACAGTGTGTTTCCAAAATTGGCTTTTACTATATATATATATATATATAGATATATATATAGATATATATGCCTCTATAAACTATATCTGTATTTGATACATGAATCTACTAACAGATAGATTGATGATAGATAGATAGATAGATAGATAGATAGATAGATAGATAGACTATGGATGAACAGAAAAATATATTTTTATATACAAATACAAAAGAGAAATGTAAGTCCACGGATAAACTAGACAGATATGTATCTAAAGCTATATGTAGGTAGGTAAAGACATAAAACTTCAAACTGACAATTGTATGAAAATCCTGCTTAAAGAAAGGGGTCATACCCACCCATCTATGAAAGAATTTAAAGGAGTTTTTGACAATTTCTTGATTTACTTTGGTTGCCACGCTGTATATGACAAGCTACAAAAATTTCCAGCAAATTTGAAAGGTATGCTCAAAATATTCTGATATGATATGAAAAGACTAAGTCAAACACAAAATCTAATTCCTAATTCTTTTCAGGTGGCCAAAACTGAGGGTGGATTTTTGTTATGATTAATTAAAATGCTGAGTATGTAATATACAAAAATTCACTTTGTGGGCTTAAAAGAATGCCTTAAATATCCTCCAAAATATTAAAGTGTTAAGAAACTGTATCAGTTTTCTGGGGGTTGCTGTAACAAGAGACCAGAATCTGAGTGGCTTGAGAAATACATTTGTTTTGTAAAATGTTAGAAACAAAAATATGAAACCAGAATGTTGACCGGAAAGTGACCATGTTGAAAGCTCTAAGATACGATGCTGTGTTACCTCTTCCCAGCTTCCGGTGGTTTTGCTGATCCTTAAATTTATTAACTCCAATGTCTAGCTCCATCTGCACATAGCCTCTTGTGTGCCTTCAAGTCTTTCTTTCCTTTAACATCTCCAGTCACTGGCTTTGGACTCCAATTCAATCCAATCATACATCTTCTTCATTTGACTATATCTACACAGATGCAGTCTCTACTTAAAGCCATAGTCCATGCACAGGTCAGGCGGCTGCATTCATTACTTTTCTTGTTGCTATGAGTGAGTGTCTGTGGCTTAAGTGAAGAGGGTTTACTTTGGTGCAGACCTTTGTGATTGGAGGCTGCGTGGTAGTTCCATTCCTTTGGCAGTCGCAAAGCAAAGGGCAAACAGGAAGTAGGGCCAGGCTATCAAGCCTCAAAGACCTACTCACAATGACTCACTTCCTTCCCCAAGTCTTCTTAAAGGTTCCACTTCCTTCCCAAATAGCATAAGCAGATAAGAGCCAAAGTATTCAAACGCAGCTTGAGGATGAACTTTATGCCAGACCCTAAATACCAATGAAGAGATAGATCCTGGTACATGAGATATGATAAACCAGAAAATACGTGGAGCCGAGATTAGAACTATAAAAAACTATTTTAAAATGCTGTCTAACACTATTGTATATGCCAGCAAGATATTGCTGAAAGGGCCCTGATATAGCTGTCTCGTGTGAGGTTATACCAGTGCCTGGCAAACACAGAAGTGGATGTTCACAGTCAGCTATTAGATGGAACACAGGGTTCCCAAGGGAGTAGCTAGAGAAAGTACCCACGGAGCTGAAGGGGTCTCCAACCCTATAGGTGGAAGAACAATATGAACTAGCTAGTACCCCCAGAGCTTATGTCTCTAGCTCCATATATAGCAGAAGATGGCCTAGTTGGCCATCATTGGAAAGAGAGGCCCCTTGGTCATGCAAATTTTATATGCTCCAGTACAGGGGAATGCCAGGGCAGGGGTGGGGGGCAGTTTAGGGGACTTTCGGGATAACAATTGAAATGTAAATGAAGAAAATATCTAATAAAAATTGAAAAAAAATGTTGTCTAAATTGAGTTACTTTCGATCGTGTAAGTGGGTGCAATTAATATTTAAATCCAGACGAAAGATATAGACAATACTATTATTAAACAACCTTAGCCTTAAAAAAAAAAAAACAACTAACAAAATTAGATAGAGCTTTGAGTTTGAAATATCGTTTGCATCCTAGTTGTATTTTGAGTTGAGGCAAGAAGGACACGTGTATTTAGTGATGGATAATGATTCCTTTAGAGATGCTGGATAATTGAAAGAAATAAATTCTTTACAAGCACTAGGGTGCTTCGGTTCGCCTCAAACTCTGCAACTAGTTTTTGCTGCGAACTTTCTCATGCACGTATAACTAAGACTTGGATGTTTTTAACATGTGAGATGCTTTTCTTGAGTGAACACTGGTTAGAAGCTCTCAGATGAACTATCTCTACCCTGTCTTCCCGTGTGTGTTTCACTCAACAGATTTGGTGGGAATGATCCTTTACAACCTTCCTGATTCTAAGTCTTTTTTTTTTTTTATGTTTCTTAAGTTAAATCTACTGTTTAAATCCTCAAGGATTCAATCGGGTTCCACAGTGAGTATTTAGCTATCTGTAGTCAGTGAAATTCAAACACATTAATAGGATGAGAAGTTTGGAGTTTGCTTTGATTTTTTTCTTACAAAAAAAAAATTGTGGAAAAAAACTCAGCCAGCTGATAGTTTATTTTAAAAAGTAGGTCAGCTCACAGAATGAAAGGCTGTTTAATTAACTAGAAGCTTAAAAGCCAAAGTGGGTAAGCCACTGTTTGCCTTATTAGAGACTGGCCTTTTAGACATAAATCTGGATGGGTCCTAGATAATAATAATAATCAATTGCATGGTTACTAGAGCCCCTGGTTACAACATACAATAATAGGGAGTATGATAACTACATAAAAATAAATCACCCCAAGTCCACAGACGTTTATTCTGAGTATTCGAGATAGGTTTACACATATAACTGAAAATAAAATCAACATAAAGTAATGATTCCCAAGTATAAAGAAAAACATTGAAAAGCCAAGCAGTGTGAGCTGAAGCCATTAGGAAATTCTCAGGGTAAGCATTGGAAGTGAAGCTCCTTGAAGTGAAAGGACAGGAGAGAAGACAGCAAGAAGGAAAGGGAATGTACAAAGACACATGAAACAGCGAGAGGGACTCATATCTCTCGAATAACTACCAAATGACCAGCAGAGTACAGGACACTTCACATTCGGTTTATAAAGGCTGGGAGATGAGTCATCGTTAACTTATCACGGGCAAAAGGCAAAAGATGTGATAGCTACATGAGAACTGAGTGAAGCCCGAACCTGTCCTCTTGTTAGCATAAAGCATGACACCGCGTCCGCACGTGTGGAGACCACCCCGGCACCAGTGAGAGCCTGAGAACCTAGGAGCGGCACTCCGCCCAGCAAGCAATTGCCAGCTCACGGGAGCGCTCCTCACCTAATACGCTCACAGAGGTGATGGTTCCTAATTTAGAAATTGGCACCTCGCCTTCGGTTTTCTCTTCTTCAACTATTTAAAGGCATTACTCTAAGACTTCACATATTACAAGCAACCGTGTGAAAAAAAAAAGTGATTTTACACAGCTGCCGCTGGGAGTAATTTTTAGCAGTTTGAATGTATATTAATATCAACTATAGTCTAAGTTTAAATGTGGCAAAGCAGTGCGCTGCCATTTGCTATATTTAAGGGCCATTTTTCTTTACTTGTTTGCCAGCAGTTGTGAGACTTATTCTTCTTTCTCACATACAAGAACCACATGGGAAAGGATGGTAAAAATGAGAACTCGCCCTTCCCTAGAGGTTGCTTAGCCTGCCTACCCATCCAGGGGTCAAAGTTTCAAAGGTTTTTAAATAATCGTTCCCTAGATCATCTATAGAGAAATGACTAGCGAAGGGCACCAGAGTCTGCAGTGTAAAGAAAAGGCATGAACTAAGGCAGCTTTCTGTGTTCACGTTCTCGGTGTTGGAAAGGAACCTGTTACTGGTTCCTTAGGTCAGAATTCAGTCCGGGCTATTGATGCCGTCTTCACTGCCGCACATGGAGCTGGCACCTTCTGCCTCATTAGGTTTGATAAAGGTAATGCGAAAGTCTAGGAGAAAAATGCTATTATACACAGGAGAGGGCAGCAACTGTGTTATCAGCATTATTTCAGTCCTCTTAACCTGAAATATAGATTCTGCTTAATGCTTTCTATTCCTTAATATGAGGATGGTAGCAAGGCAAGTTCCACGCTCATTAACTCGGGTTTTACAGGGAAATGAAAGTAGCTAATAATGGGTAAAAATGGTTTCCTTCCCTGGTTAAAGTGGGAGATGTGTAACACATTAACCCTAAAACAGGCTTAAGTGCAAAACAACTTTGCTTTCTGTGGATTTTGCTAGAGAAAACTGTCTAGGTAAGGAAAAACGGGGGCATGCTAGGAAAAAAAAATAATGCTGTACAAGGTTGCTGGCAGAGTGCAGTAAGAGCTTCTTTAATCTGAAGATTTTTTCTTAAACCATGTCCAGATTTTATACCAGGCATCTGTGCATCAGATAGTAGCCAATACAGTGCTTATAATCTCATTAGAGAGGCAAGTACGTCGGCGTAGGTCAACAATGAAGATAATGTAGTAAGCAGTGAGAGCACTGCTCTCTGACTCTGAATGTCAAAGAAGATTTTTCACTGAGAGCAACTTTTCCGCTTAGATGTAGTTTATGAAGGTGAGTTGTCTAGTTGAGCATTGGTGGAGGGCCAGCAGGAGCCAGAGTAGGAAATGGATTTATTCAGAATGGCCCAGGCAATAGTAGTCATATGTTCAAGGGACTATGGTATATCTTACTATACCATATACATTTTATATACTTATATATTTGATATACATATATTACATACATTGTATTTTTATATCTTAAATATATTTATATATTTGTATAAATATATTTTATATATTAATATATATATATATATATATATATATATATATATATATATATATATATATATTAAAGCAACAAAAAGCACCATACACAGAAAATTCTACAATAGGGATTTCCTAATACACATGTTTCAAATGTGCTAAGCCATGAGTATCCCTTTAAACAGGTTAAACCCATTTGAGCAGATAATACCGAACAGCAATGTAATCAAAGATTAGCCACACAGGAGTGTTCAAAGAGCATCCAGTGGGCTGGTTGGAAGTAAAGCGCTTATCTTACTGCTTCCTCTCCTCAGTAACCATTTGTACTATAAAAGTTGTATAAAAATGGAAAACAACAGGATGCCAAGTGGCTCAAATTCTTCACAGGAGTTTTAAAATCTGTGTGCCATGAACATGCTCTTTGACTTCATGGTGAGAGGAAAGGGTATAAAAATAATTCTTATTTGCCTGATGAAATTGTGGCTTCTGAAACAACAAATGGGCCCAGAATGTTAAGTTCTGCTTCAAGTGGTTCTGGGCTGTGTGGGGCAACAAGCACTTGTGTGCAGTCTGTACTGCCCACCGCACGGACTCGCTAGCATCCCTGGTAAAGACAAGGCTAGGGTAGAAGGTAAAGCACAATGTTTTACAATTAAAGGCTTACTGCTGAATAAGCTCACTCTTTCTACTTGTGTCTGAACTCTAGCTAGCTGGTTCAGCTCACCTATTGTGGATCAAACTCCTCTCCAAGCTGACATATTCAATCTGACTTTTCTCAGCTTCTCATTGAATTGCTGTTTGGCCTCAGACTAACTCTGGCAATCTGTTCTTATTTCCTGGCTCCTTTTCATTCCCTGACTTGTTCTGCCTTCACCTGTGTCTAGCTTGTTCTCTCTGCAACCTGTCTCTGTAAAAGTATCCACGTTAAAAACTGCCTCAGAACTCTATAAACTGCACTGCTACCAACTGAACTGCCACAAACTCTACATAAACTGACTGACTAAAACTCAGAAATCTGCATGCCTCTCTTTTCTGAGTGCTGAGATTTTCTTTGCTTGAAACTTGTTCTATACTATGCTGGCCTTGAACTCGGTGATCTGCTTGTCTCTGCCAAATGGGATTAAAGGTATGTCTGTATTCCAGCCAGATTACACAGACCTAGATAGTCTTTGGATGTGATCCCTTGTCAGAGCAGTCACGTTGCTGGATTAGAATTCCTCTACAGAGAGGTCAATCACATACATGTTAGAAGGCACAAGAAAGCGTCAGTTTTTGACTGAGGTCAGGCTGATATAGCAAAGAAGCTACATAGGGAGGCTTGAGAAGAATTCCATGAAGAAAGAAGCAAATCTCCTTTGACTAAATGGGATTACAGTAAGTGCACTGAGAATTTATAGCAGGAGGTGGTACCTGGAGAAAACTGTGGTCCAAGATTTATTTTAATTATATCCTTTAACATTAAAACATAGCCATTCATTTCTCTTTTCTCATTCCAGACTCTAGGCCCTATTATGTATCCACTCCTGATCTATCTGAGATCTATTTTTAACAGATTAATTTTATTCTTTGACAATTTCATGCGTGTACTTCCTGTATTCTGATTATTCTCTCCCCCAACCCTCTTATCTCCCTCTCATCCTCATTACACATACATAAGCGCACAAACCTCCACTCTCGCTCACTCCCCTTCTCAGATTCATGACTTGATTGGTCAGCTTCATTCCACGCCTGATGGTCTTGTTATCACCAACAGTCTGGGATCTCCAATGCAAATTAAGTTTCATCTTCAAAGCTTTGCACAATGATCTTACAGGGTCAATCTTTTCTGATCTTACCTGCTCTCCACAACCCCTTCAATTTTACACCTTCGATGACTTTAAAGTCAGTAGCATATGGATACCATTCCTAAGTTCAGCCATCAACAAGAAATATACCCTATTTCCTTGGGGCACATCTATCTCAATTTCTCTGTGCTGACCCAGAGGAAACACTTTTATATTATCCCAGTTCATTTGAAGAACTAGGTGTCTTTTAATGGCACTGATCTTTCAGCTATCACAGTGGCTGTTGCCTATGCAGCCCTTATTTGAAAGTTTAGCCTTCCTCACAAACTTTTCCTTAATAAAACTAGTCCATTATTATTATTGTTTATTTCTTTGTTTGCTTTACCCCCAGTTTCACTCAAGGTCGTGTGACATGAGCAGAATAAAGTCAGATTCTTGTTCATAATATCACACAAATGGTCATGGTAACAGTTCTTCTCCCCCTTTGAAACTTCACAAACCGGAACTCAAGGGTCCATATTTCCATCAGCATCACTGTCTTTCAAATTCCCACTAGAATTCTCCATTAACCTATGCTTCTAGCATTCACCTACTTTTTTTAGTTCAAGATTTCAAACTCATCCACATTCTTTCAACAAAACAGTTCCAAAGACCTAAAAGCCATGTGGTCAAGTTTATCTCCTCTTGGCATCAATATAGTTTCTTTTTAGTTTCTTTTCTGTGGCTAATGATGAAATATCCTGCTGAAAGTAACTTGATAAAGAAAGGGTTTACTCAACTCCAATTTTCAAGTCTAAGCCCATCATGGCAGGTATGTCACAGCAGCAAGAACTTGAAAGAACTGGTCACAACACAACAGTCAAAAGCAGAGAGCAACAAACTAATACTTGCTTGTTAATGCTTAGCTTGACTTCCCAGTCTTACATGGTCTATGTTTTCCTACTTAGGCAATGGCCTCATCGCCAATTAAAACGGATTTCTCATATTAATTATCCTAATCAAGACAACCTGCAACAATATTCTCAGAGGCTAAACTTTATCTAGATAAGCCTTCAAAAAGTATGAGCAGAGGCCTGTCTTTTAGGTACCAGGTTGAAGTTAATACGCACCATCACAAGTAGGAAACTACCATTGCTTCCATCACCAGAGGAAAAAGACGAGACTGGAGAAACTGTGGGATTATTAAATGGTCAGGGTTTACCTGTATCCCACAAAGGGAATGTTTCTCCAAGAGAATTATTAACCTCTTGACTTAGCCAAGAGTTTGAATACATGCCAACAGACTTACTCTCCTTTGCTTGTGGGTTTAATAGTCTTTTGATGAAAGTAAAAGCCACAGAACTCAGGTAGCTCTGAAAAGGTTTGTTTGTTTGTTTGTTTGTTTTGTTTTTTTTCTAGGGTGAAGGATGGTAAAATTTTCTCTGGTGTTCTTTCTGGTCTATAGTTTAAATGATTATGCTTATGTACTCAAAGTGAGAAAACAGCAAATACAAAGAAAGAAATTATGAAAGAGTAAGTATGAGCCACCCATAGGTATGAGAAAGCACTTACAAAAGAGACAGGGCAACCAAAGCATGAAAAAGTGAGAAAATGATTGGCTAAGTAAAGCGTTTGGGACTACCATTCATCTAATTTTTATATGTATGAACAAAGTACATGTTGTTTTAGCGACACGTTTATAACTAGCTTTTTAAAACTTACTACAAGGTCACATTATGGTCATTGAAAGATGTTCTCTGTGAGGGAGAAGGCAGAAGGGACTTGGCAGAATTATAGCTTTATCTGTGCTATAATTCTGAAACATAATGTGACCATGGTCACATTTTTAAATTCCTTGCTCTTATTCTCTGTGGTTTTATGTGTGCTGTTTTTGTTCTATTTTTACTTTTGCAACATCTCAAAATGAAGAGGGAGATGTGGAAAAGATTTTAAGAGCAAAGTGAAAAATCAAGGCTATGGGATCCCCAGACAATAATCAACCAAGGGAGTCAGCGAGGACTTAAAGCCATAGCGTGGAAGGAGTGGCTGGAAGGCAGCATCAAATCTAGGCCAGGGACAAGAGTCTTTAAGATGCCTTCTTAGTGTTGTGCTTTTCCCAAAACCACCTCCAAGAGCCACTCTGTGTGGCTCAGGATTGTTCTCTGTGGCTGGCTCAGCTTTGTTTATTCTCTGAGATTGCTGATTAACTGATGTGTTTCCTGTCAGCCTCTGTTTACAGTCGTATTATCGTGTTTGACAAGCACCGGGAGCCTACACATGTACACACTGAGAATCCATGCATGCAAGATCAGAGGGGTTTGAACTTCTCTAGCTGAGGTGGTGCTCCCAGCCCTACTTCAACCACTGCTGGGAAATGCTCACAAATTCTCTCACTACATTCTTTTTTTATTATTATGCCTCATTCATAAAAGGTAGCTTTATTCTAATCCAGAGTCAATGTATGGATGATACTTGTTGCACAAAATATTACTAAGATTCTAAATATTACTAATAGATTGCAAAAAAAACAAGGAGGCTTTATACAAAGCCTACAAAGTCTACAAAGGAGAAAAGAATGGGGTTAAAGTTTATGAGCAATACACTGGGGCTCTGGGTTCTTGCAGAGCTATGTAAGAAAGTCTGAGAAAATTTGAAAGAGAAATAAACAGAGCTCAATCACATTGAGAAATAGATCAAGGTGTGTGTGTGTGTGTGTGTGTGTGTGTGTGTGTGTGTGTGTGTTTTATTTTTCAGGGAAAGAATTGCACCTCAGAAGACTGAGCAACTTAAGGAATTTTCTGAGATATAGAAATGAATTTAAGAATAGTCTCAGTAGAAAAAGGGTGGTACATGCCTGTAACCTTAGCACGCAGTACACCAAGAAAGAAGGATCTGGGATTCGCATCTAGCCTGCTCTACAAACTAAGCGTATACTGGTATGCTGGAGTAAGACCTGGTCTCATAATAAGTAAATAAGAGCTGAAGAGTTGGCTTAGTGGGAAAAAAAAAAGTGCTTGTCATATAAGCACAAGAATCAAAGTTTACATGCTCTGAACCTATACAGAAGCCAAGTGGATATGTCCGTAGTCAAACTCTAGTGTCAGCAATAGATCATTCCTCAATACACAAAGGGGAGAGTAATGAAGGAAGATACCCATGGTCAATCTCCAACTTCAATAGGTTCATGCACTCACACATGTACATATTCAAACACACATAGGCATGCTTTTTTTTAAAAAAAAAATACACAAATAATACAAAACAGTGAAACAAGATCATTAGTAATCCTGCAGATGAAATAAAAATTCAACCCAGTATGGCTTTTAGACCTTCAAGCACAAGGGAACCTTGAATACAAATACCAGGCTACTTCAGAAAGTTTCTCTGAAGCTTAGAAGAAAGTGCGATTCTGTGATTAAAGAAGTACGCAGAACTTGTACTTATTTATGCATTATGAGTCATGTCAATACCCAGTCAGCCTACTAGTCCCATGTTACCAGAAATGAAGCAAAAAGTGTCTGAGGGTCACAAAGCAATGTAGATTATAAATTATCACTTCTAGCCCTGTTGCTTAGCGACCAAAAGAGCCTGTCTTCTTGCTGGCAGCATCATTTGCATTCACTTACATATACTTGAGTGAATTCTCAAGCTGAAACAGAAGCCAAAAAAATTAGTACCTGGATACATTAAATGGAAGAGACACCACTGCCTAAGTAAGATAGAAACCTATGGGCCTGGATGGGAGATTGGGAACCCTGAAAAGCTAAGCAGTAGCATTGGAGTATACCTGGACCACGGTAAAAATTTGCTAATGGAATTGGACATGAGGAAACAATTGTCCAATCACCGGAAAGCAACTTCCAGACATAACTGACTCTTCAGTTGTTTCGTGCTAAAGAAGAAATGGGTGTGTTTCCTACAAGACAGAAACTGACAGTTTGGCTGCTTGTCTTCAAACCCTGTTACATATATAATATATGACCATGTGTATCCATGTATGTGACATGTGCACAGGGAGAATTAGCATCCCCGGGTATATTTGTGTAGACACCACAAATTGGTTTCATAACAATAAGAGTGGAGTATTATTACAATAAGTGTCACCATTTCTCCTGTTATTGAGTGAATACCAAGCAGAAAGAAATAAAAGCACAAGGGAATGAGAGCAGCTGGAGCAGAGGCCTCTATCTCGTGGGGGGTTGTTTTCTAATCAAGGGGGAAGTGCAGATGAAAAATGCATTGAGCGAGCAGTGAAATGTGTTTTGAATAAAGTGAGGAGTCAACATGTCAAGTACAGAGGGGGTCGCGGCTGTGTGGAGAGAAGTGGGAGACCGTTTGAAAAAGCTGGACGCAGACGCGAGCAGCCACAGCCATGGAGAAACACACCGTTCAGGTGTTGGGTTTCAATATAGGAGATGAGAAACAGCAGGGAAGTTCAAGAGGGCTGGGGTAAACAGTCTGAGCAAATTATGTTTGGTTGGGACTTGAGAAAAATGTAGGGAGAGGAATGTGTAAGTTTGTAATTAAGGAAAGGAGGGACAGAAGCATCCCCCCCTCCCCCAATACTAACTTTGCTTGAAAATATCAATGCACTTTTTGCTTTTGCAAACCGGTTAATGTGTGTGTGTGTGTCAATAAGAGGAGCAAGATTTTAGATCCTGGAACCTTACTTTTCCGAGGTGCTATGCCAGGAATTTGATGGTCATTTCTTATAAATAATAATTAAAATATAAACCAATGAAAGCATCTTCCTTAAAATCCTACTGTAAAACATTGTAATCATTCTGGTTAAAATCTCATTCTAATCCACAGAATAGCATTTAACTTTTGTCTTGAAAAAAAGAATCACCATCCTGGATGCCCTGCTCTTGTTCAGGATCTCTGGAGGCCATTGAGGACTGAGACCTCAGACCAGTCTAGTTTACCTGTGAGCTTTGGACTCCTCCTCCCAGTATGGTGATCTCCCCTGTTTGGAGGGTGGCTGTAGGAATCGATGATTGGATTTACTACCTCTTCAGATATTAAGACAGTTTCTTCCTTTGCCCTCCTTCCAGCTTCCTCAAAACTCCCTGCTTCCTTTCTGATTATAACCTAACATGAAGTAAAGATGGACAAGAAAAGCTTTTCTTATTTTTATTTCTTCATATTAAACAATACTAGCACACAAGAGAAGCACACAAAGGAAAACAAAGATGAGCATCTGCTAAGGAAATGTTATTCTGCTAAGGAACAAAATAGATGAAGTTCATATGCAGGCTGTAATTTTGTCTTTACATTTATTTGTTCTCTCTGTGTGTCTGTCTCTCTTTGTGCCTAACTCTGTCTCTCTGTCTGTGTCTCTCTGTGTCTGTCTCTTTGTCTGTCTGTCTCTCTCTGTCTCTGTCACTCAATCTGTGTCTCTGTCTGACTCTCTGTCTGACTCTCTCTCTCTCTCTCTCTCTCTCTCTCTCTCTCTCTCTCTCTCTCTCACTATGTACGCACATATTCACATATGTGAGGAGACCAGAAGGCATTGGATGACCTCTTTTTATCATTCTCAGTTTATGCCTTTTGAGAGAATGTCTCTCCCTAAGCCTATGTTTTTGTTTTCTCAGGCTGGAAGCCCATGAGTCCTGTTGATTCTCTTTGTCCCACTCTCAGAGGTGGGGTCATCAGCAGGCACAAGGTGCATGGCTTGTTATGCCAGTGGGGAGATCTAAGCTCCAGTCCTCCTGAGTGCTCACTCTGAACTGCTGAGTTAGTTCTCCAGTCCATGACAATTTGGATTGATCCTAGTCCGTTCTCATGTTCTGCATCTTAGTTTATTTTATACTTCCAACTGTCCCAATTTGTGACAGTGGGATGTAAATGCCTGTCATTTGAACCATCATCATCATCATCATCCACTCACCCACCCATGCATTCATTCATTCATTCATTCATTCATTATGTAACAGGAAAATTCAGATTTTATTTGGTTTGGCCTTTATCCTTGGATTTTGTTTTATTTTTTTGCCTACATGATCTGGTGTAAAATGGATTTGAATTCATCCTGAGTCACGTTGCAGCATCAGTTGGCAAGAGCTAAGTTGTCTCTACTGTTTGAAGCTTACTTTGTTATAAGTGGCTCCTACCATTGTCCTGGAATAATGAGTATGAAAATAGGATGCTTGCATTTGATTTTGAGTAAATCTTTGGAAGATCCCTGCTGTCATGTGTGCATGAATGAAAAATAGCAAACAAGTGTTATTGTGGTGTCCTATAGGGGAAATTCCTGCTGACTTCTTCTTTCATAACCTCACAGTGCACTCCATACTAATGCAGCTATTTTTATATGTAACTTTATATATTAGTCTGTGCTTATAATTGGCTTGAAGGAAGCTGAAATTTTGATGTCTATATTAGTGGTCCCATTAAAGAGTTATACTCTGGGTTAGAGAGATGGCTCAATGGTTAAGAGCACCGACTGCTCTTCTGAAGGTCATGAGATCAAATCCCAGCAACCACATGGTGGCTCACAACCATCCGTAATGAGATCTGATGCTCTCGTCTGGTGCATCTGAAGACAGCTACAGTGTACTTAGATATAATAATAAATAAATCTTTAAAAAAAAAAAAGATTTGCCGGGCGTGGTGGAGCACGCCTTTAATCCCACCACTTGGGAGGCAGAGGCAGGCAGATTTCTGAGTTCACAAAGTGAGTTCCAGGACAGCCAGGGCTATATGGAGAAATCCTGTCTAAAAAAAAAAAGAAGAAGAAAAAAAGAAAAAAAGAAAAAATTTATACTCTACATGGATTTATATTCATCTGAACTTCATAGAAAAGAGACAAATATTCCTGACCCACTCTGGGTGACTGCAGCATCTTAACAAATGTATCCGGAGTATATCATAAAACCATGGAAAGAACTCTTATAGACAATCAGTTAAGATCATTCTGGGCCAGAGGAAATACAACAGCACAGTTACAACACATTTTAGGGGGTGACTCACACCACACATGGAGCTACCCCCATGCTTTGGTGTTGCGACTTGCAGAGACACAGAAAAACAGAAATTAAACTCATTGTTGACGTGCTGGTAAGGATCTCTTAAAACTAAAGCCTCCATTTTCTCAGCTAGGCCAACTGATACCAACTGATATTTAAACTTCTAAATATTAATTCTGGAAATTGAACTGAAAAGTAAACTTGATGTAGGCTCACAGAAGTAATTACAGAATGATTTACCTCAAAGATTTAGAAAGGCATTGTGGTACTTGATGAAAATCCAAGCACTTGGGAGATAGAGAAAAAGAAGATCAAAATCATTCTTGTTATATAGGAAGTCTAAGCTAGCCTGGATAGCCTGTGCTATGTGAGACCCAGTCTTAGGAATAAAGGAAATAATCTTAATTTGTTCTAAATGTAGTTTAGATTCCATTATGTTAAATGTCCAGACCCGTTAAACCTATACTGCTCAATCTACTTTAAAACTTGGGTAGTTATCCTCTGAATGATTATGTAAATAGCATATATTTGCATCTATTAAATCTGCCTCATAAAATATTAAAATGGTTTAAATAAGGCATTAAGGTATCTGGTCACTTAAAGGAAGAACTCTAAGTACTTTAGGGAGATAATAAATTTCTTTGGCAAGTGTCTCTCAATAGTGGCATTACCACAAGTGGAGATCAATGATGCTATGTAAGGCCAAGCAGCACATGCATGTTCTTAGCAAAGAATAGTGGAGCAAATCAAACCAAGGCTCCACCTCTCACAGTCTGTGGGGTCATGTTTATATTCCTTCTGAACATCATGTGTCCTTTCACATGTTTGCTATAGCAAAACATCCTTTCATCTGTGTCTGCTTCAGGAAAACATTCTTTCACCTGACTATTTTAGCAAGACATTATTTTAGCTGTGTACCCCAGCAAAACATCATTTGGCATAACTGACTTTCCAAAGAAACTAGAAGTTTTCCACTTCTATTTTATTGAAAGTATAGTTTTTAATAAAAGTAACTTATTCAATGAGTCATAAAATGTTTGCTAAGTTATAGAATTTTGTATTGTCTATATCGATTGGATAATGATTTTCTTCCAAAACAAACTCTAGAAAGAAATTAAATTTTGTTCCTTTCTTTCATATTTTTCAGATAATGTTGTTCCGTCATGAATGTACAATGGTTCCATGTATAAATGGCATTTATGAGTAATCTATAGAATAGGTATAAATTTATATCATGCTTTTTAAAAGTTGTAAGAAAAGATTTATATGTAATTAAATGACTATAACCAAAATAATGCTACTTATATGGATTCTTTCTTTTCATAAAATTTTTATTGATTATTTGAGAATTTCACATCATGAGCCCTGATCACACTCACTTTACAGTCTTTGAAGATATATCCCCCCCCTTATGACCTCCCACACTCACAAAAAAAAAAAGTCTAAGTTTTATTGCCCTTATACTTACCAGAGCATGGTCAATTACTTGTGGCCAGCCCCTTAAACAAAACTGAGTTGGTCCACGCCAGCACTCTTGCCAGAAGCCCTCATTTGTGGAAAGCTAGATTTCAGCATCTTTACCATTTTTTTTTCAAGACAGGGTTTCCTCTGTGTAGCCTTGGCTATCCTGTAACTTACTCTGTAGACCAGGCTGGCCTCAAACTCAGAGATCTGCCTGCTTCTGCCTCCCAAGTGCTGGGATTAAAGGCATGCACTATACTGCCTGGCTCCTTACCACAATTTTTAAGAGTTCTCTTCTGTGACTTTCTGTCTAGGCTGTTACTTGGAGGGGGAGGGAGTATTGCATAAGCCTTCCATATCCCTCTCTCTCAACTGTGACTCAGCAGTCCTCTATTCCACTGAAAAAGCAGAGTACATAAACTTTTTCAAATATTAAGCTACTTTAAAATTTTTAAAAAGATAACTTTAAAAGATAAAAATGTAATGTTTTATTCTTCCTGTTGTTCATTTGTATAGTGTTAATAGAAAATATTAATCTGATTGTAATCATGGAACAAGCACATTGTAGCACTGTTTAAATGTGCCAACCACATGTGAGATATCCATTTTTCATCAATACTATTTCTAAAACCTTTTAAAGAACATTTTAGAATGTCAGTTTTCTAAAGGGTTTTCTAAAATCATTATTTAGTACACCCATGTAAAATAGAGCCCAATTCTCGATGTCTGAACTAACAAGGCATTCATAAAAATATTCTGCATAAAAATTAGTAACATTTTCAGACAGAATTGGCATAGAAGTGGCTAGAAAGATGACTCTGAACTTAACGCGCTTGCTGAACAAGTGAGAGGGCTGGACTTGAGGTCCCCAGAACCTCTGTAGGTGCATGGAATGACATCTGAAAGTTCAGCTTCAGAAGGCAAGAGACCCCCACCCCCAACCCCCAGCAAGTTGGCCAGGGGAACTAGTCCTATCTGTGAGCTCTGGGATTAATGGAGAGACCCCGCTTCAGTGAACATGGGAGAACTACTACAGATCATTTCTAACATAGCTCAGACCTCTACACTTATGTGTACACACACACACAGAGAGAGAGAGAGAGAGAGAGAGAGAGAGAGAGAGAAACCCCTAAGAATTAGCATAAGATTTTATGTTAAATTTAGATAATTTTTTATGGTTTTTCCTGATTTTGATTCCTTAGAAAACTGAATCATTTATATTATTTTATTATAGTTAGTTAGGTAGTTAGCTAGCTAGATAGCTAGTTTTTCAAAACAGGGTTTCCCTGTGTAGCCCTAGCTGTCCTGGAACTCACTCTGTAGACCACACTGGCCTTGAACTCACAAAGATCTGCCTGCCTCTGCCTCCCAAGTTCTGTGATTAAAGGCCTGTGCCAACAGGGAATTGAATCTTAACAAACCAAAATTCACTTAAGTATTAGTTTGGGTGAAAGCCTTTAATGACTGCCTTATAAATAACTGTGACTTTAAGATGACTCTGGTACTTGTGTATTTGTGACTAAATTTAGAACTTTATCTAAACCTCATTCATATACTTGAAAAGTTAAAGACATGTATATTTAAAATAGAAAAAAAAAAGTGATCATTAAGTAATCTCTCACATGTACTATTACATCTGGATTTTAAATGGATAAATTGGCAAAATAATTTATAACTTTACTAATTTTCAATTGCTGCAACTCAGGTAAAAGGCCTATAGTCTGAGCAGACCTGCCTTTTAAAACTCTGTTCTATGTGTAGCTGCCTAGGCTACATGAGTATTTTGCTATTGCACCTATGAGAAGTAGTTGTGTAACCGAGAAGGAGTCTATTTGTGGCCAATAATAGTTCACTAAATATGAGTGAGGTAAAAACAATTATGTTTGCCAGTTCTTATTTTTCAAACTAATTTTCCTTGAAGTGTTGGCTCTTGTTATTTGTGATTTGAAGTCCTCTTGAAAACTTGGTCATGGTTGCCTTTTGATCTTGTGTCCAAGTTTCAAAGGTTGATATACTTTAAAATTTTAAATCGACCAACTTGAAAGATAAAGTTTAATGTTTTTATTTTGTTCTGTGTGAGTGGTTTGTTTTTTGTTTTTGTTTTTCGTTTTTTTTTTTTTTTTTTTTTTGGTCGATGTTCTTCATTTTGGTTTTTGATTTTGCTCTGTTTTGTTAGCAAAGAATCTAAGCAGTACTGTTTGAGGTGTCTGTCCTACGGTACAAACAGACACTCAAGCAAAAAAACTCAAGAAGCACTGCAGACAGGCACATCTAGAAGCTGCTCCTTCTGCCTTGTGGTAGCTTGAGTTTGCTCGTGAAGGGTTTTATTGGCACTAATTCCTTGACATCTGCCACCTATTCTGCCACCCTCCCCGAGCACACAGACATTCTTGGGATGAGATCAGAAAACCGGAATAGATGTCCCCACTTCAAGGAACAGTTGGAATCAAACCAGACAGTTAATCAGCAATGGCTTCAGAAAATATTGTTACAAGGCAAGAAAAGACGTTGTCAGGATAAAATGGACTCACAATGGACACCCAACACTGTAGAGGCCGGACAGGAGGACCCTGAGTTCAGAAACAGCCCGGAGTGCACAAAGTCAGGAAAGGCCTTTTGCAAGTAACCAAAGCAAAGAGGTCATCAGAAGATATTTCTTGTGCATTAGCTAACAATGAGTATCTTGCAATGTTGAGTACTAATTGTATTTTGTTTAGGACATTTGTCTTAGGCACAGGGACATTTGAGGAAATGAGCAACTCTAATTGAGCAACTCTAATGCATCATCCAACACAGTCCAAGACTGAAAATACAGAGACATGGGTTGTGAGTGTTTGGGTATACGTGCTTACATGCACTCTCATGTGTGTATCCCAGCACATATCCCAGCTTTTACTTCAATTATATTTCTTCTATAAAACTATAAAGCTGCTACAGACAAAGAGAAAAACAAGGGAATATTTGTACCCTCATTTTTGCTAAACTATAAGTAAGCCAATGCCCTCTAGGAATGTGTTTCCTATCTCTGAGAAGATGCGTGATTGTGAATCTAAGGGCCACTCCAATAATAATATCCTTGCTTTCTAAACAGCTAATGACAAGCAGCCTTCAGCTCTAACATTACTCCTCCTATATTCTGACTCCTGTCTTCCTGTTAGTATATGTAAATAGTCAAGCTTTCATCTTTTACAATCTTGGGAAGACTTTTACACTTTTCACAAGAAATCTCACAGTCCCTAGAGCCAAAGAACCTGTGGTCATTTCTTATTCTACTTCATGACAACACTAATAACCCCAAAACATCTATTGAACACCCTTGTTTTTAATGTCTTTGACATCTCCTGAAAAAGCTTTTCCTCACAAAGTTCAGCTTCCTAACATATTGATGTATGATCTACCATCAGCATCCTTCACATTTGTTTTACAAAATCTCTAGCTGCTGCTTTTCCAGGAAAGTTCCTGTTATGATAAATTATTCACCACTCAGCCTTGTCCTCTGTTTTGTGATCATGGCTGCTCTTTCGAATCACAGGACTCGTTAATAGCATAACAAAGTCTAGGCTCCACTCAACCCCAGATGAATCACCGAGGCCACAATATCAGGTTTTTAAATGCTCTCCAGGTGGTTTGCTAGGCTTTAAGTTCTTGAACATTTATGTGTGTAGGAGCCACCTGAGGATCTTGCTAAAATATACTTCTTGATATAGCACTAATGTGGATTCTGAAGACTCCACATCTCTAACAAGCACCCAGGAACACACTGGCTCTGGGCCAATGGCTTTAAGCTGGCTCTTCAATGAGTCACCAGAGGAAATTTACAAATTCCCGCTGCATGCTTCCCAGCACCAGACGTGTTCTAAGTTTCTTAGTTGCTTCCAAATCTCTATCTTAGACCATGAATATAGGAAAGACGGGAAACCATATCTGTCATCTTTTCCATTTCCAGACCTAAATCCATCTCCAATGCATATCATTCATTAAAAAAAAAGCTTTTACTTTAAATGACATTTTCCATGCTAGTTATCAAATATTTATGCATATCTAAAACAACTGTTTAGTAAATAAGTATTAATTGGTGGATAATACTTCTGTTCCCATACAGTAAGATTATTTCTTTGAGTATTAACTCTGGCAGATATTCTAGGTGAGCTTCTTTACCTAGCAGCTGCCTTAATATCTCAATAGAAATATCAAGAGATTGTTTCATAAATAGTACAATGGCATGATCTCCTTGCAAAATGAATATATAAACAAAGGGGGTGTGCTCAATAAAAAACTTTCAAGAGGAGTCCCATGTCTGTATCAAACATAGTCACCGAATAACACAAAGAATGTTCAAAAAGGCCTTAAGAAAACATTACTTATTTTTACCAAAAATTGCAATATATACGCATACACATACATACCAACACATAAAAAGAAGCGTTGCAACTTGGGCTGACAATGCTCACCTCAACTCCAGTGTCAGGCATGAGAAACATCCTTTCTAGTTATTGATGGCCCAAGAACATCCTTCTAAGAGACTCTAAAAAAAGTCAGGGGGAGTAGGGAGGTGCTATTGCAATTGCCCTTGATCATCTACCAGAGATAGAAAGGACACTTAGGACAAAGGACTCAGAATATTTGAACTGGATTTCACCTAAAAGCCTCCTTCCTTATGACTAGCTTCCAAAGTCTCAGAAAATACTATGCAAGCTGAGAAAGGGGATGGAGCAGGGAATCGCTGATCTTAGCCAGCTGTGATGCTTATGACTTAAAACAATGACCAGCAAATCTTTCACTTCCTTCATAAGAGTCACTCCAAGATATTTTATATTCTTAGTGACTATTGTGAAGGGTGATGTTTCCCTGATCTCTTTCTCAGCCAGTTCATCCTTTGTATAGAGAAAGGCCATCGATTTGTTTGAGTTAATTCTATATCCAGCTACTGCACTAAAGCTGTTTATCAGGTTTAGTTCTCTGGTGGAGTTTTTGGGGTCACTTATATATACTATCATATCATCTGCAAATAGCGATAATTTGAGTTCTTCCTTTCCAATTTGTATCCCCTTGACCTCCTTTTGTTGTCGAATCGCTCTGGCTAGGACTTCAAGTACTATATTGAATAGGTAGGGAGAAAGTGGGCAGCCTTGTCTGGTCCCTGATTTTAGTNCTCAAGAAGAAGGAAGATCAAAATGAGGACACGTCACCCCTTCCTAGAATTAAGAACAAAGCACACATTGAAAGAGTTAAAGAGAGCATTTGTGAAGCTGAATCCAAAGGATGGACCCAACGACTGTGGCTGCCAGGGATCCATCCCACAATCAGTCACCAAACATAGACACTATAGCATATGCCAGCAAGATGGTGCTTAAAGGGCCCGGATATAGCTGTCTCGGGGGAAAATATACCAATGCCTGGCAAACATGGAGGTGGAAGCTCACGGTCAGCTATTAGATGGAACACAGGGTTCCCAAGGAAGAAGGAGCTAGAGAAAGTACCCAAGGAGCTGAAGGGGTCTTCAACCCTTTAGGTGGAAGAATAACCATGAACTAACTAGTACCCCCTGGGCTCGTGTCTCTAGCTGCATATATAGAAGAGGATGGCCTAGTTGGCCATCAGTGGGAAGAGAGCCCCCTTGGTTATGCAGACTTTATATGCCCCAATACAGGGGAACGCCGGGGCCAAGGGGTGGGAGCGGAGGGGTAGGGGAGCAGGGCTGGGAGGGGGAGGGTATAGGGAACTTTCTGGATAACACTTGAAATGTAAATGAAGAAAATATCTAATAAAAGTTGAAAAAAAAAAAAAAAAAACAATGACCAGCATGGCAAGACGTCCCTAAAGGGGCAATCCTGGCACCCACAGTTGGCAGTAACCAACAGCTGTATTTTCTTTTAAATCTTTTCACAAAAATAAGCAGTGTGAACTTTGAAGCTAAAGGTTTAATTCATTTTCTCTGTCTTCAAAATTATGCAAAATTAATCCTCCTCCACTACTACTGCTGCTTCTGCTGCTGCTACTACTACTACTACTACTACTACTGCTGCTACTAGTACTACTACTACTACTACTACTACACACACACACACACACACACACAGAGACCCCTCTACATTTATACAGAAAAAATAAAAGAAGTATATTTTAAATGATTATTACTCTCAAGCAATACTTCATAAAATTAGCATCCTTCATTTGCATGTTATATCTCAGCTAGTCAAATTGCAATCACAGTTGGCAAGTAAGATTTTTCAAAATGTCAATACTTTTTAGTTTGATTTTCTTTCTATTTATAAATCAGAAAGACATCCCAATAACAGAACAGTGTACTAGATGTCGTAGAGAGCTGTAAGGGAAGTAGATATCTTTTCTGAATTTAAAATACAGATCATCTACACTCAGACAGGATAAAGATAAACATGTAGGTATAAAAAAACACACAATGCCACACACAGACAGCTTCAGCTCTGCAAAGAGTCAGACATGAACACTGCTCTGTTACAAAAAGATCAAGCCCAGAGGCAATCTGTCTGTAAAAGGCACATTAAAAATTGGGACTTGGTGCAGAGCTTTTAAGCCACAAAGAAGAGATGACTTGCTGTGTCTGGACAGGGGCAGGGACCAGTAGAACAAAGAAGACAATGATGTGAACAGCATCATGGTCAGTAGCAACAGAATTCTGTTGGTAAACATGGTAAGACAGGATTTAGACATTTAATAATGGTAAAATATACAATGAATTTGAGTCTTAAAAACACGTTAAGATTCAAAGGTACTATTTGATTCTCCTCTCTGGCAACAGTCTTCCAGTGTTATATCCAAAAGATATAGTTCAAGGGCCTTAAAGAGTATCCTGTTACCTTGAATAGTGGTCTGATCTGCTAGTCTCTTGCTATTGTGTGTTTTCTTATTGCTGAAACTGGAGAGCTTGGAATAGTTATCACTTTGGGGTCCTTTAAAACCTGTCCCTAAAGTGCGCTGTGTGTTTTTACTATATATTCAACAGGAAGGACAGAGAAGTAGATAACAACTGTACTTGATACCCTAACAGTTTGAGTTTCATTCACCTATAATGAGATGGATGAACTTCACAATGAATAATAGCTACACCAGTCTCTGATCATCAGGTGTCCATTCTTGTGTAACCAGATGACAAGGATCTGCAGGCCAACAAGGCAGTAATCTCACTACCTGAGAACAATGCTGAATTCACCAGCTATCCTTTAAGATCGCAGGGGAATGAACACCGTGACATAAGAGACTGGGGCTCTGCGGCAGTCTAACAGTACTTTCGATTTAGTAGTTCTTTCTCATTTTATAATAAAGTCAACTACCAAAAGCAACTGAAAATAAGAATTATAAGATGCAAAACTACTCTGCTATGTGTTTGAAATTATTTTCAGTTTGAAAGAGGAGGTAAAGATTGCTCTTTACAGAGAACTTCCTATGTAGAAACCCTTAACAAAACATAGCCTCTCCAGTAGCAAGAGCATAAAATTTCAGTTGCAGAAACTCCTCTGATGGAAAGTGCCATGGATAGAGGAGGTGGATGCTCGGCCCATCCTGTTTGAGTCCTTGCGACATCAGCACTTGGGTCAAATCTCTGTTCAAGGTGTGATAGATCACTAGTAAGTTCCATGTATTCTCACACTGAATGCTAGCCATGCATTGTAAGAAAATACTTGATTAACCCCACCATTGAGTTGTGACTCTATAACAATGGACTTGAAGTCCAAGAAAATACACTTACATCCAAGGATAAATTAAATGCAAGAATCTGCTGACCTGGCAGTGCTGCTGATGGGCACATATCAGAAAAATTGTGCTAAGAATATTTAAAGAACTTGATAGCTAGAAAATACAGAGCTCTGTGGACTGCTGACAGGATACCTGCACTCTCTTATAGGCCTTTCTCTACAGCCCCAGAAAGCATTGACAAAATAGTAAAAAAGGATGCTAAGACAACTTTCCCAGAAATTCTTCTCTTGAAAGAGGACTTTCTCTGCTAGAAAGCTGCAAAATTCCACCTGATTCCCTCTTCCCTTAGATCAAAGGCCTTAAACAGAAACCCCATGTTCCTTGAAGCACTATTGGATATTAATTTTTCTGTAAGCAGTGGGAATAGAGAAATAACTTCTTTACCAACAGAAGAAGGGTAAAGAACATTGACAGGCACAATTCTCCAGCTGAGTGAGAGGCTGCTAACTCCATGAAATTTTACTCTAATGATGCAGAAAACAGTGCTTACCTGCGTCTGAAGCTTTATCAAAACAACAAAGTATAAGGAGAATTTTGGTTTCTTTAAAAAAAAAAACACACAGAGAAATATTGTAAGAATATATTTTTGTTTTAATCCCAGATGTGGGAAATGGGGTTGCTTCAGATTGTCCACAGGAGCTGACTATGACTTGCTTCGTGCTCTAGCAGAGGTATAGTTTTGCTAGCTGCAGATAGTTTCCTGGATTATGTGACATTTAGAATTCTGGAAACCTTTTAGAGGGTTCATAATGGCTAGGGCCCTGAGAGACGAGCTTGGTCACTGTTGGTCATTGGGGAGAGTTGGTTGCTGTTGGTTAAATTGTCATGTGCAAAGAAGAAACAACAAGAAGAGGAAATTAGATAGTGAAGATCAAATTTGCCCAAGGAACTCGATGCCCCTAATCAGCATGAAGTAGTTTAATCATAAGGTTGTCCCCTTTCTCCTCGATCCTTTTTTTTTCTCCTGTCTAGTGTTAGGAGGTCGAAAAGGTAAAAAGGGAGTAAAGAAAAGTGAAGAAAGAGAAACCCAGAGTAGCCAAATACCAAAAACAAAGGATACCCCAGGAACTGCACCAACACACACACACACACACACACACACACACACACACACACACACACACATCATCATCATCATCGTCGTCGTCATCGTCATCATCATCATCATCAACACAATCATGCAACTAAGGTTAAATGAGCAACAAGAAACTTTCAGGAAAGAAACGGACCATGAAGGGAGAAAGAAGCTCTCTTTGAGAAAGACTGATGGAGAAGCCAACATCAGGAAATTCTTTTGGCCCCAGCCATATATTCAAGGTAATGCCAAAGTACTAAAAACACAGTATGGCCCAGAGAGCTACTGTATGACAGCAAACTGCACAGAAAGCTCAATGTCTTATCTAATGGTGGCAAGTTTTTCCTCCTGTAAAGGCTCAGTAGAAACCTAAGTACTCAGCCTGTTGACCACAATGTACTCATCTCATTCTTTACTATCTATGTGAGACGTACAACTGCCAACAAAAAATTAAAAGGCATCCAGAAAAGCAAGTAAAAACATATTGTTCAGAAGAAAAGGCAGCAAATATACTTAGAATCAGAAGCGAAACAGGTGTTAGAAATATCACATTGGGAATTAAGGATAACTAGGATTAATACATTAAATTAAAGGCTCCAGTGAAGAAAGGAGACCACATGCAAAGCCAGATGGGTAACTTCAGTCATAAAATTAAAATCATCACAAAACTTAAGTGGAAATGGTAGAAATTACCATATAACACAGACAAGAATGAGTACAATAGGCTAAATAACAGACCTGGCTCAGAAAAAAAATAAGAATATAAGATATTTATAATAAATCAATAGAATTTTTTAAAAGAAGCATAAAACAAGAAGTGTCTGATGATAAATGACTAAGACACCCAGGAGCCGTGGGAGAAGACCACACTAACAACTGAGATGTCAGAGGAGAAAGGAGAGGAAGCCTGGTCCAGGGACAGGTTCTCAAAGAAATAGTAGCTGGGAATTTTCCAACATTACAGAAAAATTCAAAACCAGAAATTCAGGAAACTCATAGAATACTTATCAGGATAAACATAAAAAAGGAGGATAAAGGCAAATGTGTCTTATTTTAACTGTCAAAAAACCAAAGGTAAAGACAAAACTTTGGATGTAACTCAGATGGAGATACAGGAGAACAAGGTAAGAATTACAGTAGATTTCTCAACAGAAACAGTGCAAGAAGAAGGAGGAGACAGAGAAGAGGGATTAGAGGGAGGAGGAAGGGGAGAAGAGAGAGGAGGGGAGGAGAGAGAGGAGGTGGAGAAAGACATCTTACATATACCGAAACAAAAATGTAATACCCAGTTTTTATACATCACTAAATATATTCATTACCAAATATACATATTAACTATCAAAAATCATAAATAGAATGGAGACAAAGAATGCCTTAGACAAATATCTCAGAGAGAATTGGTGGCCAGTAGAGACACACAATCCCAAATAAAGTAGCAGAGATGTGTCATACCAAACTATCTACTGTAACTATCTGGGCTGGTGACACTTTACCTATCAGAAACTTGGATCTACAGAAGGAATTGAAGAACAGTGAAAGTAGGGTAAGAATGTAAACATACTCTTTTTATCTTTAAATATTTAAAAGGTAATAAGCCGTACAACCTACAATCAGTAACAAAGCATTGCCTGGTTGCTGTATGGCTAAAGATAACAGTACGAGGCTTCCACAATGAGACAGAGGAGTCGGGACTACACTGCTGCAAATTTCTTACAGTATAAAGTGCAACATTGTGAAATGTCTGTAAAGATCAATGATGTAAATACTAGCAAATGGCTGGCAGGTGAATAGCCAAATAAACCAATCTGAAAGGCAAACTATTATAGTATTAAAATACACAAGTGAATGCTGTTTTTAAGATAACTACTTTAAACACAAAGCCTATTGTGTGTATGCATAAAAATAGAAGTAGAGAAATCAAAGAGAAATCATGTTAACAATAATAAGAAAAGTCAGAATACTTATTATGCTATCATAATATCAACCAAAGCAGACTTGGGAAGAAAAATTTCCACAGATAAAGAGGGTATAATGGGAGAGTTCAATCGCGTGAGAAAACAATAATCTAAAATTTTTTAGGTGCTCAATATTAAAGCATCCAAAAATGTAAGACAAAGCCTACATGGAGTGAAAGAGGAATGGGTGAATTCACAGTGGCAGCTGGAGACTGTCACTTGGCCCTCAATGAGGAAAGAGTAGAACCGGGAAGGGTTCGGCAGACCTCACGCCACTTTGTTCTTGCTGCCGTGCTGCCCTTTAGCCAACTAGAGCACATGGAATATTCAGTCAGACGAGACATGTTCTCACTTACAACACAGACTGAAAGAGAAAGAGAAAGAGAAAGAGAAAGAGAAAGAGAAAGAGAAAGAGAAAGAGAAAGAGAAAGAGAAAGAGAAAGAGAAAGAGAAAGAGAGATTAAATTATACAGATACAAAACTCCCACATGTACAAAGAATGTACATTAAAATTATATTGTTTGGCCACCAAATTTAAATGGATATTTTAATTATAAAACATAATTTTGATGAAGATCTCCAAAGTAGACACACTAATATAATATAGGAGTAAACGCTGCTACAGTCACTCAAAAGAGCATCCGGCAATGCGTTCCAAGCCTCAACACTACATGATTTGACTTTTAGAGATGTGCCTTAGTTAAGGTTTCTATTTTCTTAATAAATACCATAGCTAAAAGAAACATGGAGAAAAAAAGGATTTATTCCAGATTATAATTCTCAGGTCACACCTCTCATCCCCCACCACTGAGGGAACACTGAGTCAGAAACCGAGGAGTGGGTAATCAGCTCACAGGCTTGCTCATCATGGCTTGCTCACCTTGCTTTCGTCTACAACTCAAGAACGCCTGCCCAGGGACGGTACCACCACTATGGGATGGGTCTTTCTACATCAGTCCCAAGTCAAGAAATGTACACAGACTTGCCTGTAGGCCGGTATGGGGCAGCATTTTCTCAACTGAGGTTCCCTCCTCCCGAATGAGTCTAGTTTGTGTCATGTTGACAAAAAACTAACCAGGACAGAAGGTATTCCAAGCAAGTCAGGATAAAGACACACAAAATATAATATTTCATAAAGTGTTAATAAAAATAAAGCTGTGTAGTACATTAAATAGGTAAGAATATAATAAAACATTTAGCAAGTAATATTATCTATTCAGTGACTGTTTTGTACCAAGAATCATGCGAAGCACTAGACCAAGTGGACTATAATAAAAAGAAACCAGTTTCCTTTATTTTCATAGGTCCTCTACTCCAGTAAACTTTCTTTTAAACAAAAAAAATATATAAATAGAAGTAAATGCTAAAGCTAAAGAGATAGATTAAAAAGTACCAGTTTCCCTATTTTCAGAGGTCTTCTACTCTGGTAAACTTTCTTTTAAACAGAAGATCTATAAATAGAAGTAAATAATAAAGGCTAAAGAGATAGCTCAGTAAATAATCATTTGCTGTACAAGAGTGGGGGCTGAACTTCAGATGCCCAACACCCACAAAATGTTGGGTCTTCATGACGACCCACCTGTGTTCTTAGTACCTGAAAGGCAAAGACAGAAGATGGCCAGTGAAGAAATCTTAACTTTATGTTTTCACATCTTTCATCAAACACTGTATTTGTTACAACATAATACAAAGAATTTTCTACAAACTAATGAATCTTATAACTTACGTGGTTGCAAGTATAACGCCACCAAGCTACTGGTAGAAAATCTCTTGGAAAACTGAGTTAACTGAAGGTGTAATAGTCGGATGCTAGCCACAGCATAGGTTAGACTGAATTTGACCCTATTAATAATAAGTACAAAGGAGAAGTTGCCTAATAGAATATATAGGGAATTTCACTATATTACAGCAATATATGATTATTCCAATATATAACTTAACTACTGTTGCAAGCTTTAACAGAGAGGTGAGATAGTGGCTGGCTTAACTGTGAACTGACAGCTCTGGATACATAAGGTAAAGAGAAAAAAAAAGAAAGAACAAAACGTCCCTACATAATGGTACAGAAAAGAAGAGAAGGCCTGCATCAGCTGCATATCCTTAGGCCACTCTCCCAAGATGAGCAGAGTACTACCCTCTTCTAAGAGTCTGCCAATAATGAGATTCTAATTCTTCCTTGAGAGAATGCCCATAGTTTTAATGTCTTCCCCAGTGAAACTAGAGAAGGCTGGAATAAAGATTCCTTAAACAGAAGTGCTGAATCTTGGCACTGAGAATATAATTGCTGCCTTTCAGGGAACATGCAGAAGAAGGAGTCTTCTTTGGCCGGCTGCACTCAGAGATAATACCATGGACAGAGAAACTTCCAGTTTCTACTCAAGGGTGTGTTTCAGGGTCAAGGAAGAATAATGCTTTCTTTATCTTACAACTCCTTTAGGATACCAAAGACAGGGAACACTTTACATGACAACATGAAATAGACTGAGCTCTCTTAACAGCAAAGAGCAATAGCTGATAATTATCTATTGTTTTTCTACCCAACAAAGTGATGCATGAATAGAGTTTAGAGGAAGCCACAGTCCCCTGCCTGTGACTGATCTTGTTACCAGAGATAATCATCATCAGTAACATGGCTTATTTTTCTGACAGCTTCAGTGGTGAAAAATAAAATGCCTGGTCTGTTATGTCTGGTTATATCAAATCGGTCATTCAACTTTTTTTGTATCTGAAAAGAATGGGATTCTGCCTGTGCCCCACGCTCCCATCCCACAAAATTAAGAGCAGTTATGATTATTTTGTCGCCAGTATTTAGAGTTCTGTTAGACCACGTGACTCTATATTTTCTCAGTCAACTTTCATTCCTCCCTGTGATTAATAATTTCATTGTTAATAAACATTTTTAATTTTAAAACTTTTAAAAATCTATGATGTTTTTCTCTTTTAAGTTCCAGAAGGATACTGCTTTATATTTCCATGTGACATAAGGCATATATTTCACTGTCTGTCAGTTTTGTGCCTTTCCTGAAGTCAGCTGCTTCATCTTACCCATTGCTCATGGGACTCCGCATAGCTCTGCACTGGAACCTGTCCGTGAGACTCCTGCATAGCTCTGCACTGGAACTGGTCCGTGAAACACCTTATGGACTATTTTCATTTCTCTTTTCTTGGATCTCCTTTTGCCAGATCCACTACTTTCCTTTTTCTTATTTACCTATCATTTCAGAGTTAACACCCAAAATATTGGAGCGCCAGGGAAGGAGTCCAGGTTATTGGCTCTCACATGTCTGAAGATGTTACTATCCTAGCCTTACAAGCGTGCGCACACTTCGTCTGTGAAAAGTCTGAAGGGGGGGGGGGGATCGCCCTCATTGGAATTGTAAAGCTAGCTCTTCCTGGCTACTGAAAAATCTGTAATTAGTGCCATTATTCTAACTCAATCTCTCTTGCTCTGTGGAAATTTTGAAATTCCCTTATTATTTTGGCAATCTGAATGTTAGGAAAGAGTTCCTTGGATTGAGTTTATTTTCTTCCTCCCCCACCCCTTTTTTTTTCCCCCGGAATTACTTTTCCAACTTTCGCAGAAGGCTTGTATGCTGGTTGGGTTCTGGAAATCACACACTAGAGCCCCCTGGGAAGAAGCAAATTCAGCCTCCATCATACTGGACCTCTATCATGTGTGTGGAGCAATTATGATTTCTAGCTGATACAGGAGGGCCTAGATCATTACGGGCTATTTCACCCCTGGCCAGGTGGTCCTGGTTTGTATAATCAAGATATCTGTGCAGGCCTTGAAACAAGCCAGTAAGCAGTGTCCCTCCATGATGACTGTTCAGTCCCTACTTGCAGGTCCTGCCCTGACTTCTCTCTCTCAGTGACAGACTGTGACCTGGGAGTTGTGCGATAAAATAAGCCCTGTCCTTCCCGAAGAGGTTTTCATCAGTTTTTATTCCTCCAACAGAGGCACAAACAGGGATAACTGCTTGACCCAGAATCCATGTCCTTCCTTAATTGAATGTTTCCTATATTGTTTCCTGAAGAACTTTTTCTTCCACCTCCTCTGTGTTATGGGTCGTCTATGTATCCATCCATCTATCATAGATGGGTGATGTGTCTGTGCCTGTCATAGAACTGCCCTGTTGATCTTTCATACCTCATATCCGTTCTTTTGCTCCTTTTATTCTTTTTTCCAAGGCATCTCTTTTACATAATGTTCTAACCAGGGTACTGAATCTTTAATTAAAAGTACATTTTTTTCAATTTAACCATTTTTTATTAGATATTTCCTTCATTTATATTTCAAATGCTATCCCAAAAGTCCCCTATATCCACCCCCACCCCCAACCCTGCTCCCCAAACCACCCGCTCCTGCTTCCTAGCCCTGGCATTCCCCTGTACTGGGGCATATAATCTTCACAAGACCAAGGGGCCTCTCTTCCCAATGATGGCCGACTAGGCCATCTGCTGCTACATATGCAGCTAGAGACACAAGCTCTAGGGGTATTGGTTAGTTCATATTGTTGTTCCTCCTATAGGGTTGCAGACCCCTTTAGCTTTTTGGGTACCTTCTCTAGCTCCTCCATTGGGGGCCCTGTGTTCCATCCAGTAGATAACTGTGAGCATCCACTCCTGTATTTGCCAGGTACTGGCATAGCCTTACAAGAGAAAAGTACAAAATTTTTATTTTCTAGAACTTGATTCATACACTTCCATTAAATTTTTGACATCAATTCTTACTTCATAATAATAACATTTTATATCTCTTAAGAGTGTGTAAATCAAAGTTTATTTAAAATATCTTCTGATGCCAGGATTCCTTCTAATTTTATAAAATTACTTTTATTAATAATGTTCTCTTTCTAGATAGGGAAATTGCCCTGATATTCTGATGTTGTGTTGGATAATGGCATATCACAAATATTTTGGGGAACTGTTTCACATGGTGACCTTTTCAGATATACACACTTGGCTGTGAGTGGCTAGCTAGCTTTAGGGAAAGGTATACAAAATACAATATCTATAGTTATTTTACCTTTGATAGTTCAATTTTTTTAAAGAGGGGTCCTCTGGTTCTATTTTACTGCCAATTTTCATGGATTAAGGGTGGTGGCGAGGCCATGTTCTTCTCATTATTATGCGCACTTTCTTTTTAATATATTCTATCTTAATTGAGCCAATTTACTCTTATCTGTCGCTGTATCTGCCAGTTATAGAACTCGAGTATTCATGGTTGATTTTTCTCCTAATCAATATCTTATATTGGCTGCATATTTTAAGCGGATTTTCTGTGTGTTTATTTCAATGTTCATCTTACCTCCCCTTCTCAATTACTGGTCCCTGAGGCTTCCCGTGGCTTGGCAAATGTATCGCTTTGAACTTGCTGTCGTTTTCATTAGCTTTTAAGAGTCTCCTCCTGCTGCGTAGTTTCTCGATCTACTGGCTGTACACCGATAATTATTTTAACCATTCTCATCTATTGCAGTCTTTTCTCCCACATCAGCAACATTCTCTCTCATCGTAACAGAACGCTGGCAAAGGCTACCTTGTAAAGCGAAGGAGCCGCAGCACATTTACCTGACAGTTTCAGAGACTGAAACCCCAAAGTGCCAGAGCACAAACTCTCCGTGGTTAAGACCATTCTCCTGCATCACCTTATAACACAGATAGCAGCTATGAGAACAAGCAAGTGATTCCATCTTGACCCAGGAACTAAGAATTTTGTGAGGTTGGCTTATGCTTTTCATAGCACGCCTCTCTGGAGAACTGAAGGCATCACAAGAGATCCACCTTCTGTGAGCACACCTCAGTTACCCGATGACTTCCTGCCAGTTCCTCCTCTTAAAGCACTCCATTATCTCCCCACAGTTCCGCCTAGGAGACAAGTATGCAGCAACGGATCAGCATAAATAAATGGTGTAGACAAAAATGAGCGTAGGATTTTGAAGGATTGAATGTCTTGTGACCTTGGTGTTGACGAGCCCAGGAAACTTAGGTTTCCAGGGCTGTGGCATGGGCCTAAGAAACTAAAGCACTATAGCTCTGAAAGACTGAGCCAAATCGGGATGAAATAAGACTTAGAATTTTAACCTCTTTTACTTTGGTGGCTTAAGTATAACCTTGATCCATTTCTATAGTCCCCTGTTTTTCCTTCTGTATACATAACATAAATTGAATTTAGTTTAATTTTTCTCTTATATGAAAGTTTGGTTTACAGTGCAGCAACAGAGTTCTTACCTATCATGAACCTCAGCCTGTGAAAAACAAACATCATGAAGCCATTGCCTGATACTGTAATAAAGTTTCAGTTCTTAAAGCTATTCTTCACCTAGTATTTCTTTCCAAAACATTTTGGTAAAACTTCTTCAACCAGTTTTACAGGTTCCTTTTTCCTTAATGCTCCAAGTAAAACATAATAATATAATGCTTACACTCTCTAGTACTTCCCAGGCTACCAAAAACCCAATAAAATCACATCTGGACATTGAATTCTTACTTGTTATATATAATAAATGAATATGTTTCTCTGCAAAAAAACAAAGATACTGCGTTTGAAAAGGGAATGAACGAGAAATATACATTATTTGAGTTTACAAATTAAGATCATGACACAAAATAATCTTACCATAAATTTAAATTATAATGCTTTTCTTTAGGGCTTTACAGAAATTGTGAGTTTCAAGCAAAGCTTTCTAGCATTTTCCAGGACTGCCAAGTTAAACAGCAACAGTTGGGAGATTTAGCTCCTGAGCACATGGCTAATGACCTTCAAGGCAACTGGCCCCATATGTCAACAAGGAAAAAATATGTACTGTAACTGTTGAGGTTAGATGTTTTTCTTATTTTTTTTCCCCATTTTTGCAACTCAAGATCTGGTATAATCGCCGTAGCATAAGGAGGGAGAGGTGTTTTCAATAACAGTTTTTCTCTTAAAAGATGTCATTTTTTTGAAACTAATTATTAAGAAAATTAGATTTCTTGGCATTTTGATCTAAAATATGTCCTTGTTTCTTGAAAGAGTTGGGTCGCATTTTTCTACAAATGTGTATATTGGCTCGTGATATTCTTGGCTGAACAAACTGTTACCATGAGAGTGTGTTTAGTACAACTGGTGGGGCTTGTGCAAAAAAAGATTTCAAATGCTAGTGACTCCCCTTCATATTATACATCTCTCCAAGCAACTCACAGGAATTTATAAAGTATTTGTTCTTATTACACGTGTCTGAGAAGAACTTACCGAGATGTTCCATTACTTTTAAAATGATGAATTTTTATTCCTTCTCATAAGAAAAGATTATCAATACATTTTTACAAATAAGAGAACTAGAATATTGATTGGGATATCTACCCACAAAGAAACCTTGTTCTAAAACAGGTAACAATGTTATATTAGATTTTATATTTATGATTTATGGATATACGCAGAAATATTAACTAGATAGCATTGATAGCTATCTAGTTAAACAAAAGTTTATTGTATGAAAAAAATATTTTAGAACACTCTAGGGTGAAGTTTATAGTTGTAGCCTCCCTCAGCCTTGAAGCAGGCTGATTCAGACTTTGCTGCTACTGAATATGAGATCACCTGCAGTGTAGCCTTCCAACTTAGAAGGCTCTCTTGTTATGTCAACTGCCTCTGTACTTCTCCAAAATCCTGCTACCTGCTGAGATACCCTTGAGACACTCTGGAGACACATCCTGCATGTCTTCAAGCTGGCTCCAGGCACCAAGAATGGACTGCTAGGGGAATGGGCTATAAATCTGATAATGAAGAATTCTGAGGATTAAGACTGAATTTGCTTTATCAAGAAGGCAGTTAACAGCCACTGGAAATTTTATGGAGAAACTTAGACCATCAGGTGTATATGCCAAAAGGATGCCTCTGGCAGAAGTGTGAGGAAGAGATATCAGGAAATGAGAATAACCATTAAAGCCATTAGGAGCCTACTGCAGAACATCTGGTCATGCAAATGTTGATGATTCTGTTGGAGTGGGCATGACCTTTGGCATTGAAACAAAGAAGAGCATCTTCCTTTGAATGGGTGAATGTTTAACTTTATTTTCTGGGGCAGCTTTAAATTATTATGTTCTTGTTATCTGTATTTTATATTTGAAAACCTCATAAATGAATATGATATATTTGGATTTTTTTTTCCATCCAGCACTCCCTTTCCAACAAGAATATCTGAATGATTATATACAAAGAGGAAATGTAGTTCAAAACTTCCTACACTTCAGATGTCTATCCCAGGTGGCTCAGTTAATGAATTTTAGTAAACATTGAATAAATCACACCAGTCCTGTTTAGACTGCTTTATATCACAGATATAGGAACCTTCCCAACTCATCTATAAGACGACTTTTATTCAATACCTGAAAGAGACATGTACATTCTAAAAAAGTAGATTATACATCTCTCATAAATGTAACCTCAAATATCTTTTGCAAAACTAAACATAAAATAAGTACAAAAATACATAAAACACTATCAGTGTTACTATCAGTGAAGGAACAGTGACTTGATTAGTGTTGGCACTGAATCGGAAGTTGAGCTGAGAACTAGCTGCCAATGCTTTCTATAATTCTGAACTCATTGAGAATTTATAAGTGGTAGTAGCCAAAGGGACATCAATAAGTTATATTTGATGGTATAATGAGCATTTATTATATACAAGCCATGGCCGTGTTCGGTTTTTCTGCCACCTGTGTAATAGTATTACTGCATCTTCTTTTCACGGATGAATAATTAGGAGTTCCCAGATGTTCACTCATTTACCCAGGTGAGAAGGTTTGTGAATGGCTTGACTAGATTAAAATTCATGTATGTTTGGACCAAAATATGTACTTTACAATCTATTATACAACAGCCAGATATCCTGTGTCTCCACAAGAAGGAACATGAAAGAAGAATGTGGACCGAGAAGAGGCTCCAGGTTCAGAGAGAGTAACAGATCCACTTTCAACTGAAGCTAGTGAGGGACCATAAGGACTTACAATTGGAAAGGAATGAGAGGGCTTTGAAAAGACGCGTCCCCTTCAAGGATGTGAAATGTATAAATCAATTAATTTAATTAGACGCTGGACTCTTCAGTAAAGCCTACATGTGTAACAGAGGTTTTTGTGTGTGGCTCTAGGTTTTATAGTGGACCAAAGACCTCCTACACTAAACCTAAAGTAAAAAAACATCTTAACCGTTATGTCTCTAATTACGTAGATGTTGCTACCTCTTTTCCCTTTGTTCTTTGCACTTATATTTCTGTCACTGAAATCTTTGAATACAGCACTTCTCTTTACTAAATGTGTAAGTATTTACACAGCACATAAGTGTGTTTAGGTAGCATAAATATATAATAGTTTATATAAACATTGATTATTCAAATTTTGACTTTTTCTTTTTATAGATATTTACACAAACACACACACACATGCACACAAGTACTATCTGTATATATGCATAAAAAAAACCAGCCCTAAGGGGGTCATAAAAGACAGAGTATGAGGTTCACCCAATTATTACCTGATGAAAGCAGGAAGGCAAGCTAGGGGTATCGATGCTTTGGGATTTCTGTCTTTTCTCAATACACTGAGTATCAGGAAAGTCAACAGATTATTGCACTAAAGCTCTGAGGTAGGTAGCAATTGGAATTATTTTTAGGATATCATTACCTACAAAAATACTAGTTTGTTTATGCTAACTTTTTTTTTGCCAACACATATAGACTATGAAGGGAACCTAAGGTAGAGATAAATTTTCTACTTGCACAGAATATGTTATAATTTCCAAATAAGTCATATTGTAAGGCGCTTGCAAATAGTTGCGTGAGAACGCTGCTGCTTTCTTTTTCTTTTTTTAAAGATTTATTTTATTTATTATATGTAAGTACACTGTAGCTGTCTTCAGACACTCCAGAAGAGGGCGCCAGATCTCGTTACAGATGGTTGTGAGCCACCATGTGGATGCTGGGATTTGAACTTATCACCTTCAGAAGAGCAGTCGGGTGCTCTTACCCGCTGAGCCATCTCACCAGCCCTCTTTTATTTTTTTTTAAGTGAAATTCCAGTTGAATTCAATGAGCAACACACTTCCAGCTGAACTTGCGAAGAGCAGTCTGAGTAAATGTGTACTGTCTCTTTTGCTTTTGAATATGTGCTACATTCAAAATTAGAGCTGAAATCTTGGGTAACTCCTCTATGAAGTACTGGAAATTATATTGTAATCAACATGTTTGAATTTGTGTTTCCTAACCATGCTGTTCTGTTTGCATGTAAATATAAAGCAGTTAGCTCTGTAAGAAGAAAGCGGTATAAATAAATTTCACCTTGAAAAAAAAATGAATCATCACCCCACCCATTTCATAGCCTCTTGTGCATATTTATGGCTTTTTTAGCGAATGCACTGGAGAGTTTAGGGAAGTGTTGTTTTTAAAAAATAACCTTAACATTTAACATCACTATGTCATATTGATTTCTTAGGAGAAGTTTCATAAAGCCAAATTGCCTGTGCATGTTTTCCTGTACGTGATATTTGAAAAAAAAATCTAACTGCAAACAATGATTAATGACTTTTGTTTTAGAATTCACTCTTTCCATAGTTGCCAGTCTGGCTGCAATGGCATGAACACTGGTACAGGGACTAGTAGGTAGATGCAAAATCAAACCACAATATAGCCACAGGATGCCCCAGATTAGATTCCTCACTCCTAGCGGTATTGTAGACAGAAAAATATATCAAACCCACAGTTTGTCTTAAAAACTTAGCTCTTCACAGTTGGTTCCCCCAAGCTCAAACATGGAAAAACTCCTTCTGTAAAGAATTGATCAAGTTATGAGACAGGAAACCCTGAAATAGTATTTCATCGGGTCTGCTTTCTCAATCCTGCGATCCATCCAGCAAGTCTGCTTTGGGTATTGGAGTCACCACCGTCATTGTCTCAGAGCAACAATCTTCACGTTTCTCTAAGGGTAAGTCTGTTCTTCATGTGTCATTCCTCCAACCCCAAGTTGCATGAGTTCTTAAGTTCCTCAGAAGGTAATCTCTTCAAGTTCTGCCTTCTCTCTCAGCCAGTCAACTTTAATTATTCATTATTTAGTGCTAAGCAAATTTATACCACTCATTGGTGTAACTCTTTATTGTGGGGCCTAGCCCAATAGTTAACTGATTCTGTGTACCTGGGCCTTGGAGGCAGGGCCTTCTTAGCATTCCTGACTCTATTCCCATGGCAACCAAATCTTCCTTTGTTTCCAGGGCTCATTTCAGTCTCCTGCCCTCAATCTTCCTTTGTTTGTGATCATTCAATGCAAACCATGGAGAAAACTTTGTAAAGGACTCTAAAAACTTGCCCTGAGAGGGGCTTGGTTATTCGAAATTGATATGCTGGCCTGCACTTAATCTTTAAGTGTTTGTTGAAGTTTCCACTGCTTTCTTCTTCCTTCTCTTACACTCTGCAAAATTAGACAATCCATGTGCCTCATCCCTTGTTATGAAGGTTCTATAATTTTTTTCAGGCTTTTAATGGGACCAATGATTTTTATTTATTTATTCATTTGACTTATTGTCTTTTACTTATTGTGGGTGTAAGGACAAAAACATTGTAAGCAGAAGAGGAACCCACAATTCTTAGTATTGTCTGATACAAAGCATCTTTAATCTTTTCTCAAAATGTTTAAATATTTATTCATTTATGCATACCAGTGTGAGAGAGACAGACAGAGAGGGAGAGCGAAACAAAGAGAAATAAGGGCAGGGGGTGTTATGGCATGCATGTCAAGTCAAAGAATGACTTGGGGGGAGTCCATTCACACTGGTTTTGAAATAGAGCTTCTTGTGATTTCTGCCACTATGCTCATTCCTCTGTCTCCACCTTCCATCTCGATGGAGAAGGACCAGAGCTTGGTTTATAGACTGACCCACTGATTCTAGCCATAGTCTTTTCACATGGGTTCCAGAGATTAAGAGCTGGAGGTCATGGTTGCATACAAGAGGTTTTAGCCTCTGAGCCATTTTACCAGCCAAAAATGTTTTCAATCAAACACTAATAGTCTCAGGGAATTGAAAGAAAGTGATAAACAACACACTCTGCCTACAGTGGCTTCTTTTACCATCTCAAGGGTTTCAAAGGTCAAATATCAGGTTAATAGGCTCTAAGAGGGGGCATGGGAAGTAATCCATGAAGATGAACGTGCCCAGGACAGAGGCTCTTAGAGTCTGGATAACCAGAAATTGAACAGTCAAGAATTTTATTGTAGAAACTTCTTCTTCTTCTTCTTTTTTTTTTTTCACGAGACAGGGTTTCTCTGTATAGCCCTGGCTGTCCTGGAACTCACTTTGCAGACCAGGCTGGCCTCGAACTCAGAAATCTGCCTGCCTCTGCCTCCTGAGTGCTGGGATTAAAGGAATGTGCCACTAAGCCTGGCTTTGTAGAAATTTCTTATGGAATGAAAATGGTTACACTTTAGCCCCAGATAATCGAAATGCTAATTATGCTAATTACAAGTTCACATAGATATTTAGACAGACGAGCCAAGCAGGCCACTTAGAGAGATGGCAAGATCTTTGTGCTCTGATGGTCCAAAGTCACTCCTGTATGATGGACAACAAAGGGAGCAACCATGACTTCTCCACTACCCTAGATGAAGCAGCAGCGCTCATAGTAATAGACTGGGTCTCTTTGCATGGTGAATACATGCAGTTGCTAGACCTATCTCAGACTCCACTAAGGAGATCATTGGTCAGGAACTAAATGATGCATCTACTAAGTCAGTTAGGTTCCTTGTCAACTCAGTCTTTCTAGTTGTAAGCATTACTGAAATGGCTCTTTGGTTAATATTATATAATTAATGAGGTGAAAGGAATTGTTTGTCCCAATGGAAACAAAACGCTTTGAAACTCAATGAATGTGTGTGTGTGTGTGTGTGTGTGTGTGTGTGTCAGATGTATATGAATAAAGAGGTCAAAGAAGGAAAGGTGCTCACAAATCAGATGTAGGTAAATCTAGTTCAAAAGAAAAAAAATATTTGATGCTGAAAAGTTCCTTTTCAAGAGCTTCAAGTTCTCTCTCCATTTTAAATAAGTTAAAACAGGACTCATAAGGGATTTATTCACTATAATGCTCATTTATGAAAGATGATGAGTCCTATCTGGAGAATTCCCTAGTAGCAAAAATATTACAAGGAATAAAATACTGACTGACATTAACATATTGGTGAATAAAGATCTATAAAGCAAATAAAATATAAAGTATGTATTATTTAAAAGTGTTATCATTTTTAAAGGTATTCTGTTTAGGGACTGGAGAAATGACTCAGCTGTTAAAATCACTTCCTACTCTTGCCAAAGATCCAAGTTCAGTTCTCAGTATCCACATTGGGTTTCTCAGAACTGCTCCCTACTCCAGCTCCAGGCAATCCAACACTTTCTTCTGGTCTCCATAGACACCAGCATACATGTAGTATGCTTTCACACAGACACACATACTATCTATACATAATTAAAAAATAAATATAAAATCTTCAAAGGAAAGATGTTCTGCTTTAATATCCTTTTATATAATCTGTAACTAATATTGTATAAGAGGACATTTAATATACACATCAAAAGTTTTAGATATACCATCACCTTTCCAGTCTTATTAAAGGCAAGGTTTTGCAAGACCCAAATTGTGGGGCATCTAACTAAGTGTTATTCTTCAAAAGTGTCAAATCATGAAAAGTCATTTGGATAAGCTTAAAAAGATGTGAAAATTAATGTGACATATTTTCTGAATTGTACCTGGAACAGAAAAGTAGCACTAATACTGCAACTCAATTAGTATTACTAACATTTTCTTAATAGAAACTATGCCAAGAATATGATAAGATGATAATAACATCAGGGAAAATGAGATGAAGATAAATTAGAGAAAAAGTAGAAAACTGGAGTTAGAAAAACTGTATTAACATTGCAACACTTCTCTAAATCTAAAAACATTTCAAAATAAAATTTTATAAATGGGAAAATGTCACTCATTGAAAGTCAATAAATTCTGTTACTATCACTTATCCTAAAAAAAGAAAAGACATAGGAAAAACTTAGCCACAAGATACTAATTGAAAATAACTTAAAATCATGATGCAAGTAATTGTTAACATTAAAGTCAGAAACATTCTAGAACCACTAAAATAAAATTTTACATGTACAATAACATACATTTGCTAATAAGTGACAAAAAGACTGATTGGAAAATAGTGCTTAAAATATAAACTTATTTGCAACATGTAATAAGTATATACAAGCTCCAAGAGGAAAATACACATGTATACACACACACATGGAACATACATAAAAGATTTTTGGAAGGCTGAAAACATATTATTAATAGAGATTATCAGTGGATTTGGAGCTCAGTACTGATCATTTGCCGTTGAAAGAAGGAATTCAAATGTTTTTGGTTTTGTTTTTGATTCTTACTTCCTCTGATTTTATGAGCAAAACTCAATCTCTACTCTTCCTTCTCCTCTTCTCTTCTCCTTTCCCCTCCTTGTCTCCTTCTCTTCCTCTCCCCCTGGTCCTCTTCTTCCCCCCCTCTTCCTCTTCCCACCCCTTCTCTTCTCCTTTTCTTCCCTCTCACTTCTCTACAGAAAGCACAGCCATTATCCATATCTGCAAGGACACCTCATTTAACCACATTTGCATGAAGTTAATGACTTTATGACTTCTTGGTAACAATAAAAGGTCTTTAACTATTTTTCTCCAAGACTCAATGAGTATTGACCTTTTTCAGAGAAGCCTAAGATAGCTCCAAATGAAGCCGAATGACAAAGAAAATAAAATCAAACAAAAACCAAAGACCTAAGAAATCCAGTTGTAGTGAGGACAGCAAAGGCCAACCCCCAGAAGCATGGCTGCCGAGCAGGAAGTGATTCTGTAGGCAGAAAGCCTGCAGAGCAAGGAAGTGATTCTGTAGGGAGAAAGCCAGCAGAGCAAGGAAGTGATTCTGTAGGGGGGGAGGCCAGCCAGGCAAAATCAGGCTTCCCACAGACAGTCTTACATCTCCCTGAAATATGGTACATAGCTCACAGGGCTAGAAGAGTCAGCTCTCGAACAATTTTACCATGGAATATTACTGTCTAATAGATTCCTGAAGTGGGTGTCAGGGAAAAGAGGCAATGCTTTGAAATCTTGGAATTATCATTGAACAAATTTTCTGCACAAAAATCTACGGAGACAAAACGATTTCAAATCCATTATCAGGTTCTTTCAGTACACGAACATTAAGAACTTCTCCAGTGGTAAAACATGGAAAAGAGGATTTCATTCAAGCCCATCACGTTGTTGGCATGACCACTGCCCAAGAATCTGGTAATAAGGAATGCATTTGAGTTCCACTTTAAACACATCTCAGGTAAAAAGAGAATTTACAACCAGGGAACGGGTTAGGTTCAGTGGTGGAGATATAGCAATGAAGCTTTAAAGATAAACCAGGTTCTGAGCAAACAGACCCACTGCTGTGAAATATAATACAGAGGACTAAGGGTTACGTGGTGGGCGCATGTCAAAATGACCCCATGAGAAATTACACCATGCCACAAACCTGATATAAAAGGGGTTTTGGGGGGAATGGAAGAGAGTGAGGAGCTAGAGAAGGGATAGGGACAGACAGACAGGAGCCGAGCCATGAGGGCACAGAAGGAGGGAACTACAGAGAGAAGGAGAGAGAGTTCTACTGGGAACATGTGGAAAGAGGTGGGGGAGAGGGAGGGAGAGGGAGAGAAGGAAGGAGGATGGATGGAGAGGGTGAGACAAGACGAGATGAGACAGGGAGAGGAAGAGAAAACAAACTAGGGTTGCAAGCAGTTCTCCTTATATACCAGGACACACAGGCAGGTGATGATATAAGCCTCTGCTAGGTCCTGGAGCCCAGCAGAATCACCTATAAGCTAAGACCTGGTAAGATTCTGGTGGGCCTGGGTGATAGATGGGCCTAGATGAGCCTAGATGATATAACAACACCCAAGGGTGGAGGATGAAGAAGCCAATGCAGATGATCTGGCCTTGAGTCCTTACTAAACTAACTCCACATGAATTTTAGCTTGGACTAGATTTTACCAAAAAGTACACAGGTGGGTCTAAGTAATCATTGTCAGACACCAGCTACCCTTAATGATTATCACATGTTACTTCAAGTCTGGTGTCAGTCCAGCAGTGTGGAAGCCACATTGTATTGGAGGAAGGAACCAATGTCTACAGGCATTTGGAAGTCCTCCATCTCAAGGACAATGACAGCCAGATTTAGCAAACTAGTTCATAAGATGCCAGCTAGATGTGAATGTCAGATAAACAGTGAATAATTGTTTAGTAAAAGCATGACCTAAACGTTGCAGGATGACAGACGTACATAAACAACTGCTATACTCATTGTGGATATGGAATCGACATTTATCTGAGTAGCTTTTCTTTGTTTTGGTGCCAATATTAGAAGTGAGTCTAAATATTCAGCCTTCAAGGATATTTCAAATATACGTCTCTGTTTTTGTACCTTAAAATGTTACTTGATTTTACTTTTCAATGCAGGAGGTCAAAACCAGTGCTTTGTATGTGCTAGTCAGATACTTTTAACACTGAGCTATATTCTCTGCCATAAAATGTTAGTGAGGAAAAATATTGTAACGAAAACACTTTTGGTTAGATATTACGGTACTTCTAATCAATCTGCATAGCGGGTAAATATAAAGAAGAGAAAATATGAGCAAAGACAGCTTCCTCAGACATTCTTCTAGCAAGAAAAGTGCTACTACTTCTGTGCTAACGGAGTATGCTGGCTTTAGTGAACTTTTTTTCCCCTTGTTCCGGTCAACCCTGCTCACTCCAGTCAACCCCGCTCGCTCCAGCCAGCCCCGCTCACTCCGGTTGGTCTCTCCAGTCGGTCTCTCCAGTCCAAGGATTCGTTTATTATTATTATTCATAAGTACGCTGTAGCTGACTTCAGAAGCACCAGAGGAGGGTGTCAGATCTCATTACGGGTGGTTGTAAGCCACCATGTGGTTGCTAGGATTTGAACTCATCACCTTCGGAAGAGCAGTCGGGTGCTTTTCCTAATCCCTGAGCCATCTCACCAGCCCCTTTAGTGAAATTTTAAAGGGAGGAGTTGTTTTAAACATTTTTCAGTACAATAAATATAAAAATAAAAAAACTGCTAGCAAGGTAGAAACAACACAACTAGCCTGCAGAATTCAGGGAGAGGCAGGGTAAGCATCAGGAAGTTTCCCTTTCTTGTTGCTAACCCCTTACTAACGATTGGTGAGGTCCAATAGAATATCTAGAAATATGATTCACTGCTGGATGCAGTTTCCACTCTCCAGATATGAATAGGAATATCCCTCCTTTCACATGCAATGATCCGTGGGGATTGTGCAACAAAGAATAGGAATATTAGGGCTGGAGAGATGACTCAGGGATTAGGAGAAATGGCTACTCTTTCAAGACTCAGGTTCAATTCCCAGCATCCACAGGGCAATACATAACTGTGTATAATTACAGTTTTAGGGGATCTGACACCTTCACACAGACACAAACTCAGATCGCGAACACCAATGTAATATAAAAAATAAAATAAAATAAAATAATCAACATTTAAGAAAAATAGGAATAGTCAGATATTAAGAAAAAAAAAACTTTTTGGAAATAATCCTGCTGAGAAATGAGAGATCAGCTACATCACTGTCATCAAGAAAACCACTAAATATAGTATAACAGAATGGAGGAGAACACAGAAGAGCCTCATCACAGGCAAAAAGCACTTGGCTTCTTTACACTTTCTTCCAGCGGGAAATTTGTGAATGAATTCTGCTTTTTTGGAGCTGCAAATGCCTTCAGGGGTATTACTCTAGTTATTCATGTGCTCCTGCTGTCTAGGCTTTTGCACATCGTATAAATCAAAATATTCATGGATAACTGGTTTTATAATGAAAGATCCAGCACAGGATGTGGATTTAACATGTCTTCGTCAGTAATGAGGGATACCAATCACTCTGCAGCCTTGATTCTATTTGCAATACCATGGATAAACATGTGACAGATGTTCTGGAATTGGAGTGCCATAGATAAAAATAAAAGGACCAGAAAGAAACTTGAAGGCAAATTGACTGCCACCCATACAAAGAGAGACAAACCTGACAGGAAAAGTCAGCTGAACAAATATTTGACTGACTGTACTTGGCTCTATCTGTCATTGCCCCAGAAAGTTTTCTTAAGGTTTTAGCTGGGTAAATGTACTTTTGCTTGGTGGTCTAGCAAGGGACACACATAGTGACAGTGAGTTATCTCTTTCTAGTTGTTTCACGTTTTCTTCAAGAAGGACTTAGTTCCAAGAATGGATATGTCAAATTAAACAATCTACAACTTTACCCTGCAATACTTGCACAAATGTGTGCTTCCGATGTGACGTTTAGTACATATTTTCTAGGAAATATTCAAGTAGACTTTAGAGCACCTATCAAACTATTTAAATTAGTTCACTCAAGCATTTGTCCGGGGCCTGCTATGTGCAGATTTCATTTGTATTAAAAATTGAATTTCTTGGACGAACAACACAATCCCTGTGGTGAGCAAATATCTAAGGATTTCCTCAGTGTTATCAATAATGGCCAAACTGGAAGAAATCCAAAAACTCATTGACAATAAATGAATAATTAGACTTTATGCCATTCATGTAGTAAGACATTCTTCATCAATGAAAGGAACTAATTTTCCCTACACTAATCACCATGATAAATCATAAAACTCGTGTTGCTGAAGTCAAAGACTAATTCAAACACCATTCAATTCATATAGGGTTTAAAATTTGGAAAGACTAAACAATATAATGCTTTAGGCAGGTTTCCCACTGACAAAGCTATAAAACAATCAAAGAACAAAGAGAAGACAATTTAAGAGAGTAAATAGATGAAGTTGGCTAGGTGCCTCGGAAGCATTGCTCATGCCCTGTGACTTTTTAAAAACTTCATCAAATGTGTTATTAATGCAATCATTATTGGTATCCAATATGTGGGATTTTTTTTCTTGCACTCCCAGAGTGTATCAAAATCGGTAGATACCCAAATCCCTTCATGTATTGTTTCTTGACTCCAGATGGTAGATGAAGAACTATTGTTTAGAGTTTATAGATAAATTTTATACTTTTTATATATGTGTTTCATTTTATTAAACATAAATTTAAAAATAACTGGAGAGTGTGGAGTGATGATTTATTAAGTAGAATGCTTGCCACACAAGTATGAACTTTCGTTCAAATTCTTAGCATCTCTGTAAAACCTCAGAGGTGGCCATGAGCATCTGTTACACCATCACAGGGGATCAGGAACAAGAGGATGTGAAAAGCTTAATGGCTAGCCAGCAGAGCTGAAACAGATCCAGGTTCAGAAAAGAAAACAAGACTCTGTCTCAAAACCTAAGGTAGACAGTAATTAAGGAAGATATTCGGTATCACAACCTATGTTCCCCGTGTGCACATATGCATAGATATGCATATACCACACACAATCTAATAATTAAAGAATCTATTAGGAAATACACTTTCTGTTTAAAGATTCCAGAAATAACAAAACTTTAAAATACTTTGGAAACTATTCTACTAGGAAAGAGCTTTCCTTAAGTTATTTAATAAGGTTGACATTTAATGAAAATCTGAGATGACCACCATAGGGTAAGGGTGGGGGCATTTAGTGAGACATGGATCAGAAAAAAACAAAAAACAAAACAAAACAAAACAAAACAAACAAAAAATACCTCTGCCATCCATCCAAATTTGGCTTTGGGTAGTCACATCTTGTTAGCTAATAAACCCATGCTTCTAAGTACATACGTTTAAAATAAAGACACTGAATCAACTGAAATGACATCTTACTCCACATAGCTATCATACTTTTTATTTGAAAATAATCACCTGAATGTCAAACAAAATTAGGTGTTAAAGTGACCTGGATGAGTCAGATCATCCATTACACAGAAGGTGGGGCTTCGACACAGATCTGATCCATATTAGATTATAATGTTTGCAGTGTCTTGCACTTTGATTAGAGCACTTCATTCACAGACTACATTTGTATGTATTGTGAAAAGGGGAAGTGTTATTTTAAATATTTAAGTGGATTTATCAACAATTAACAAGTAGAACTGAAGGGAAAAAGGAAATAGTAGTTGGTGTCTAGTCTTTGAGTTTGAGATGTTTATATAGGAGAGGCTGGAACAGATGTTGCCTGTGTCTAGAGAAAGATAAACAAGAGATATTATGTTTAAATTGAAATAGGATGGATGGATGGATAGGTAGATATGCATACTAATGGACGAATTTTGATGAATGCATATGCAAAATATTCAGAAGGATACACAGGAACAGTTAGCATGGATTTTGTTTGGAGATTGGCATGAGAAGAGAGTGAGAGTCTTCATATACTTATCTTTCACTTTCCTTACTGAACTTTTCAGACTGGATAAATAGGTAGATAGATAGAGATAGATAGATAGATAGATAGATAGATAGATAGATAGATAGATAGATGATAGAGAGATGATAGCTATAGATGATAGAGAGGTAGATAAATAGATATAGATATGGATGATAGATCATTTAAATTATTAATTATTGTTAATATTATTATAAATATTAAAATTTAAATATTAAGAGTAGTTTAAATGGTAAATATTTTAGCTTCATGGCATCATGGTTCTTCTACCAAATCAATTATGTTTAATGCTATTGTAAAAATGTGTGACACTACCCACACTTTTGGTAACTTCATACTTCTTTTTAAAGTCAATACAACTTTTAAAAGTGAAACTTTGAATGGTTATCATTGAAGAGCTCTGAAGTGGTTATTTCAGATTTAATAAAAGAAATATGTCAGTAATCTCAAAAGTCCCATCCGGGTATTTCTTTGTTTTCTCACAGTGGTCATCTCAGAGAAGGCCTGATATAAGTGAAGAATGCATTTTTCAAACCTATCAAAGAAATTGGTAAACTGTCAATTAAAGATGCCATCCCTGCTATGAGTGGTTTCATTTGATACAGGTTCCACCAGGTTTATATATTGTTGATATTATTTATGGTGTTAACATGTGCCTAGGGCTGTCCTCTTCTTTCAAATTATGTTTGATTCCTCTCAATAGATCTACATCTAAGTACTCAAATTTGACAGCTCTGAAGTGGTTCTACATCTGATTGAGACATTAGTTCATTTGGTCAGCCACCACTCTGAGTAGGCACCATTTAGCCCACACTGAACTGATTCTAGCAGAATATGCAGGGTTTCCTAGCTTGTATAGCTCACCCAGTCTTTAACCTTCTCAGTGGATTCGAACCTGTAAGGCTGTGTTAGAGCGATCCTTGAGATTTCTTCTTGCATTGTGTAATTGTGGTCTAAGTTGCAGTTTGATTCGTTTGTAGCTCATCAGTAATATCCTCATGTGAGATATTTGGTTTCTAATGTTGCTTTGTGATCAGGTCCTGAGTCTTCATTCTTCAACAAACAGTTCCTTGAGATGATCATTGACGCAGGAATTCATTTTTCAGGACTAGGGGTTTCTCTGTATAGCCCTGGCTGTCCTGGAACTCACTCTGTAGACCAGGCTGGCCTTGAACTCAGAAATCTGCCTGCCTCTGCCTCCGGAGTGCTAGGATTAAAGGCGTGCACCACCACGCCCGTCGGGTTATTCATCTTGAGTCGCTCCTGAATGGCAGGATCAGTGGAGTGGGAGGAGTCTGTAAAGTGGCTTGCTGTGTGCATGAGGCTGCTCTGTTCTAGTCACAGACAGGCGAACACCAAGCTGCTGCACTGAGGTTTTCATACTGGCTTGTGCGAGATGGGCACGTTACATTGTATCTGGAAGGCTACTTGAGGTGCCATTTGGAGACTGCTCAACAACATAAATGACCACTTCTGCCTGATCATCTGGCAACGTCTTAATACCCCGCACATTTACAGCTAAAGCCTGGTTTCCTCCCAAAACTTTATGCAATGATTCTACCAACTACTGCTGTTGGCTTCTAGTATCTATTCCTTTCTTGTGGAAAACTTAAAATCACTAACCCACCTCCGCCATTTTTACTGGGCAGACACCTTCAACCTACTGATGATCTACTCCTGCTGTGTACTGAATCCTTCACCTCCAAGCCCAGTTCCCAGACCAAGACGTTAAACCAGCACTGGTTCCCATGGCTGACTCAAAATAGTCCCAAACCTTTATTCTGAGCATGGCTAAGTTTGATAGAGGCACTATTTTCAGGGTCAGAAAATCCATAAGCAGAATGTACAGCAGTAAATGAGTACAGCACCTCTCCAAAAATCACTCACTAGTAGGGGCTGAAACCCTGTCTGAAGTGACAGAGAGATCCCCCAGAATTAAAGACCATACTGAGACAGAAAATATTTAGTTGGCCTGGACTTGCATTATACAACTCTCTGTGCACTTCTCTCCAGAAGGAAATTTCCAGTCACACTATGGAGTTCTGTCTCCTCTGGCTTAACATCATGGTTGTCATACTGAAACTGTTATCCCTATTAATCTGGCATCTCAGCATGTGGAAATGAACTTTTATCCTCAAGCTTTATCACTGGAAAACATTGTTTAGCTGAAAGAACCTGATGCCTGAGCTTACTTAAACAAATCTCTTTCAGAGGACAGGAAGTTCAGAGTAGGCAGGAACAAGAAAGCCGCCAGGATGGTACCTGGGGGGTGGGAGGTGCCTGTTCTCAAAGGAGAAGGGGAAGTGGGCAAGGTGAGAGCAGGATTGGGAGGAGGCTCTTTAATCGGGATGTAAAGTGAATAAATACATACTTTAATGGAAATAAAAGGAAGCCACCAACAGTAATCCACCAGCCCAAAATGCTACCCTCTCTCTGCTCCTCTGTGATTTATTAGCATTGTTGCTTCCTTAGTTTATATGTGAATAATTTTCTTATGTTTAGATATACACACAAAAAATGTCTGTACTAGATCATGTTGTGTTGCTGTAACACAATGCCTAAAGCTGAGTATTTCGTAAAGAAAAGAAGTTTACAGGCACACAATTCTAGTGGCTGCATGTTTCAATATGACACCAGAGTCTTAGTAAGCATCTCGGGTTATTACACAATATGGCAAAGGAGGCAAAGGGGAAATGCCCAATACACAGAAAGGACCAAACCACAGTGAAGACATTGCACAATGTGGTTTGCTTGATTCCTCCCAATAAATCTTAGATTCTTCCTGACTAACGTGGGTAAGAACTCACCCTCCCTAGAATTAACTCTTTCTGCAAAAGCAGCATTAGTCTTTCTGGACAGTGGTATCCCCGTGACGTGATTACTTGGCACTATACCCTGCCTCTTAAAGATTCCATCTACACTGGAGAGCAGGCTTGCAACACAGGAGTGCTTCAAGTATATGTCCCAGTGGTGTCCAAACAATAGCATTATTCTCTTTTTCAGAATATATATTTGCCAAAATTAGACTTTAGAGTGAACTACCTAATATTTTATTGAATTGCACCAGAGTATATGATTTTTTTTTCCATTTTTTTCCTGCTCATAAAAATTGGGGGGGGGGGTGTAACAAGATTTCTGAGTATGAGAAGTAGAGTTGTTACCAAATTTTTGCAATGTTCCCACATAAGAAAAAGAATGGCTTTATTGAAAAGCTCCAAATCACTAGAATATCCTGCTTTTAGAAATATTCTGTTCTTATTTTACAATGTTCAATAAAATATATTGATAATATTTCTGCATGATTCTCAATGATATTGCACTTGAACTTTTATCTAGTATATTAACCATTGATATTTTGTCGGTTTTCTAGCATTATCATTCAACAATAGTATAATTTTTAAAAATTTATTTTTTTGGTTTTTTTTTTACACTCCATATTTTCTGCCCCCACCCCATCTACACTCCTACTGCTCCACATCCCATACCTCCTCCTCACCCCCTGTCTCCACAGAGATGTTCCCACCCCTCTACCCTTACCCCACCAGACCTCTGAACTCCCTGGGGCCTCCAGTCTCTTGAGCGTTAGGTGGATCTTCTCTGAATGAACACAGACGTGGCAGTCCTCTACTGTATGTGTGCTGGTGGCCTCATATCAGCTGGTGTATGCTGACTGTTTGGTGGTCCAGTGTTTGAGAGATCTCAGGGGTCCAGATTAATTGAGACTGCTGGTCCTCCTACAGGGACGCCCTCCTCCTCAGCTTCTTTCATTCTTCCCTAATTCAACAACAGGGGTCAGCTACTTCTGTCCATTGGTTGGGTGCAACTATCTGCCTCTGCCTCTTTCAGCTGCTTGTTGGGTACTTCAGAGTACAGGAATGCTAGGTCCCTTTTTGTGAATGCTCCACAGCCTCAGTAATAGTGTCAGGTCTTGGGACCTCCCCTTGAGCTGGATCCCACTTTGGGCCTGTCGCTGGAACTTCATTTCCTCAGGTTCCTCTCCATCCATGTAACACTTTCAGACAGAAAGGATTATGGGTCAGAGTTGTGACTGTGGGATGGCCCCCCACCCTGCTCCCTAGTTTGATGCCCTGTCTCCCTACTGGAGATGGGCTCTGTAAGTTCCCTCTCCCTACTGTTGGGTATTTCATCTAAGGTCCCTCCCTTTGAGTCCTGAGAGTCTCTCATCTCGCAGGTCTCTGGTGTATTCTGGAGGGTCCCCCCAGTCTCCTAACTCCTGAGGTTGCCTTTGCCTGTTTCCATTCTTTCTGCTGGCCCTCAAGACTTCAGTCCTTTTCCCTCACCCAATACCAGATCAAGTTCCCCTCTCCCGCTTACTACCCACAACTCCACTTTCCCTCACAGGTCCCTTCCTCCATCCCCACTTGTGCCTGCTTTCTTCTCCCTCCCAAGTGGGACTGAGGCATCCTCACTTGGGCACTTCAGCTTGTTGGCCCTTTAGAGTTCTGTGGACTGTATCTTGGGTATTCTGTAATTTTTTTTTTGGCTAATATGCACTTATTAGTGATTACATACCATGCATGTGCTTCTGGGTCTGAGTTACCTCACTCAGGATGATATTTTCTAGTTCCATCTATTTGCCTCCCAAACTCAGGATGTCCTCATTCTTAATAGCTGAGTAGTATTCCATTGTGTAAATGAACCACATTTTCTGTATCCATTCTTCTGTCATGGGACATCTATCATCTGCATAGTATTGGTACAGAGACAGATACACTGATCAATGTAACAAAATTGAAGACCCAGAAATAAAACCACACACTTACGGTCACTTGATCTTTGACAAAGATGCCAAAAAAATACAATGGAAAAAAGAATGCATCTTCAATAAATGGTGCTGGTCTAACTGGCTGGCTGTATGTAGAAGAATGAAAATAGACCCATATTTGTCACCTTGTACAAAGCTCAAGTCTAAGTGGATCAAGGACCTCAACACAAAACCAGATACACTGAATCTAATAGAAAAGAAAGTGGGAAAGATCCTTGAATTCATTGGCACAAGGGGAAATTTTCTAAACAGAACTCCAATAGCTCATACTCTAAAATCAAGAATTGATAAGTGGAATCTCATGAAACTGGAAAGCTTATGTAAGGCAAAGGACATAGTAAGACAAATCAGCAACCTACAGATTGGGGAAAATTTTTCACTAATCACACATCTGATAGAGAGCTAATATCCAAAATATATAAAGAACTCAAGAAGTTAATCACCAAAAAACCAAACAACCCAATCGAAAAAATGGGATATAGAACTGAACTAAGATTTCACAACTGAGGAATCTCAAATGGCTGAGAAGCACCCAAGAAACCTTCAAAGTCCTTAGTGATCAGAGAAATGCAAATCAAAATGACCTTGAGATTCCACCTTACACCAATCAGAATGGCTAAGATCAAAACCTCAGGTGACAACACATATTGGAGAAGATGTGGAGAAAGAAGAACACTCCTCCATTGCTGGTGGGATTGCAAGCTAGTACAACCACTCTGGAAATCAATCTAGAGGTTCCTCAGAAAATTGGAAATAGATCTACCTGAAGACCCATCTATACCACTCTTGGAAATATACCCAAAAGATGCCCCACCATGCCAGGGGGTCACATGTTCCACTATGTTCTTAGGGGCCCTATTTGTGATAGCCAGAAGCTGGAAACAATAATATAATTTATATTAAAATATATGCATATATTTAATATATAATATTTTTAAAGATTTCTTTTATTTGTATTTGTGTTGTATTTATATGCATATTAAGTGTGTATAGGTGCCTGGTGCAGAGGACAGAGGGTGGCATTGGATGCCCTGAAGCTGAAGAGACAGGTGGTTATGAGCCACAACATGGGTGCTGGGAATTTAAATGCTGTCTTTTGCAAGAGCAAAAACATTCTTAGCTTCTAAGCCATATCTCCAACCTTATAATATACTTTTAAAAAAAGGAATTTTCATGTAAGGAAAAATATTTCAGAAAACTCAAAAAACAAATGGGAGAAGCCTAGTTCAAAAGCATGTGGCTATCAGGAAAGTTGCTCTAGGACTATAGCAGAAGATGTGAGGTTATCAATTCTAGCTTCTCTGGGGGTAGCATGTCCAGGGAAATTCTTCCAGTCTTCTGTAGTCTGAGAGATGGTAGAGACTGTCTACCATCTGGTGGTGTGTGTTGGGGAGGGGGTGAATATAATGAAAGACAGAGAAAAGAAATCTAGGCATTAAGTGTAAAGATAATGTGTAGGAAAATGAACAATAGAAACCATTTATTACAACAACAACAAAACCCCAGAAAGCTGCAATTACATACAGAGAAATAATTGAAAATAGGCAAAGCCTGTTAAGAGTGTTGTTTCTCTTTTATTCCCATGACCCTAAACGTGAGTTTTCTAGGTTTGTTTCTCATCTTTACGTCACAGTATCTATCTGCCTTAGCTTTAGCATGGATATTTAACTACACAAAAGATAATTGCAGTGTTTACAATCTTTATTTACAATGCAAATCTATTGAGAAGCATAGTTTCTCCGTGGAAAAGAGCTCTGGCTGTTCTGGACTTGATTTCTAGACCAGGCTGGCATCAAACTTAAGCAATCAGCCTACCTCTGCCACTCAAGTGCTGGGATGACAGGCTTTCACCACCAGGCCCAGCCAGAAGCTTTTATTCAGGGAAGGAAGATGTGAGACAGTGCCACCCTGCATGACTTGGGCCCTGCAATCAGCCACTGAGCAACTGAAGAAAGGGGAAGTACTGGGATTGGAGGCACTGTGCTCAGTCTGATGGAGGGCACCAGCTGCCATTGACAACCTACAACCTCAGCATGTTTATGGATCACAGCATGGCCTGGGGGTGTTCACTTGTCTCTGTAGGCAACCAATCTCAGGGGGTAAACATCCAGGCCAAGAGACAAGCTGCAGGTTGTAGTCTTTGCATACACTGGGAATTCACTCATTCTCAGCCTCCTTAGGGAAGCATTGTCATCCCTCAAAGCACCTCCCAGGTAAGGCTGTGTCACTTGGGTAGGGTTGAGGCACTGGCGTCCTCAACACAGTCTTGTGCGTGTCACGTGTCATCAATACACCTTCACATAGGACTCACACAGATTTCTCTCCACCCTCTGTACAGACCAGATTAATGTCTCTTTCCAAGGGTCTAGTTACAAAGTGGTTTGGAAAAAGACTCCTGCTCTTGCTCTTTTACCACTTATTCTCCTGCTCCCTTGCTCCCCCTCTCTCTGCCTTCCCTTCTCCCCTCTTTCCACCTGACCATGGCCGCCCTGTACTTCTCTACATTTCTCCCTCTCTCTGCCTTTCTACAATAAACAACTTAAAACCACCCCAAAAAAAAGTAAAAAGAGAAAAGAAAGGAAGGAAGAAGGAAGGAAGGAAGGAAGGAAGGAAGGAAGGAAGGAAGGAAGGAAGGAAGGAAGGAAGGAACTCCAAGAAACTGACGCAACATATGCTATTAACCTGTAGAAGGTGCTGAGTGACCATAATGCTCTGCTGAGGTGTGACCTCTAGAACCGTACTCTCACTTCCCTGCATTCCAAAGGTCAAGGGCAAATATATTGAAAATATTTCAAAGCAATCCAAAGTACAGATTTGTTTTTATAATATTTCAATATTACCCATAATTCTTGAGTTCATTTCACTGGTATTGGTAGATAGAAGTCATGGGCTAAGACCTTCATAAATACTTAGTTATTCTTCTCTAACTAGAACTTCAAGCTTTGCATACCTTTCATCCCTGAGAACAAATACTGTTGTTTATTCAGAAACTATACTGGTAAGACACAGAAGGAAGTTCAGTGTACTTTACTAAGCACACCTTAAATACCTATTTTTGACATTTATCTTTGAACGGTCAACAGTATCTTTCCAATAAAATATGCTATGTCATAAACCTAAGCAAAATGATTTAATGAGGTATTCACTTGCCCTCATTTAAACTAGTAGCTCCATCCTCATGAGCCCAGAGAAACAATAGTAAGTAACTCTCTGTAACTTGTTAGTAACATACAATTTTAGGCTTAGCACAGATCTGCTGAACAGAGAAACTGTAGGAGTTTGAACCCTACATTGTTAACAAGCCTTCCAGGTGACTCATTCATATTAAACCTGAGAGCAAGCTTTAAAGCCACTCTTATCTAGTGACCTGTATTAAAAGGGGGAAGCAGGAAAGCATTGATAAAATGGAAATTCTCATCGAAACACCTGCCAATGTGTTTTTAAGTCTTGACGGGTTAATCATACTTCCTGGGATATAAAAAACTAACCAAAATAATTGCGAATTCAACAGCCTTTAAGCATTATATTATTTTTGATAAAAGAAGGCAAGTTTCCCTTTTCCAGGCGAAAGAATTACAGTAGTATCAGAATGACTTTTGTTCTGCCATTGAACATTCTAATTATGGCTGCCTCTGTAATCACAGTGCTGAGAAAATCATATTCTGGGAATCCACTTAATGAGGTCATCTAATTCAAGAATTTAAATTCAAAATTTAAGGCATGTCTTTCCTTCATGTAAAGAATATTACATACTAACCCCCCTCCCCCGCCTGATCTCTGACCTTTTCTCTTTCCACAGTTCAGGTACTCATAGCCAGTCAAAGTCTGTAACGGAAAACAGAAAGTTCCAGAAGCAAGCAAGTCGTAAGTTTTACGTTGTGCATTCTAAGACCCGTGGTCCCGCATGCTCCTACTATATTGACCACCTGCCTGGGAATCGCTTGATAGCTCTCTCCACTATGGAATCAACTCTGGCAGTAGCATGATGCTTAAGTCTCAGTAACCCTGGCTTCAGACGCTATGACTGTGCCATGTAATTCACCTCACTTCATTGCTCCATGGAGCCATTGTAGCAGCTCCAGTCATTACAGGAAGAGTGAGAATATTACTAAATGACTTAAAAGCAAAAAAAAAAAAAAAAAAAAAGTAGAAAGGATGGCATTCTCATAATTGTATTAAACCATTTTGCCTTAATTTCTCTCTACTACTGTTAATGTTATTGTTAATCTCCTACCATGACTACTTACAAATTGAAATTTACTGTAGGTACAGAAGGAGACGGAAAACACAGTATATGTAACGTTCATTACCATATGATGTGTCTGTGCCTGCTAATGTCCACCATGGATAGAGAGGATGAGAGTACTAATTGGTGGACCATAGAATAATCCAGAGATTTATCTTTTAAAAACAAAAAACAAACAAACAAAAAATCTTTCTCAATTCACTATCTTTCCTAGGGCTGGAACTCCTGAGGACTTCACACCTGTGATAAATGCTAGATAACATGAAAATCAATTACTATCTGTATGATGTCCTATTCCTCTGTTTCTTTTACCTATATATTGCTGCATGGTTCACAGAGCCCCTCATTGGTCTATTAGAGTCCTTACAGTATAGTATTGTAAAAGAATTAATGAAGCCAATTATAGAAGAAAAAACTAACTTAAGTTATTGAGGACATTAACAGAACTTCTACAAGACTTTCAAAATATGTGTTTAGATAGTTATAGGGCTAATCAAGCTTCCTACAGACAAATGACCCATTTTTTAAAATAGGCTCATTTAAATTACATTATTCTGAAGGAAGGTTTTAAGTATGCTGTCATTTATAAAGAAAATAAATTACTTCTTTGATTAGAAAGGAGAAAGATAGTGTAGATCAAGGCAGGGGGATATAGTCCCTTGAACATAAGTCTGTATAACTGCTATAAGAGGAAAAAAAATAGCCCTGTTTGTGGGATTATAATATGTTAGCAAATATTATTGTGATATATTTATAGTCCATATGAGTACATAGAGAGTCTCTGCCCTGTTTTCTGGCACAAAGTTCCTAAAACCCTCAGAATCATTGAAGTGCTGTGTCTTTGGGAATACTAATGAGATGGCTGATGGCTGTGGTCCTCTGGGTTAGCCTCAGGAAGCAGGCTGGTTACCAGGGCAACCAACCATGTGAGTTGTGAGTTGGGGCTTGCAGCCTCACCCCTCTCTCAGCCTCTGTGGAGAGAAGAACTGAAGGTTGAGCTGCTTAGAAATAGCTAATGATTTAATCATGCCTGTATATGAAGCCGCTACATCCCAAAGGATGGGTTCAAAGAGTTTCCTTTTTAAAAACACAGTGCTGGAAAGGGAGTATGCAACGCCCCCCACCCCTTTCACCATAGCTTACCCTATGCAAATATATAGAGAGAGAGAAAGAGAGAGACATTGCTGTTGGACATCAACCTTCAGAAATAGTAGGAAATGCTGCTGTCATTATAATATTACAATATCCAAGGATTAAGAAATAGCCATTTTTGTCCTTTTAGCCTTCCTTCACTTTAGCAGAAATGGCATTTTGATTCTTTTAGAACATGATTATATTGAATCCTTTCTACTGTCCAGATTCTAGGGGTATATAATATGAACAAATCACATTGTTACTTTCATGGAATTGACCTTCAGTTTGGTGGAGCAAACCATACACAGATGTATTGAGTAACCTGTTTGGTACAAGAGAGGGGGAAAGCATGCTGAAATGAAAATAATACTAATTAAGGGGTTAGGAAGGACCGATAGGAAGGGGAAGTAAAGGAACGGTGTGAAGATAAGGTGGCTGGGTTAGAAGGACACAGAGAGAAGCAGCTCTATAAACATAAGGTTGATTACATGGGTGTGTGAGTGAGAGAAAGTTAAAGATGGCAAAGTAGAGTAAAACCCAAGTGTTACAGGTATCTTTGGACTTGAGTCCAAGTGACACAGAAAACAATGACATGCCCAGCACACAGATATATCATAGGGTTCTAAATGGCCAATGTAGCCATTGTATTAGCACCAATGATGTCAACTTGGAAATTTGGAGAACATCTAAGGAAGAATGGAATAAGGTCACAGAGTTAGAGGATCTAAAAATGAGTCATATTTGGGATATACTTAAAGCTTAATTCAAGTGGGTTTGTGAATCATGAAGTAGATGACAGATGTGACAGGGTTGGAGGACTCCCAGATGGTTCAGGCTTTAAGACTTGAGCCCTGGAAGGCTGAAACAGAGAAAAGACCACAGCTGCTAAGGTAGCAAGAGAAAGCAATATTTTGCTAGTGGATATTGTAACTAGAGGACATTGTCACATCAGTTTCTCGGGATATTAATAGGAGAAAACAAGGAGGAGGCAGAAGATGAGCAAAGTACAACACATGCATGTGAATGAAATGTCGCAATAAACCAATTATTTTATATACTAACTTAAAAATTAATTTGAAAACTGGCAGAGCATTGTAACATGGTTCACAGCCCTTTCTCTGCAAGCATGAGGACCTGAGCTTGAATCTGCAGCAAACACATAAAACATTGGTCATAGTGCGCCTGTAACCCCCAGAAGTGGGACAGGAGGCAGATGGAGACAGATCGATCCTCCATGCCCACCAGCCAGCAAGAACATAAGTGTTTGGTTTGGTGAGAGACCGTGTTTTAAGGCAGAAAGCAGAGTCCTTTTCTGGACTGTGCATTTACTTGCTTGCATATGCACACCATTTCATACATATGCATACCACACACATACACACACACACACACACACACACACACACACACACACACGCGCGCACGCGTGACCTCTCTTCAGGAATTCTTTAGAAATAATGGTGGGAAATTGGCAGGGGGACCATGGGTTTTTGTGCAGAAGAACCATTAAGAAGGTTAAAATTAATTTAGCATTTATTTCATTTAAGTGGGGTGTAGGTCATGTAGGACTGATAATATGTGTCTCTGGCTTCAGAGATTTTTATAACTGTGAGGAATTACTTTGGTTGTTGTCATTTTCATTAGTGGAATGCTTTGTTCTAAGGAGGCAGAAAATAACACTTAAAATGTCTAAAAACTTTTCCCTGTGTGATTCTATCAATAAATTATACAGATACCATCAATACATTTCAGTACTACTAGGAAACATTCATTTCTCTTTCATTTTAATGTTTTAAATATTTCATATTTGAGCCTTTTGTTGTTTTTTAAGATCAGATCGTGGCCTCCTAACAGTCTCATTTGATGTAGGTATGGCCCAAGATATGCTCTATCTATGTGCACTCAGTACATATAGTGCCTTCTGCAAATGGTGTTTTAAATCACTGCAAATAAGGCAGAGGGGAGATAAAAGGGTTTTCATATCGTATTTCAGAGTATAAACAACTCTTCTCTGAATATGTATCCTTAACTGCTAGTAAGACCTGACTGCTATTTACATAATAAAAAAGATACATTTGAGCTTCTGTGATTTGAACAGGCATCTTTCTCCATTACTCATGCAACTTCAGCTACTACCCCAAGAGCTATGTCAGAATTAAGAAACAAAGGCCATTTTCTTCCAGGAAAAAGCATGATTTTCTTTGTTTCAGTGTGTGATTTATTTTATTATTTATTTATTTGTTTGTTTGCTTGTTTGTTTGTTTTTCACAATTCTGAGAACCTTATTGATGTGGATCAGTTCTTTCCTAAAATCCTGGCTCTAAAGACACACACACACACAGGGTCGCGGATTAGAGACAAAGACACACAAATAGAGAATTAGAGACAGGGGAGAGTAGTATCCTGTTTCAATATAAAAAAACAGCACTGAAGATAAATTATGACTGGTTGTTCAGGAGCGGTTGTAGGATTATAGGGAAGACTGAGCTTCCCTGGCAATTCCCTTTGATAAGAACATGTGAATTCTGGATGCTATGGGTGAGAGGTTGGATGACTTGCTACAATGCCTTCTCCTGTAGAAAGAACAATTAGGAATCTTAGTCATTGTGAACAACTGCTTACGTGTTTATCCTGGATATGCTGGTGAGCTTGTCTTTATGAAAAGGAATAGAAAGAACTCGAGTTTTGCTTTTGGTTTTTTTTTTTTTTAAACCAAATCTATAATTAACCCAAGAGACATTCCACTGGATGTATAGCTTAGCAAGGATTTAAGATGGATTTTAAAAGGAGATGAATGTAGCTATTACATTTTCATGAAGAACTCTCGAGGGCTGCAAGTGCCGTGCAATAAGGATATTACTCTCCTTTCTGAGCACTAGTACTGCTTCCGAGATGTGTGAGAACTTCAGTGCTAAGTTGCAAACTCCTTGACTGAAACTTGGAATACCATCTTCATTATAGTAGATACTTGTTGGGTTCATGCGCTGGTATATCCCTGGCATCCATCACGTGGTCTGATCCACTATAGAAGCTTGATGAATGCTCCCAATATATGATTAGGTCTATTTGGGGAAATCATATGTGTGGCTACAGGTAGTAAGGTCTATGATAATCTGGGTCCCTAATGCATCAAAGTGAGCAGAAAAATAACTAGCTGAAGTGTTTCAGAAACTCTCTCCAAGGTAAGTAAACAACTTCCCATGTTTCTACCGGAAATGCAAAATTACTATGAGGAATGAGTATGAAGAATTTAAACCTCCAAATCTGGTGCCTGTATTATTCATATCCCCTAGGTGTTTTATCACTACAGTCCACTCCAGCATCTTTGTCTGCCAGAAGGCTTGCCTGCTTAGTAAAACCAGAGCTGGCTTCCAGCAGAGCACTGTTACCAGAATGGGATGTCCCATGCTTGGGGTTTAATTGTCTGCAGTTGTTGTGTTGATATCCTTTATGTTTGCCTTCTGTGTTCTGTAAATGAGTTCAAATGGGAAAGAACATGACAGAGATGTGGTGCCTCCAGTTATTAATGCCTCTCCCTTCAGGGTGCTTCCCTGCTTCCTCCCTACTCTGATTCACTGATTTCTATTATTCTCTGTCACTAGAGGATATCTGAGCACTAAGTGGGGAAAGAGTCAGGGTCAGGTATGTGTGCCTCTCCTTATCCCCTGATCAGCTTCTCTACTTATTTAACTCCCCTACTTATCCTTGTCCTGATAAAGACATAATTCACCTACTTGCTTACTCTTTGAACAATAATAAATTGATCATGTGCTTGGCCTACGATTCAAGTTCAAACACTGTTTGTGGAACAGCAGCGTCAGAAAAGCAGGAGTTGTTAGAAATATAAATCTCTGGTCCTTCCACACAGTAGCTGACTGAGAGTCCATGAGGAAAGCCACAGCAATCCTGTGCTAGTTTGATCTGCAAGTGCTTACCCTGTCTGCCTCTAGGTCTGAGATGAAGCCCAGGAATTTGCACATCTATCCAGTTTCCAGGTCAAGTGGCTGTAACAGGTCCAGAGTGCAGAGAACTGCCTAGCCAGAGACTGAAGTTACTGTTGCTCTTACTCAACAAAAGCCTAAGGATGACTCTACCAAAATTGTTTTTCAGCTTTAACTCCTGCTTGTATGGGTTTTTTTTTTAATATGCAAGTCTCCCTGGCTCAATTTCAGTAGCCCTTTGAAAGAGCCACCACTGTCCAGATGATGTTTTCCTTCATTATTTTCATCTTGGCTTCATATAGGTTGCCTCATCCAGCTTTGATATTGGGTTTTATGCCTAGCTTTACTGCATCTTGCTATGCCATGGTATCACTGGGATGTCTGCTCCTTTCTGAAGGGGAATGAGCAGTGTATCTGGGGAAGAGGGGAAAGGGGTAATGGGAGAAAGGAAGGGAATGGAGGCTGCTGCGAGAGTGTATTGCATGAGAGAAGAATAAATTAAGAAAAGAAAAGAAAAGAAAAGAAAAGAAAAGAAAAGAAAAGAAAAGAAAAGAAAAGAAAATCACATAGGCATATTGAACTAGAAACAGACTTAAAATTAGATTCCATGAAATTACCAAATTACCTGTGTAAATTTGAACAAGTGACTTAACATCTCTGAAACTCGTTTCTTTGTATGCACAATGAAAATAAGGAGGCCTTGAAAGTTGGCAACAGTGTCTGGCATACAGTAGGTGCTCAAATAAAAGTCATTACATTTTCATCCGACAGTATTCTCTTTCTTCAATGGCATCTGAAATGAAGAAATGTTATGAAATATGATCAATTCATTTAACTTTCAAAAAATATTTATGTCCCTCCAGGACACATTTTGGTGACACATTTTGAGTTAATTTTACTATCTACATTTTTTTCACTCTTTATTTTGATGATCTCTAGAAAATAAAAACAACACTAATTTTCATTTGACTTTAAAATAAAGTTGTAAAAAGCAAAACAACTACAAAGGACCTCATAGTGGCAATTCTGAAGTGTAGTTCTTCAGGCTTCTTACCATTTGATGACAAACAGAAGTCATAACTAATTGTACCTTAAATTTTCTTATTAAAAAAATAGCTTCACCATTGACTAAATCCTTTTTTACAAGTACCTGAAATACTTTTACACCAGTCAACTAATAAAATTTAAAAGGTCTGTATCAGGAAAGTAAGAATCGCCACACATGAACGAAAACTGCACAGGCCAGTTTAAGAAGTCCTCATGCTATATTTAAGTAAGCTGAACAGATTATAGCATAGCCAGCCTGCTCAAAAACATCATCTTAACTGATGTGTAGCACCAACTTAGAAGAGAGCTTTAGGGGAAAAAAACCTAGCAATCTTTATATAAATGAAATACATTTATATTCTTATTTAAGCCAAGTAGTATGAAAGCACACATGAGTGTGACCCATGGTTTGCTCTCTTCTCCCACCGTAGATTCAGTCTTCTAGAGATGACTTCCTTTTAATTAGAAAACATTTTGCATGTATACGTAGTATGCTTTAGAGAATTATTCTCGATCTCTTTAATGTTAATTTTTGTCCTCAAGCAACAATCTAACAAAGCCATCACCACCCTTCTCCCACTCCTGAAAGTGTAGTTAAATGATCTTTTAGCTAAACAACCTAAAGTATTTAGAATATTTTGAGCCAATTTAAAATATCCTTCAAATAATCAAGTAGCGTGGACTGTCAATCAGATCGTACGTACGTACGTATAGTATTATTCTTAGAATTTCTAATTCTTTAAATTTCCCAGCTTATTTTTAATCAATCCTACTCATTATGTCAGTTACTCATATCAGACATTTATGAAATGAGTGTTCCTCTCATTTCCTCTGTCCTCCACACAACCCCAGGAACTCTCTGATTCATTTGCAGCTGCTGTTCTTTGTGGCTGTCCTCGACTGCTCCTGCCTCCTCCATGGTACCCACTGCTTCTCTCGGCTCCCTGATTGTACTCCCAGCGTTTTCTGACTCTTGAATGAAAGAAAATAGTTTTCCTTCTCTCTACTCTCACATTTGAGGTGTTATCACTGGTGTCTATTTTCTCACTACTCTCACAAATGTCTTCCTTACTGGCTCTCCTTCTTTACTCCTTTGTTTGAAACAAAGTTGCTACATTACAAGTTTAGAAGTTTAGAAGTTTAGAAGTGGGGGGCTGGTGAGATGGCTAAGCGGTTAAGAGCAATGATTGCTCTTGCTATGGTCCTGAGTTCAAATCCCAGGAACCACATGGTGGCTCACAGCCATCCCTAATGAGATCTGACAGCCTCTTCTGGTGTGTCTGAAGACATCTACAGTGTACTTACATATAACAATAAATAATTTTTTTTTTAAAAAAGAAGAAGTTTAGAAGTCAAGGTTAAGAAGTCCTTTCCCAAATGCGAATTGATCCATTCTTATCTCCTTGTAAAAAGCTCAAGTCTAAGTGGATCAAATACCTCCACATAAAACCAGAGACACTGAAATTAATAGAGGAGAAAGTGGGGAAAAGCCTCAAAGATATGGGCACGGGGGAAAAAATTCCTAAACAGAACTGCAATGGCTTGTGCTGTAAGGTCAAGAATTGACAAATGGGACCTCATAAAATTGCAAAACTTCTGTAAGGCAAAAGACACTGTCAATAAGACAAAAAGGCCACCAACAGGTTGGGAAAGGATTTTTACCAATCCTAAATCTGATAGGGGACTAATATCCAATATATACAAAGAGCTCAAGAAGCTGGACTCCAGAAATTCAAATAACCCCATTAAAAATGGGGTACAGAGCTAAACAAAAAATTCTCAACTGAGGAATACCGAAGGGCTGAGAAGCACCTGAAAGGGAACTTTCGGGATAGCATTTGAAATGTAAATAAAGAAAATATCTAATAAAAAAAAAAGAATAATAAAAAAAAAAGTCCTTTCCCACCAGAACTTTGAAGGCATCTCTTTGTTTTCTTTCAAAGGCAACCAAAGGCCGTGAGTAAACTTGAAGTCATGGGTTAGATGTGCCTGCCGTTTTGTTCAGCAATCCTCCATAAAGTGTCATCAACTTAACAATGAGAAAAATCAAAGAAAAGTATAGGTCACGTGAAGGACAGCTAGTTTAGAGGACCCCAGCCCTGTAACGGGCAGTCTCCATAAAGTGAAAACGTGGAGTTTCTTCATTATTAAATTACAAAGACTATCAGCGTTCTGACAGTAGAGTACTGAGCTTAACTACTTAGTACATAAAGGTACTTAGACCTTAGCAGTAAGGCCACTTAGCACAGCCACATCATCACCAACTTAGAGTTCCAGTCTCTTAGGAAATAAGTGCTGATCTCTAACGTGATACTGATTCCATGGTGGTCACTTGGGTTGTTATAGCCAGAGTAATTCAATCAATGTAGGCAGAATGAGCTTTCCCTATAACGTAATCACATTTTTCACACACTAAATAAGAAGATGACCTTGTCACTGGTGTTTGCTCTTGTCTGACTGACCCTCTAAGATCTGTCCTCCTTACCGGCTCTCATTCTCCGGTCTTCTTTTATTTGCTTGAAATGAAGTTGCTCCATAAGAAGGACGTGACTGAGAACTGCTCAGACCAAGGCTTGTTATGCTATGAATTTAGGACACTCAAGAGTTAGAAGTTCAAAGAGTAGACTATTCATCGTACCAAAGGTCCCAACTGGGAATCTTGTGCCCACTCAACCCATCTCGGAGAGCCACTGCTGCAATTCAAACGCTTCATTTTAAGATGAAGAAATTAAAGTTCAAAGTGAGTCTTCCATGGTAAGTTCTAGACTTGAACCCACTTCTGCTGTTGTCTATAATCACCTGGCTTTTTAGGTCAGCTATTGTAGTTCCACATACCTTTGGCCTACGTTAACACACACACACACACACACACACACACACACACACACACACACACACACACACATTGTAAGGTGAGATGATCAGAATCCCCTACAGATTCTAAAATTCTCTTGTCTGTCACTGAATCTGTGTGTTCATGTGGGTGTGCATGGGAAGGGAAGTAAACAGCGGTAGTAGCTGGCTTTAGACTTTCTTCTTTCCCCTTAACTGTAAAGTAAATAAGGAAACAGAATTCATCTGTCCCAGACTGGGCATGGAAATGAGTTTGTAGCTGGTCTGAAAACTAACTTCTATAATCAGTCTGAATGTCGCTGTGAGCTTTAGGAGTTTGAAGGGTCTTAGGATTTACATACAGGGAGATTGGACTCAACCTTTCACCTTCTACCCACTACCCTCCACGTATTTCAACTTACAAATACACACATGATCATGAAGACGCATCTTAAAGTTCTGCTTGTTTATATAGTACTCAAGTTGTATGTGGCTCTCCACTGATACTCTCCCACTTGACTGTATGTAGCCTTTAGGCAAGTTAAATAATCTTTGTACAATTGAAATAACCTCTTTATAGGTGTCTTATCTTGCTCCATTGGAATAATAGAACCTCATCTTCCTTTTGGCCTTGGTAGGTTCTAAAGAAGTTTTAGAAGTTTGGTAAATTATTCAATCTTTTGTACCTGTCTCAGCTGCCTTGACTTATAGTCCTCTTCATCCAAGAGAAACTCCTTTTCAATATCGTTCCAATTTGGACAAAAACAAACTGGCCGTAACCAAATGGATGCCCTGTGGCCCATCGATAATTCCTGGAATGTGGGTCTAACTAGAATCTCGTGTACCTCTCTATCAAGGGAAAGAAAGGCAAGGTAAGTCACTCTTGATTTTCTGGCCTTGTGACAATATCTTTGCTGGCCTTGTGACAATGTCTTTGCATACATGTATGTCCTACTTAGTCTTTGGAGGAAAGACTATAGAAGCAATTCTTATGAGCAACATATTTCTCAAATGCCAAACACTATAATACTTGCCCTGTGGAGCATAACTGGAAATGCAGTGTCTGTGAGAGAGTAACATAAGAGGTCTTATCATTCACTCCTTAGAAACCACTTTTTAAATAGTACTAAAAGAGTCACCCTAGGTTATGGCTTATATCGGTAAATATCAGGTTTTTTAAAAATATGAATTTGCTTTTTAATTCGCCATCATCAACACAGAAGCAGACATTTAGGAGACAGAGAGAGAGAGAGAGAGAGAGAGAGAGAGAGAGAGATTTCAAGTAATGGCCAGTAGGAAACTACACAAGCATCAGTTGCTTTCAGTCAGTAGCATCTGCATTCTTTGGGCAGCTCTTTGTGTGAGGTGGAATGTGCCCTTGTCCTCACCAGGGCAGACAGTAGAAATTCAACTGACTGGCTGGCTTGATCTGTGGGGGAGGGGAAGGGAGTGCAGAATTGGCCTGCGCTGGTCTGCCGCCTTTGCCTTTTCTCCCTCAGACTTCTGCATATATCGGTCAAAAGTTGCCTCTAATCTTCCCACAAACACTGGACAGTTAAACTGGATTTTCACAAACAGCATGACACTGTTTCCTCTAGACTGGATTTTCAAGTTTGACATCTGAAACTTGAAAAGTGGAAGAAAACCTTAGGGCAGTAATCCTTTGAAAAGACTCTTTATCTCCTCTCTTTCCCTCCCTTGGGCTTTATGGAAGAAGGAAATATGTGAGAAAATACAGAATATCTTCATCGACAACATGTCTGTGTTTTGCTCTTAATAGTTGTTCATTTAACAAGTATTTTTTAGGTAAGGATTGTCTTGTGTGTATAGTATACATTCTCTCTCATTCTCTCTCTCTCTCTCTCTCTCTGTATGTGTTTGTATGTGTGTGTAAGAATAAATAACTTTCTTAATGATGCCTATACTCTAATGAGTTAGCCGCTAAATCAAATGAACTTTGATATAGTATGAAATAATCAGGTCTCCATAATTTAGAAATGAGAGCCACAGAGGGCTTCTCTTTGGGAATAACACATATAAATGCCTGAAAAAATAATTGAATATTAGTTGAGATATTCTGGCTAAACTTTCCCCCTATGTTTCCTGATCTAAAACTAGTTCTGGGCCTATTTACATGGGTAAAACCTAAATGTTGTAGGGAAGTGTGAACATTTGCCAATAGCAATATTACTTTTTCTAAGTGTAAAACCAATTGCATCCAGCAAACTCATATCCTGTAGCATTAGAAGAGAAGTCCCTGAGAAAAAGGCTTATTATTTGATGACAACAAGGCTTTGTAGACTGTAGGGAGAATACCATTGGGAAGATCCAGCTTCCCCTACATGAGGGAAAAACATTGAAAATGGCATTATGAATAAGAGAGCAGGACTGGCTCTAATAATAAACATACGCAAACCCTCTCTGATCACACCATTGTTATTAAAGCAATGATTGGGAGACACAAAAGAATAGGGGCATGATTTGTAGACAATGTCTTGCTTAGACTTTAGAGTTCTGTTGGAAACCCACGACATACACATAGATTCTCACCTTCAGAGTCAAAAGGAAGATAAAGTTTAATATTTAGCTAGGCTTCATTGTAACTTGCTCCTGTGCCAGTAAACTTGACTGAGGTGAGCCCACTGTCTTGAAGAAATACTCCCACAGTGAGTACTCTTTATGAAGAACAATGCCAAGGAAAGAAAGGGAGGCCTGAGAGGGTAAGAACTTGCCAACGACAGCTTGGCATCTAAGAAAAGAACAGAAGAAAATTCCTCTTTCTCTTGCCCTTTCCCCCAAAGCAGACCATAAAAGATCATCTGGTCATCTTCTAGGGTAGATCATAAGACTTGTGACTGGGCAGTGGGGGTGAGGTGGGGGTGAAGCACATGAAGGTAAAGGGCAGGGAGCTTGACGAATGAAAACCTTAGCTGGGAACTCTTGGGGACAAAGAAACATGTGCTCTGGATGATTCTGCAAGTCCCTCAGTTACAGCTCCGCCACACCCTCTCTGTCCAGTCAGAGTTGCACAGGATGCCCCCCCCCCATGTTGGGTCAGAGCTGAGCAGCAACCACTCACAAGCTCACACATTTCTATGGATCTTTCTTTCCTATTAAGGTCCCTGTGTCACACAAAATTCATATTAAGTCAGTTTAGGTGATTTTTATCTTAATTGGCCATTTGTCACAGAAGCCTCAACTGTGAACTTAGCTATATGAGTGAGAGAGGCCTGAGTTTCCTTGTGTATAAAGTAGAAAATACTAAATTCTTTCAGATAGTAAATTTTTCTCATTTAAAAGGTGCATTGCCCTTATTGTATTCAGAAACAAAGAAAGCTACTTTCACATTTCACGTTTGCATTTTAAATTGTACAAATAGTATTAGTTGTGCAGTGTCCATGGGGACAGGAAACAACCTATATTTTAAGCATATCTGTTCTTATTTATTTACTGCTTAAATGGTTATGTACTTTCAATACAGAGTACTTGTGTTTCATGATTCTTTGTTTTGAGCCCTTTTCAGTGCAGTGGGGATTTTCCCACTGTTACCCATGTAAAAAGAACCAATAATTTTTCCTGCTATAAGAAATATACAACTTAAATTTCTCCACACAGATGCATGTAAAGCTATTGTCCCATCACTGAAGAATATCTATTTGAAGAGAACTAAAACTTAATTACAAAGGGCCTATCAATCAAGTCACTCTCAGTCTACCCAGCACAAGGAAAATACCTTTTCCAATGACAACTCTGAAGACAAAGCTCTTTATGATATGAAAAATACCATATATGTATATATGTTTGGGGCAGATTAACCAAACAGCAGACCAAGCCAAGGTGGTTCCACGTGGGAGAGGTTTATGGTGGGGGGGGGGGGGACAGAGAAGAGGAGAAAGAGAGACAGAGGGGGGAGAGAAGAGAGAGAAGAAAAAGAGAACGAGGAGGGGGTATCTTCCTAATTTATACGGAAAATGATGTCACCACACCAGTGGGGGTGGTAACTGAGCCAAGTGTATTGTGGGATTGAAGGTCATTGTCCTGGCGACGTAGGTCAAGGGTCATATAATTAGGTGAGGCTTGGAGTGTCCTGGTGCTAACATTTTAATGTTACTATTTAAAGATCTCCATGGGGAGCCACTCTTGAGCCCTGACATGAACTACCTCCAAAGTCAGAAGCATGAACCAAGGCTCTTGGAAAGTATTTGTTAAGTAGATTTGCAATAGACTTTCGGGAAATGAATACTATTTCATTTTCAATAGGAATCTATACTGTCATAAAAAATAAGCTGCTGTGTCTTCTCCCATATAATTTTCTGAGTCCTAACTACTAGGAAGGCCATAGCTATATTTGAATATTAAATTTTATTGAAATTACATTTATTTTCAATCTTAAAAATTAGGATTTCATAAAGTAGTTCTGGTGAGCAGAGTGTAAGTGCTACACTTGAAGTTAAAAAGCTTAAAAATAATGCTGTATTGATATATATATTTCAAATTTTTAATAGTTAATGTATCATGAATAACAGATTAACATCATTCTATTGTTAACATTTTAATAACGGCAAGTAATATAATTCAGGGGCATGGTCTTACTTTTACATTTGACTTAAATGGTAGAATTCTTAATAAAAAATATTTACTATACTATGTTTTTCAATGTCCCTTTAAAGATCTCTTAAAACAGATACATTATGCCAAATTTAACATGAATGGCACCTTAAAAAGAGTTTTACTAAGTGGCAAGTCTAACAGTTTCTGTGTAGCTTTATAGACAGATGTTGAATGCTTTCTGAGTATCTAACACAACTTCAGAGAACTTAAGGGGATAAGATAGAATTTGCCTTTGTTATGTGGAGGCAAATCCCTATCAACTTGCTCTTCCTTCACTGACAGAGGATAGCCATCAGAGAAATGGTACTTTTCTCTGCTACAGTGACATTGCCTGCTATTTGAGTCCCTTCTTCCTGGGCATCTTCCCACTCACAGATGTCATCTTGTCCTTAGATTTCCCCTTAGCAAGAAAAATGACAGGGTAACCACTGACTTCCATTCTTTATTTTTTGTTTGTTTGTTTGTTTTGTTTTGTTTTGTTTTTTGTTTCTTTGAGACAGGGTTTCTCTGTGTAGCCCTGGCTGTCCTAGAACTCACTGTGTAGTCCAGGCTGGCCTCGAACTCAGATATCTGCCTGCCTCTGCCTCCCAAGTGCTGGGATTAAAGGCGTGCGCCAACCATGGCCCAGCTCCATTCATTGTTTTTTCTCATCCCAACCATCTACGAGTTGTTGGAGAAAGAGTTGAGCAGACAGGGTTGCCCAACATCCATGTCTCCATCTATTGCCAATCCATCCTTTCTTAGGGACACAATTTCTACAATCTTCTATTCTTCTCAGATTTTATCCTTTGATTGATTGATTGATTGATTGAATGATTGATTTTTACAGTTTTTACAGTCTCCTAACAAGACATCCTCCCATAAGACAAAGAAAATACAACAGAAAAACAACAACAACAACAACAACAAAAACTCTTGTCTAAAAAGCTCCTTTCCATGGAAAATGTCTTTAACCTGGACCTAGTCAGTAAATGCTGCATCTCCCCTGTGTGGTCTGTAAAAATTGAGGGAACATTCTTTTGTTTCAAGCCTATCTGCCCCGTTATCCTGTGCGTTCTGCTTCCCTGTGTATTTCTTAAATACCCATGCTTTTTCATCTCGTGTTAATTACTTTGCATAATGATATATTTAAATGATTCAAAGTTCAAAAGTGACAGAGGAAGAGATGATGAAGAGTCTCCGTTCCTTTGAAGACCAAGTCACCTAGACTCTCCTCGGAACACAATCTACCAGCGACACTAGCCTGGTGGAGTGAGCAAGTGCAGTCATTCTTAGGAAACAGCAAAGCTCTACACACTGCGACATAGCTCATTCTCTCATTTAAGATTTTATCTTAGAGATAATGCCAACTAATAGAGTGCTACTTTATCAATAATGTGGCATAAATTATTAATTTTCCAGGTCTTAATCTAAACTTACTGATGGATATTTTAGCGTGTCTCTAAAGTTTTACTATCCTAAATAACACCGCACTTGCTATCCTTATGTTTGATTTCACATATGTAATGCTCACTCTATGGCAGAGGTTATAAACTTTTCTATGGCTGCGACCCTTTACTATAGTTCCTCAAGTTGTGGTGACTTCCAACTGTGAAATTATGTTCATTGCTAGTTCTTAACTGCAATTTGCTAATTATGAATCATAATGTAAAATACCCACAGGTTGAGAACCACTTATCTATAGGTTGAGTAAGTTCTTTTTAGAGAATTTTAAACATATAGGGTATGCAAGTGTAATTTTGACAGATGTTTCCGAAGGATCCTTTCAATGAACTGTAAGAGCACGATAATATATATCCAATGAAAACTTTCGCTAAGTTTCTTAGAACTTCATCTTTTCACTTTCAAGAGTGAGCATTTTCAAATGTTTAGGATGTTTATGATGGATTTCATGTGCTCTCTTTCCTCTTAGACTTTTCCTATTTTCTTATATTCTCTTTTCCTTTCTATACTCTGAATTAAACATCCCCAAATCCTACCAGTGTATTGTCTAAAGATTAATGTTTGGAAGTTATTCATATGCAAGGATAGCTTCTGTAATATGCATTGCAACTTTGTGGGCCATGCAGAAAGTGCCTTAGCACACAGGTTTTTGTTTTTGTCTTTTTGTTTTGGTTTTGGTTTTGTTTTTGCTTCTTGCTTTTTTTTGATATATTTAGAAAGCTGCCCACTACCCCCGCCTCCACACACACACACACACACCACTGCATCATGATGCTAAAGAAAGATTGCATTTTCTTCTACCTCTTTGATAATTTGTTTTAATTTGTAAAATCTATTTATTTCTGTATATTAGTTTTACAGTCGGTCACTGAATTCTCTGGTGGGTTCTTAATTAATTGTCTTGAGATTTTCGCAAGTACAATTGCATTATCTCCACGTCTTAATGGCTTAACCTCTTCCTACCTCTTATTTAAACCTGAACATTCTTTTTCACCTGTTGTATTTAACATCCTCACAAGGTGTGTGTGTGTGTGTGAGAGAGAGAGAGAGAGAGAGAGAGAGAGACAATCACATACCAGTAGGTACTGATGTTTCTGACTCAGGGAGTCTTATGTTTTAGATTACGTTCAGATTTCTAGTTTCACCAGTTTCTTCTTATTCACTAGCACCTTCTAACTTCAGAGACCCTTTGAGATAGTGCATGTCTCCCACTTACTGCTTGCTCTGAGATAACAGGCATTCCCCCATCTGCTTGCTCTCCCCAAGCTAGCTGGTCTTCCTCTTCCTGTATTCTCCTTTCTGTTTTGTCCACTTTTACTTTCCTTCCAGCTTCTGTTCCTACCACTGGCTGGTGAGCTGCGGTGGAAGAAGGGCAGTGGGAGGGTGGTGACTAAGGTACACAACCAAACTTTCCTGGTGCCAGGTGCAGCCACTCCTGCTCACCATCTGCATGGAGAGTTGACCTCTGGAATTCCTGCAAGGCTTGGTTTGGAGCCACGCCCCTGGCTGTGGGGCCGGTTTGTTGCTCCTACCAGAGGTTAATCTTTTAAGTCAGTGTTTTTATTAGTCATTCTTGGTTTGGCTCATGAGATTACCAATGGTCTCATTTAATCACACCAGTCAATCTAATTGATCATTCTTTCTAAAAACATTCATATCTTACGTTTATATAATATCACATTTTAATTTTTAACTTCATTTTTTCTTTCCTTTCTCTCTCTCTCTCTCTCTCTCTCTCTCTCTCTCTCTCTCTCTTTCCCCATGCCCTGGTCTTTTTTTTTTTTTTCTGATACTGCTTCCCTTCTATACACAATCAAATATATCCAGCTCTCAAGGTAAAATTTCATCTTCCTGTGGCATGCTCATAAGTGATCTGAAATACTTGCATGTTAGAAACTTAAGAATTATCTATGACTTCCCTCCTTCCAACATCTACATTCAACCAGTGCCAAGTCCTACCAGGTCCTCTTCAGAATTGTTTTTAGATCTAACTACTGTTACTCCTGACTTCAATTCTTGTGTTCACTTAACTGACTGGATTCAGTTAATTCAGTTCATGTATACACTTAACTGATCCCTGAATTTAGTTAATTCAGTTCCCAGAGAAAACTCCTACACTCAGGGCTCATGTGATAGTAGTCAAATTGCCATTTTATAAATGGAAAACTCATGATGTTATTTCTCAGCTGGGAACTCTTTAAAGGGTTGTTTCCCATTATTGATGGCTGAAATCCAAAATGTTTAGGATGACCTTTAAGAATTTCTTCTAGCCAGATCCTTTCTACCTTCCTTGGCTTTCAGTATGCTTTTTATTATTATTATTTATTCATTTTACAACCCACTATCACTCCTTCCTCACCTCCCAGTACACCCTTACGCAAGTCCTCCTGCCATTCCACCTTCCATTTCTCTTTTGAGTAGAGGATGCCCCCTTTTTGTCACCTCCCCCAATAACATCCCTCCCCACACAACTTCCCACCACACATCTAGTCAGTATGGAACTAGGCACATCCTCTTCCACTGAGTCCATTTGGGGGCTCAGGATCCACAAGCAGGCAGGCAACAAGCTCAGGAACAACCCCTTCTCCAGTTGTTGGGGACCTACATGAAAACCAAATTGGTCATCTGCTACATTTGTGCAGGGTGTCTAGATCCAACCCAAGTTCACCCTTTGGTTGGTAACTTAGTCTCTGGGAGTCCCCAAGGGTTCAAGATAGTTTACTCTGTTGGTCTTCCTGTGGAGTCCCTGTCCCTCAATTCTTTCTCCCAATTTTTCCATAAGACTCCCCAAGCTTAATGTTTGGTTGTGCGTCTCTGCATCTCTTTCCATTGGGTGCTGAGTGGAACATCGCAGAGGATAATTGTGCTAGGTTCCTGTCTGCAAGAATAACAGAGTACCATTAATAGTGTCAAGGGTTGGTCCCTGTCCATGGATGAGTCTCAGTTTGGGGCAGTCATTGGTTAGCCATTCCCTCTATCTCTGCTCTAGCTTTGTCCCTGCACATCTGATAGGTAGGACACATTTTGGATCAAAGGTTTTATGGGTTGGTTGCATGAGCTTATCCCTCCACTGAGAGTCCTACCTGGCTACAGGAAGTGGCCACTGCAGAATCCATATTCCTCAACCATAGGAGTCTCAATTAGCGTTGCCCCCATAGATCCTTTGGAACCACACACCACCCCCATCCCAGGTCTCTGGCATGTCCTAGAGATTGCTGTCCCCTCCACCAATCACCTTTCTCTCTCCCCTGCTCTCCCTACATATGATCTTCCTCTCCCACCCCAGCTCTCCCCAGGGATGGGGACATCCCTTCTTCAACCCAGTCCCTTCCTTCAATCCATCTCCAGTGTCTGTTTTGTTTTTGCTTTTGAAAAAGATTCGGCCATTCTCTTTGGGCCCTCCTTGTTATTTGGCTTCTTTGGGTCTGCTGATTATAACATGGTTATCCTGTCCTTTATGGCTAATATCAGCTTATAAGTGAATATGTACTATGTATGCATGTCCTTTTGAGTCTGGGTTACCTCACACAGGATGATATTTTCTAGTTCCATCCATTTGCCTGAAAAATTATCAATGTCCTTGTTTTTTAAAGGCTGAGTAGTATTCCATTGTGTAAATGAACCACATTTTCTTTATTCTTCACTTGAGGGTAATGTAGGTTGTTTCCAGTTTCTGACTATTACAAATAAATCCACTAGTGTCTTCGTAGGATGGTAGAGCATCTTTTCGGTATATGTATAGAACTGATATAGCTAGATTTCCAGAGTAGCTGTACAAGTTCCCACCAACAGCAGGGTATTCCCCTTGCTTCACAGCCTCAAGAGCATGTCCTGCCCTTAATTTTTTTTATCTTAATCACTCTGAAGGGTGCAATGTGGAATCTCAGAGGTTTTTTTGTTTTGTTTTGTTTGTTTTGTTTTTTTCATTTCCCTGATTACTGTAAGTTTTGAACATTTCTTTAGGTACTTCTTGGCTATATGGGATTCTTTTGCTGAGAATTCTCTGGTTAGCTCTGTACCTTATATTTTAATTGGGTTATTTGGATTGTTGATGTCTAGCTTCCTGAGTTCTTTATATATTTTGGATATTAGCCCTCTGTCTGATGTAGGGTTAGTGAAGATCTTTTCTCAATCTGTAAGTTGTTGTTTTGTCCTAATGACAGTGTGCTTTGACATACAGAAGCTTTTCAGTTTCATCTAGGTCCCATTTATTAATTCTTGACCTTAGTGCTTGAGCCATTGGTGTTCTGTTTGGGAAGTTGTCTCCTATACCGATGAGTTCAAGGCTATGCCCCACTTTCTATTCTTAGTGCCCTGAACTTTCCTCCTAGCACTGCTTTTATGATTTCCCATAAGTTTGGGTGTTGGGCCCTCATTTTCATTGATGTCAAGAAAGTCTTTAATTTCTTTCTTTCTTTCTGACATGACCCAGTGATCACTGAGTAGAGAGTTGTTTGTTCAGTTTTTATGAATATGCAGGCTTTCTGTTGTGTCTATGGTTGTTGAAGTCCAGCTTTAATTCATAGTGATATGATAAGATGCATAGGATTATTTCAATCTTCTTGTATCTGTTGAGGCTTTCTTTGTAGCAATTATATGGTCAATTTTGGGAAAGGTTCTGTGAAGTGCTGAGAGGAAGGTATATTCTTTTGTGTTTGGATGAGATGTTCTATAGATGTCTGTTAGGTTCATTTGAATCATAACCTGTTAATTTTGTTATTTCTCTGTTTAGTTTCTGTCTTGATGACCTGTTCATTAGTAAGAACAGGAAGTTGAAGTCTCCTACTATTATTGTATGGGGTTCTATGTGTAGTTTAAGCTTTAGTAATGTTTCTTTTACTCCTTAAGTAAATGGCAGTAGAAGGCTGGTATAGGAGAGGAGGCCGTTCTCTACATTGATGGAGTCACTGGTGAGTTTCTCATACTTCAGTGCAGAGCTTCCCATACTCATGCTCATGAGAGGCCCTACTTAAACCCACTAAGTCACAGAGTAAAAGTGAGGAGGGCAGACTGGCAGGGATAGAAGGAAGATAGGGGAGCAGAAAGTGTGACCAAAATGTAATATGTGCATGCAATTGTCAAAGGAAAAAAATCAATAGAAATAATATATGCCATTATTGTATGCTGGCTAGTCACTATAGACCAAGAAAACCAATATCTATCCAAGAACTATTTTTTCAAGTGAGATACCATGTGGATCAGGAAGCTGCTTTCGTCCTTGGACTTGTAGTCATAGCTTCCCTTCCCCTTCATAGACGAGAGATGCTTCCTGCTTTGCCTCTGCTGGAGCTAAGTGAGTGCCTGCCTTTCTATAGAGGCTGCTAGAAAGCTTAGTTGACCACACTACATCTTGTGCTGCTACTAAAGGCTCCCCAAGAAACAGGAAAATAAATGGCCTTTTACTTTCTAATGGCCACTGCCAGTGTTGCCCAGTGCCATATATGAACAGAAAAAGTGTTGACCAAAGAATCTGCAAGTTTCAGTTTTTGCCTAGTTCCAGTTCCCATGATTGAGATGAGAGCACAGGCAAGGGGGGTGGGGAGCTGGGAGACATATGTTCCCACTCTTAATTTTCTAAATGAATCAAATGCTGCAGGCTGTGTCCCAGACAGACCTCAACTGGGATGGTGGGTAAATCCAACTGGGATGGGGTTGGTAGGATATGCACATACACAGAAAGTTGTTGAACAGTTAATGCCAATGTATCATAAGGGTCTTTGTAGAAATAGCAGTTCATCAGTAAAGCCATTTTAGGCCCACATTAATCTGGATTCCTCACTATATAGCTTCTGCTATGCTGTGTCTTTCCTGATAACATTAGAAAAACTGAGACTAAGTAATGAATTGCATAATTATTCATTTAATATCTGCCTCCCATGCTAACCTGAAAAGCCGCTGAAGGGAGAATCTATATGTCTTATTTATGACTACCAACCGAATGAAGCATGTGCAGGCTACATTAAATACTGTTGGATACATGAAGTATCTCTTTTATCATAGAATTTGAAAAAGTAGCTCTTTCATCCATTGCCAATGATCCTTCTAGGGACAAAACATTTACTAGTTCGGAACAGTTACTTATCATTAGGCAAGGGGGTCAGTTCCTCCAGGATTTCGCTTATGTTATTAATTCGGAGATAGAAAGGGTGTATCAGTTTTTTCTGGGTATGTTGTGATGAAATTACAGTGACATGTCTCTCTATTTGTCAGGAACCCAAACTGCTTTATAGTAATTTAAGTCACTCTGAAGATGGGGACAAATTGCGGAGGCAAATTCAAGGAGTTAGATGAGATGACTTAGAAAGGCCCGAAGAAAAGGAGGTCTGGTGAAACAAAGGACATTTGAGGACAAAAAACAAATCCCGAGGTTCCCACACAGCGATTTATTGATCACAGTCATGATGCAAGTTGTTTGCTTACCAAAATATTTACATACGTTTCATGCCAAGGCGATGTTTTTCCACACCAAATGGCAGCAGCTAACCATGAAGTTACTGTTACAGGAAACCAATAGCACTGATGTCTCTGAGAAGGTGGTAGGTAGCTTCTCTAATTTGCTGTATTCCTTAGGCCAGCTGCTTTGGCTTTTTGTTCCTGCAAGAAAGACCCCCGAGCAGCCTCTGAACTACCAACCATCTGCTGTTTTTGAATCTGGGTTCCAAGCTCTGAGTTATATTTTTAAAACTGTAAATGGTTTTTCAAGTTCGAATATTCCAACGGTTAGTCTATTTTTTTTTAAAGAAGCAAGTTGCACTGGCTTTCTTCATTCCTCCTCAGCTGTAGAGATAATAATTATCCATAGGTTGTGACTTGTGGGGGAGGTTGGGAATGATGTTCCCAGCATTGAATGTTCCAATTGCTTTTGAGAAGTAAGGGTTGCCAGTTAAATTATTAGGTGATTGCTAGATCACCCAGAAACATCTCAATATTTTTCCAAGGAATTTAGGAGGAAAAAAAAAAAAGATCTGAAGGAGTCCTCACAGGATTGAGAAGAAGAGAATAAAAACCTGGGCTGTTGCTGCAAAGATCTCAATTATGCCAACAATAGATTTGTTGCATAGCTTTGAGAAACTGAAGTGGAAGCTTGCAAAACAAAATTGCAGGGAATTAAACCTGGCATATTGTTGAGATTTTTATCAAACAACTTGACCTAGGGCAGGAATGTTGAGTGCCATTAGTGAGGGACAGCAAATCCCATAGGCATCGCTGAGTACGGTTTTGCCATGACGTCTATTCCGGAGAGGAAGACAGACAAGCAAGAATGGGTGGAATGAACTTAGAGATGCCTTAGAACACAAAGCCTGGGAGATGGAGAGCTACGTGACATTGATAATTTATAGGAAACAAGGAGCTAGGTTAGAAAAAGGTCTTAAATCCAGACTTTTTTTTTTTTTTAACTAAGAACGAAGGTTCACATGGGTGAAAAAGTATTGAAGGTCTAAAACTAAGTAGTTCAAGTAGGAGCAGACTGAGAGTGTACCCAGCATTCTAGCACAGCAGAGCTGTGGAAGGCAGGCTAGAGAACAGTGGTATAGGAGGAGATCGACTCAGCCCTGTTCCAGGAAGCATGAGATGAACAAAGTGGAAAACCAAACCAAATCAGAAGCTTCTTTGAGGACAGGAGACCTATATCTTAAATTTTTGAGACACTAATTCATGCTTCATTTATTTCATTTTGAAGGGGAGGAATAGTAAAGGCCAAGATAGGAGGATGTTTGCTTCTAGCGGTATGGCCCCTCGAAGGGATCAAAGGCAAAGATTAGGAATGCAGACATCACAGTTTGCGGATAGGCAGGTGTGGTTACAAATAAACAGAGCTGACGGTGCCAGCCTTTCTGAACTATGCTCAAAGTAATTAAGAGTTCAAAGGTAGCCGGGCAGGTGTGGTGGCTTACGCCTTTAATCCCAGCACTCCGGAGGCAGAGGCAGGCAGATTTCTGAGTTCTAGGCCAGCCTGGTCTACAAAGTAAGTTCCAGGACAGCCAGGGCTATACAGAGAAACCTTGTCTCGAAAAACAAAAACAAAAACAAAACAAAACAAAACAAAACAAAAAAAAGAGTTGAAAGGTGGAGGGATCCATGGCTTTGGCCACATATGTGGTAGAGGGTGGCCTTGCTGTCAACAGTGGGAGGAGAGGCCCTTGGGCCTGAGAGTGTTCGATGCCCCAGTGTAGGGGAATGCCAGGAGGGGGTGGATGGTGGGTGGAAGAGAACCCTCATAGAGGCAGGGGGAGGGGAGATGGGATAGAGGGTTTTCAGAAGGGGAAATCTGGAAAGGGGGAAACATTTGAAATGTAAATAAAGAAAATATCCAATTTTTTTTAAAGCGTTGGGCCAGGCAGTGGTGGCCCACCACGCCTTTAATCCCAGCACTTGGGAGGCAGAGGCCAGCCTGCTCTACAGAGTGAATTCCATAATAGCCAGAGCTATACAGAGAAACCCTATCTCGAAGGAAAAAAAAAAGTAGTTGAAAGGTTGGACGATGACTGCTTATATAATGACTTTCAACAATGAATTACAGTTTTGCAAGTTAGTTTAAGATGGGTTTTTATGTGACTGAAATCAAGGTGGGTAGGGCTATCTTGCCTTCTCCCTCTTTTAGGTAGTGTGCTATTCCTCGTGCAAACTCTCTTTCTTCCAACTTCAAAGCCAGGATACAGCCTCCCTCTGATCCTAATGCACCATCTTCTGCCTCTTGTCTCCTGTCTTTCTTGACTTTAAGAATCCTTTTGACGACACAGTATCCACCTGAAAATTTCAGAGGACCCGCACCATTTATGAAGTCAGCCCATAGTAAATTGAATTTCGTCCACAGACCTTTCACCTTGGCCATGGAACCCGATGTGTCCCTAGATTTGAAAGATTGTCATGGGAACATCTGCAAACTACCAGAAGTGAGCTGAGGAGATTTGTATGTCATAACGAAAAATATGTACACTATTATTAATCATGGGAGGAGTTTAATAGAACAGGTTTCAAGATCTTAATGGCATCGTTGGGAACCAAAACTTGATCATAACTGTTTGCAGTTTGTTGTGATAAACAAGAAATCACTGAGTTTCTGTTTAAAATATCCTCAGTGGCTAATAATAACTCCACCTCATCCAGAACTCTTGGTTTGTCCCCCTCCCCCACCTGTTCTTTAGTGTTACATAAACTGAAGTAGCCTTAATACTCTGAGGACTGAATAGTCATTTTCCTTACCTTCGATGAGGAAACTAGAGAGAATTAGTAATTTACCAAAGATTACAAAGTGGGAAGCTATGAACTAAATCCCTAGCAGTCATGGGCTTTAACAACAGTTACAACTTATTATGTACCTGCATGTGCATATTTCAGTGGCTGGAGTCACTACTGAATATCACTATGGATTACATATCAAAGGATGATTTAAAACAACGCTTTACCTTGAGCAGGAACTACTGGAACCCCATGGAGAGCAGAGGGGCTTCTCATTCCATAGTCTATATGTTCTGCATCGATCGTTAGGGATGACAAGGGTGGGCTCTCTTAGTTCAGTGTGATCGAAGTACATCAGCAAAAGCACCCCCAGGCCTAGTCCCTCTCCTTTTCCATTCCATTAAGAAAATACCTATTGATTATTGGCAGTTGTAAAGAAATTAGGCACTATATGAGTTGGCTTATTAAGACTTAGAGGTAATTATAATTTACCCTGAAACTGTCTAATAATGTATAAAACCATCAACTATCTAGCCGGGCATGGTGGCGCACACCTTTAATCCCAGCACTTGGGAGGCAGAGGCAGGCGGATTTCTGAGTTCGAGGCCAGCCTGGTCTACAAAGTGAGTTCCAGGACAGCCAGGGCTATACAGAGAAACCCTGTCTCGAAAAACAAAAACAAAAACAAAACAAAACAAAACACCCATCAACTATGCAATGGCAGCTCTTCTAGTTTGTTCTCCATGATGTAGTCACTGGTCTTTAACCATCCCTTTATACTGATTTCCAGGGCTTCTCCTTTCCCTCCTTCCCCATGTCCTTTATCCCTTTGCTTGTCTCTCTTCACAGTCTATAGCAGCACTTCCTAACCCTTTCACAGGAGTGGCATGTCAGATACCCTGCAGATCAGATACTTACATGATGACTCATAACAGTAGCAGAATTTCAGGTATGAAGTAGTAACACTAGGGTTGGGGTCACCCTGACATGCTGGGTGACAGCATTAGGAAGGCTAAGAACCAGTGGTCTCAGCCTTCTTATATCACATCCTCTTATCTACTTATATCATATTCAGCCCCACATGTATGGAGATAGAATATTTTGTTTTAAGACACTAAAATTTTCCCCAATTAGGTTTTTTTTTTGAGATGGGCTCTCTCTCTCTCTCTCTCTCTCTCTCTCTCTCTCTCTCTCTCTCTCTCTCCCTCCCTCCCTCCCTCCTCTCCTTTCTCCTTCTCTTTCTCTCTCCCTCTCTCTTCCCAAGAACCCCCCCCAACCCCCACCTCCCAACCACTCTGGCCTCAACTTCACAAAGATCCACCTGCCTCGCTTCCCAAGTGTTGGGATTAAAAGCCTGGAATTCCACACCTGTCTTAATTAAACTACTTCTTGTTTCATCTGAGTGACACTCATTCACTTGCTGCTCTGTGATGCTTAAACAGTTTTATGTAGAGAAACCATGGAGTCCCTCGATAAACTCCCACTTCTATTTTCCCACATCGTTGTGACATCAATACTACCTTCATCTTCCCATTTTTCTCTGACTTCATTAGCAAAACATATTGTCATTCTCTTACTCTTCAGTTGTTCCCATGATCTCAGATATAATCCAATCCTCTTTACAAAATTTAGAACATCATAGCTCATGCCTGTAGTCCCATTACTTGTGCATAGGATTGTAAGTGATTTTTCTCAGACCCTATTTTTTAAAAAATATTTTTAAGATTTTATTTATATGAATACACTTTAGCTGTCTTCGTGCACACCAGAAAAGGGTCTTGGATTCCATTACAGATGGTTGTGAGCCACCGTGTGGTTGCTGGGAATTGAACTCAGGACCTCTGGAAGAACAGCCAGTGCTCTAACCACTGAGCCATCTGTCCAGCTCTCCCACCCCCAGACCCTAATGTTAATGATGGTTCTTAAATGCTCTAACCTCCCTTTTAGCCCACTACCCAGAAGGCAGGAGAAGTGGATCTGTTCAGAAAGGTTCTTTGGAGCAATTCCTGTCTGTGTTGTCTGGGAATCAACAGTTCAGTTCACAGGTTAGCAGGGAGTGGTAATTTGATCCACTCGCAAACACTTTACCAGCAGTCCAGTTTGCAAGAGTTGGGATAGCAAACATGAATCACCTGCAGTAGCACCACCTAGCAGAGACAGTCAGGCCTCAGCCTTGGCAAGCACAAGTCAGCAGGAGGGACCCGGAGGAAAACCAGGAGAAAGTTCTCTGCTGTGCCTCTCTCAGGGAACTGAAGATCAGTGAAGCCTGGAGACCCACAAGCACTGCACAGCTAGCTCTATAAGCAGGACGAGCTCAGCCTGTGTCCCTGTCCACTGAGTCCTAGTTATACCCTCCAAACATCACATCCTCCACGTGTCTTGCGTAAGCATGTGTGTCTGTCTCAGCTGACATCACTCTGTCAATCAGCTTGAGTCAGTGGAAGCCACAAGAGACTGCAGCACACCACTAGAAGTTGTTTTCGTGTGTTTCTCTCTGTGGAGTCCTAACAAATGCAGCTCAATTACACAATGTAAGATGGACCAATACATGTGTGCGTTGTTAGCAAAAAAATCCTTCATCATGTGTTCTTTCACATGCTCACTTTAGTAGAACATTACAAGTGTCTGCTTCAGCTAAAAGTTCCTTCGGGAGTCTGCCTTAGTTTTTCACCTGTGTCTACTTTAGCTAATTGTTCTTTCTTCTGGTGGTTGCTCCAGCAGAACACCCTCCAAATGACTTTCCAAAGAATCCTTAAGTTTCTATTTCCTAGGATGGCTAAGACTATGCACCCATTCTCAAAAAAAACCCAAGCCACACCAACCCAACAGCCCAACACAGAAATCTCTGCTGTCTTTGGTTTTAATGCTGTGAAGAAATTCCCTGACCAAGGAAACTCTTATAAAGTCAAACATTTAACTGGGGCTGGCTTACATTATCAGAGGTTCAGTCCATTATAATCATGGCAGGAAGCATGGCAGCCTGCAGGGTGATATGCTGCTGGAGGAGGAGCTGAGAGCTCTACAACTTGATTGAAGGCAGCCAGAAGGAGACTCTCTTTCTGTACTGGATGGAGCTTGAGCTACTAGGAGATCTCAAAGCTCATTTACAATGACTGGCTTCCTCCAAGGCCTCACCTATTCCAACAAAGCCATGCCTCTTAGGCCACTTCCCATAGGCCAAGCATATTTAAACCACCACATCTGCCAACCTGAGTTCATTTTAATCTTCGGTTTTATATCCCTTGTGCTTGACCCTCTAGCAACACCGAAATGCTTGTGGTTTCCAGAGCATACATGTCATGAGTTTGGAACTTACAACTGTCATTCTTCCTTTCTCCTTTCTTTCTTTCTTTCTTTTCTTTCTTTCTTTCCTTTTCTCCCTCCCTTTCTCTTATCTTTATGGAAAACTCCTGGCCACACTTTAACACTGTCCAAATGTTGTTTTTATTTTGAAGCTTTTCCAGTCTTCTTAAGGTAGAACTTTGCCCTCCTCTGTTCCCTTTACAGTATACATCTTTAAATAAATACTATCACTAGGAATAGGGCTAGTTCAATTATATCTGTTAATCCAACCAACTTTATTATTTAACAACTCAGTTTTATTGCTCTACCACACAGTTACCTGGCAACAGCCAGATATGCTCCACCCCACAGTTACCTGGCAACAGCCAGTTGGCCTGATCCACTATAAACGGGGCTGCTTGCCCCCTTCTCCCTCTCTTGCTCTCTTGCTTCTCGCTTAAACCAAAACAGGAAGGAAAGAGCCCAAGAGGGCGGAGCATACCTGGCTGTTGCCAGGTTAACTGTGGGGCGGAGCTTAGACAGAATGCTAACACTTGTAGCATAGCCCTGCTTTCTGCCTGAGTATGTTTCTTTTCAAACTATGTTCTTTGGAATGCTGGCATTATCATAAAAGGATAGGGAGGTAAACTACATTTTGCCAGTAGTCAGATGTGTGACACGTGCATGCTGTCCCTTTTGGCTTGAAGAGTCCAACTCTTTTCCAAATAATCTATTAGCCCCATAATGACCCATAAATTAAGTCAGCATGTGTAAATGAAATAAATCAACCAAGCCACATAAAATGAGAACTTTGTATTTGTATTTTAAAATACCTGGATTAAAAAAAAACACACAACTAAGACTTATTTGTATATTACTAAAGTAACAACATAATTTCACTGCTCTCAAGATCACCTCTGCTAAATGTCATGCTCTGCCAAGGAAATAAAACGTTTTGCAATCTGGATTTGCGGATTTTGTTAACGTGTATTGATGATGGACTGATGTCGGCTCTATGCTGTTTCAACAGTTTTACATAGAGAAAAACAACTTCTATAAGTTAGGATGTAAAGAAATAATCATAGAAAAACTGAGTATGGGGTCTGATGATGGAGGCCCAAGTTATTTAACCGAGAGAAGTTTATAAAAGAAAGTGTTGCAAAGGGGTTGGAAGGAGTCTCTAGGTTAAGAAGGAGCATATGAAATCTCCTAGGGAAAGGGCTTTATGTGGTAGGAAGGAAGTTACTGCTTTTAGAGTCCTGAAACAAAGGGGAAAGTTTGGATTATCAGAGTTTGGAGCTCAGAAGTTCAGAAGAGATGTTGAGCTCAGGAATGCTCCTCTGAGGAACGAATGAGAAGAGCTTCTCTGGGGCCGGTAGCTTTGAAAGGCTGTGAAGAGTCTGGTATGTTGAGTGTAAAACAGAAAGTCTGGAAGCAAGTCCTAAAGACAAGCTAACGTAGAATCACTGGATGGGGGCGCAGATGCCACTGGGAGCAACCAAGGGAAAGAAGCAAGCCCTGGAATCTGGTGACTTACTGATAGAATCAGGAAGTCAGTCTGTAGCCTGGAGAATAGCAGCAGCCCTAGCATTAGGAAACCAGAGAGCAGAATTCAGGGAGTCTACAACAGAGAGACAATAGTTGAAAACACAGCACCAGAGCAGGCTCAACCAGTAAAGTGCTTGATGAGCATACGCTAGGAATTGAGTTTAGATCTCTGCTGGCCTGGCCTGGCCTATTTGCCAGCCTTGTGGCATTAGCTTCGATCTTGGACTTGCTCTGTTTCATGCTGCTCTATGTGTGTTCTTGGGGCTGCTCTCTCATTGTGAATCTTCCTGGTCCTTCTCCTCCTAGTCCATCTCCCCCCCCTCCCCTTTTTTTTTTTCTCCAGACCCTGCCTGGGATTGGAAGTCCCACCCTATAATTCTCCTCTGCCCAATTGGCTACTCAGCTCTTGATTAATAAATCAGAGGTGATGGAAAACAATCTTTACACATCTTAGAGACAGGAGATGCTGCAATAGCATGCCAACGCCAATGTCCCGGCTGCTGCTAGATTTCCCGCCACAGTAATCAGCATCTGAATACACAGGGTACAAAACAATCCCCAAACACCAGGGAGCTGAGAACCAAACCTGTTTGACCAGTGTTAGAGGAGCCAACACAGAAGGATCTCTAGATCTCTCTGGTTAGGAAAGTTTAGCTTATTTGATGAGTTCCAGTTTAGTGAGAGGCCCTGTCTCAAACAAAAAAGAAGTATCGAGGAAGATATCCAATATTGATTCCTGCCTTTACGTGCATGTGCACGAAGGTACATATGAATCCCCCCAAAATACACGTGTACGTGTGCATGCAAACACACACACACACACACACACACACACACACACACACACACTTAAAAGTATCATTAATGGCAATTAAATCCAAGTTTTATGCAACTGTCAGAATAATTTTCTATCTCAAATATGCAACACAATCAATACATGCTATAAAGTCTTGAAAACTTTAATGTGCTTCTATTGACATTTTTTAACCATTAGACAGGAATTTGAGTATGTTATGTCATGTTGTTATAGTGGTTATTCAACCATCCAATTGTCGTCTTTATTGTACTCTTCCAAGTGCTTCCATATGAGTAGTGAAAAAATGGGAAGGACCCTGTGTGCCCTTGTAGGTGAAATGACATCAGACATTACACATTACATGTGTGGAGACGATGGACTGAGTAGGTGGACAGAATGGTATGGAAGTGGTTCATGCGGTTTATCCTTGGCATCTCAATGATAAAGTGAAAGTTGGGCAAACACCTAAGGAAATGGAGCCAGTGAAAAATAATGATCTTTTTAATATGAATTGCATTTTGATATGAGGTTGAAACTTCTGAAAGTGGTAGACGCTTTTGTGAATTTGTGCCTTGCTTGTAGTCATTTGCACAACTCTTTCTCAGAATCCTGGCGGCCTAAGCGGCTCACATCATCTATAGTGTCTACATGGTACCAAAGTTCATTCTATAAACTATTGTTCACCTCCTCCACTAGGGAAAAGGAATGCTTCTTTAATGTGGTTACTGATGGTAGGAGCAATTGGTTTACATATAGTGTCCACCCTAATTACAACGGACTTGTTTTGTCCAGGATTTTACCAGTCTCAAACTTTTGAACCAACTTAAACTTCCCATCATTCTCCATAATGACGTCATGGTGAATAGAGAATCTGTTTTTTAGTTAAGAGTTAATGGACTCGCCGGGCGTGGTGGCGCATGCCTTTAATCTCAGCACTTGGGAGGCAGAGGCAGGCGGATTTCTGAGTTCGAGGCCAGCCTGGTCTACAAAGTGAGTTCCAGGACAGCCAGGGCTATACAGAGAAACCCTGTCTCAAAAAAAAAAAAAAAAAAAAAAGTAGTCCAAAAAAAAAGTTAATGGACTCTGATAATTGGCAAACAGTCTTTAAAACTAAAAGTGGGATTGAGCCCCATCGATGCTTAACCTGAAATAATGAAACTCTTGTTGGCATTAGGCTTGTGTTGCTCATTCTTCACATGTTTTTTTCTAACATGCAATATATATTTCCATATGCAATGGGATCAAAACATTTTAATTGACTAGTTAAGAATTATTTCTTCAGCCATATTATTAATGGGAATTTATAATAAAGTTAGATAACTGAAATTATGAAGCCCAATAATGTTCTTATGTTAAAGGTTTAAAAAAATCAATAATTCTAGTCTTTGGGGAAAAAACAAGTTTTAATATGAAGTGGAAAATCTTTTTATTGTGTGCCGAGTAATAATGTCCATTAGGGAAAGTAGAGGAATCTCAGATTAGACATTTGGAAAGCAGAAAATCATATTGCCTAAGTAAGGTTTTTACTTAAAAAGAAATCCCGAAGGCTCAGTGGTTGTCCACAGGAAGGCAAGAAGGAAATTCTGGCAGGAAAAAAAAAGCCAGAAAAAAAACCAAAAAAAAAAAAACCCCAAAAAACCCCCCAAAAAACAACTGCACATGGCAGGCAGGGTTGGCAGAGCACTTAACCTCTGTGCCTAGGTTCCTCCAACTGTCAAGCAGGGATAATAGTAATTGCCACCTTCCCTGTGATACGAACACGTGCTTTGACATCTCTGGCTGAAGATGCCATATCAACACAAATTATTATTATTAGCACATAATGCCTGTATTCACATAAAACACCAGCACATTGCTCTTTTATTCATTATATCATGTCTATAAGTATGTTCTCCATGTTTTTGCTTCATTTATGTGAGAGAATATAATCACATTCCATTATCCACTGTTTTCATATAGAGAGGATTGTTTAAAAGCGCCAGATCACCCTTTTGAGATAGCCTCAACCTGTTAATTCCTTATTCTTCGCAGCAGATTGCACAGTAGCCCCCGAAATTAAGCCTTTGGCACCTTTAAAAAATGTTAGCTAAAGTATTTTTCCCAGAATCTGGAACCATCAGGGGAAGACTGGGGAAATGAAATTGGCTAACGATATTAAAATTTTGGTTAACATTTAACTGAATCGCAGCAACGTGTTAAAGTGCTATCTAAACAGATAATTAGCTGGTGGTTGTAGCAGTGGGCTCTGCCTAAATTTAGCAGTGAAATTAGATTTAGGGAATGTGAAAATAGGGGAAGAAGTGTTCTCAAGGGAAACAGTGGTGTCAGCACAGCTGAGGGGATGTCATAATAGCTACGTTTTGTCAATTATGAGCATCATCCGGGGGATCTCGGAGGACAGGTGGATAGGTGATAGAAAGCAGTGATTGCACGAAGATTGGGGCAGGCATTTGGAGGGAGAAAGACGGAAGGGGTGGAAGTAATGAATACAAGTAGCCCCAGTGCTGGGAGCAAGATAAAAAAGAGAGACGGGATAGGATGCTACGGGGGTGAGTAAGACATCATAAATCAGTGTGTTAAGATGAGGAGATCCCGGTGATTCAGTCTTGAGCACAACGTTGTCGTGGGCACCAGGCAAGCTTTACTTTAGCTGCCACAGGCTCCTTTCTGGGTGGCTGATGTTATTTTTATTGGAGCACATCGTTAGCTATCTGGTGGGGATGGCAGGACAACATAAAATTAATGGTGTCCGGCCTCCGGACGGTGTCCTCCTCCGCTTCCACCGCCCCCGCAGATAGCCCAAACTGTTCATCCATCTCCTTCCCCCTACAGTAACTGGGGCTTCAAGGTCAAGTCACTCCGGCTGTGCGTGGCGGGTAGAGGAGGAGGGAAGGGCAGACAAGCTTTGGGGGTTTGAGGGAGGGCTATGGTGAATCACAGACGCTCCTCTTAAGGGTAAATGTTTAATACTTCCCGAGGTCACTTTTCTGAGAATAACTCAAAGAGAGGCACGCGAGAAAATAAAATTACACGTGCGAACATGCCAACGATCAAAGAGAAAACAAGACCACACTCGAAGCCCTCGCATGGGAGGGAGATCCATGGCCTCCTGTTGCCGGTCGCCTGGCGCAGAAAGTGGACAACCGGGCAGCCCAAGAGAAGCAAGAGCTAGCGAGCAAACCTTTCGGGGGGCCCCTCCTGTCCTCCGGTAGCTCCGCTGACCCTTCCAGCAAGCTTCCTTCCCGGAGTAAAAAGCAGGCTAAACGCCTGGGCAAACGCGGGGCCGGGACAGAGGAGAGCCGGGATGCTCCTGGGGAGGAGTGGAGAGTCTCCTTTCAGTCCCTACGCCTGGGTGTGGAGGGAGAAGGCTGGTCCAGCCCCGCGGCATCCAGCTTCCCAAATTAGGCAACCCCCCGCTCCGACCCGGTACCCGCATCTTGCCTTCCCCTCACCCCCCTGGTTGTCCCGGGTCCCTCCGGGGGAACCACGCCACTCTGGAGGAGAGAAAGGAAGGACTGGGAGTCCCGCAGCCCTCCGCCTCGGAGCGCGTCGGTGTGCCCCGGCGGCCCCGGCCCCGCGAGGGGCGGAGTGGGCGAGACCATCTCCAGCGCTGGCGAGGGGGGAGACGAGGCGGGGCCGAGGGGCGGGGCCGCCTTGCCGGGTCCAGATTGCTTAGCCTCGGGAGAAGCCGGGTTTTCCAAGTGGATGAAGTTCCTTTTTTTTTTTTTTTTTTTTCTTTTGGAAGTGGGAGGAGCGTGTGGGGAGAGAGGGTGGGAGGAGACTCGGCGGCGGGCGGGCGGCTCGGCGTCCAGGCAGCCTGGGCGGCAGGGAGGGCGGGCTCGTCCCGGTAGTGAGGGTCGGCGGCTCCCCCTCCCGCAGGGCGGGGTGGTGCGTTCCGAGTTCCCAGGAGTTCGCGGCGGGCGGGGACCGCGGGGAGGGGAGTGGCGGCGGCGGCGGCGGCGGTGGCGGGCGGCTCCCGCTTCAACCTCGGCAGTGGCGTCGGCGACGGCGGAGTCGAGGCAGCCGCTAGCGCTCGGCCGAGTGGCGGCGGCGCAGGAGCCGGGGGTTGGGGACACGCGCGCTGGCCCTTCCGCGCCGCGGCCGCCGCCGCCGCCGCCACCCAGAGCCTGAGGCGCCGGGGCGCGGGCGAGCGGGTGGGCCGGGGCAAGGCGGGCATGGCGCGGACCCCGGGCCCGGCCCCGTTGTGTCCTGGAGGCGGCAAAGCACAACTTTCCTCGGCGTTTCCTCCCGCGGCCGGACTGCTGCTGCCGGCCCCGACGCCACCGCCGCTGCTGCTGCTGCTCATTCCCCTGCTTCTCTTCTCCCGGCTCTGTGGTAGGTGAAGCGGGCGGGCGAGGGGCTGAGCGGGGCGGGCGCGGGCGGCTCGTCCGGGCGGCGAGGCTAGGCGAGGCGGTTGTGCCGGGCGGTTGGCTGCGCGAGCGGCCGCCGCGGACTTTGCCTGGAAAACTTTTCGCCGCGCCCCGGGCGAGGCCCGGGAAGGGCAGGGAGAGCGAACAGGGCGCCGACCGCTGGCTTCCCGCCCCCCGAGGCCGCGCGGGTCGTCGCGCTGGGCCCCCAGGGCTGGCGGTAGAGCTCGGTGCGCCGAGCCCCGCGTGCCCCGGGAACCGTTACTTCCGAGCTGATGCGCCGAAGCGGAGAGCGCGGACTTCTGGGCTGAGGTTAGGATGCCGGGATGCACGTTGCCGCCTCCTCCTTTCTCTCCGATGAAACTTGAGCTGCAAGTCCGGAAACCCTGAGGACACTAGCCCAGCGCACTGTAGCCTTCGGGTCCACGCCTCCTGGCCTCCTGGAGAAGGCACCATCTTAAAAACCCACCCTGCGCCTGCATCCCTCCCTTCCAGCACGATTTGTGCCCCGGTAACCTTCGGATCTTTGGGTTGATCCCAGATGGTACCCGCACGCCGCCTTCCAGTTTTTGGACGTCCTTCACGCAGCCCCTGGTTATTTTAGAAGAAAACCTTGTTCTCGGGGACGCAGGATTTACCTTTTGAATGCATATTGCACCTTCTGTCCCCAGGCTGTGAAACAGGTAGCCCCGGGATTCTCCAGTGTGCCTCTTTTATTCCAGATTTAGGAGCTAATCTCTTTGTAAGTTCTGTTCTCGGAATCTGAGACTAGTTTTAGAGACCTACTTTTTTAAGGAAGATGAAAACGAAATGATATATTTACTTTTCATGCTAGAGAAGTGGCCATGGTAATCAGTGGACAGCACTGATTTGGTGAAATAAAGCTACCAGTCTTAGGCGAGTGAATGTCTGGGTAATATCAAAATGCCGCAAGGTGTTGTTCCTTTAAGGATTGCTGACGGGAAAGATGGAGGAATAAAACTTAAGATTTAGATTTTTCAGACAGTGGTTCTCCGTGCATATGAAATCTTAAAAGCTGATATTCTACCAGTATTTATTATAAGGGAGAGATGTGTACAAATTTCCTTAGTGCTCTGATGCAGAAGAAAGAAAAATCTGCTACTGGTAGGTGAGTCAGGGTAGTTAGTTCACAGGGAGAGGAAATTATGTTGAGGTTGAGTGCCACTTACAGACTGAGAATTTTAGTACATTTCCAGTGCTGTAAGGCAAGGTTTTGATTTACATGGAGTGCTTTGTGATAAACGACATGCTATCTAGTCCAGTTGCCATTTCCCCACTCTCCAGATGTTTGGTCCTGAGACAACAGCTTTTAGCCCTGTAAGTCTTAAGCCTTTAGCCCCCTTTTAAGGTAATATTAAGTTCTACATTGAATTTGTATGTTGTTCTTATGAGCCATTAAGGCAGCTTGTGGATGGTCCTTAGGATTTCAGTTCCAGGATACTTGGAAGTGTGTGTGTGTGTGTGTGTGTGTTGGTACAACCATTTTACTGCGGTGACTTAGTTTGTGGTAAGTACTGAAGGAGGGTTTGTAGGTGTAGAGGGCTTTCTGTGTAGACAAAACCCAAGGGGAGACTGAAGTGATGCAAAAGTTGATAGAGAAAATAGAGTTTACATTGGTAATTTTATTGTGGTTGTGTCAGTAGTTGTTGATTACATCTGGGAGCAAACATTAGTTTTTACATAGAAAATACATTTTAAGGAGATCCTTTATAGTGTTCTAGGAGAGAAGGGTGATCAGTTATTTTAGAGCCCAATAAACTAAGCAGTGTGGGGAAGAACACTGATCTAGAGGAGGTCTATGGGAGTTTTCAGAGTCAACTCTGCTTGCTGTTGTAGATATAGACGTTACTGTGTCCCACTCATTTAGAGGGCTGCCTTTTTGAGCTTGTGTTATAACACCCTAATTTGCAAGTGCTTATGACACTTTTTTTTATAAGCCTCTATTTTAGAAAGCAGGAATAGGACACAGTTGGCTTGACTTAGTAAGTATAGAAACAGAATTTTCATGTCAGTTTTTTTTTTAATTTCCCTTGCTAACAACCTGTTGATATATGAATGATAGCAATATTAACATTCCACAGCACTAACATGATTTGACTCATGCCTACTGTTTGAATGACTCCTTTTGAATGATTGAATGGACTCATTTGATTTTTAAACTTTAAAAAGATGACCCTACCTGATTGTTAATCATAATGTTCTTCTTTTAATCATTTGCAGTTTTAAAAATTTTTTGATAAGTTGTTTAAATTTAGCATTGCGTTAGTTGGTGTGGTTAACATCATTATGCTAATTTGACTGCTAGAAATATCCCTCATCAAGGGTAGACCTTATATTTTGAAAAAAAAATGTAAATTCCGGAGTTTGTATGGGTTTGGGGACAGTATGATTTGAACAGCTAAACTTTTCTCCTGGGGGTTAGGGACAGGGTCTCACTGTCAACTGTAGTTGACATTGGCCTGAAATTCCTGATCCACCTGTTACTTTCTTAAATTCTGGGATTATGTAAGTATGCAACCGTATTTATGCTTTGAGAGGTGAAGTTTTTAAATGACAGCTTCAGCGTGGAGAAATTGCCAGGTTTTTCAAGTCTAAGACATTTCTAATTAAAAGGTCTAAGGAACCAAGTTTCTATGACATCTGACTCAAACCTAATTCTTTAACTCTGAACTTACATATTCCTTTGTGATCATAATTACCAATGGATAGAGTATGGGATGTGTCTCACTCTTTCTTCCTACGTTTTTCCTGGGCGGTTGAGCAACATTGTTTTAGCAGGAACATGGCCCTGAAGAGTTAGAAGGTGAAGTTGTCCCCTTCTGGGGCCATTTATCTTTGGATTCTGCCACCATGACTGCCTTTTGACCAGGGTTTTGTCTTAGGACAAATGTTTAGAAGGTGGTGGTAAATCAGCAGCTACCATATAACAGCAGATCTTTCCACACACTTTGCAAAGCTTTAGGTCTTTCTAAGCACTTGGGAATGTACAGTTGGCAGTGTGTTGGCCATAGACAGAAAGGAAGGCGAGTGCAGGCCAAGTTCAGTGTTTCTGTAGAGATGGATGTGAGGGCCTCTGAGCAGGAGAACATTAGGGCAACAGACCCAGATGAAGGCAAGACTCACTTTGTTGTTGTATGGATGTGTGGATGTGTGGATATTCTCAAGGGCTGGAATCCAGGGAATTGTGTGTTGTAAGCAGGTGCTTTTACAACTGAAGAACATCCTGGCTCAGCTGAGTTAGATCTTGGTGAAGTTAGAGTTTAGTGATGTAATATCAGTCTCTTTTTTCTTACATTCCCTTTGCTCACCCGTTCACTGAAACTTAGGATTTAGTCACTAAAAAGCCGATCTGATTAGGAATGAACACTGCCACTTATTAAAAATTAATTATTGGCAGGCTACATAGTATCTTACTAATACGGTTCTTAGAATATTAAAGAATTAACTAAAACACTTAGGGTACATGGGTGTGGTAGCTCATGCATGCTAGCTTTTATTACATTGTATATTATAAACTGTGAGTCCTGGACTAGGTGACTCTTAATCCCAAATAGAGTTTTCTAATTAGTCGATACTTTGCATATTTATAATTGTATAACATAATCAGAAATATTTATTAGATATACTTTATATAAAGAGGTAGCTGTTGCAGAAAACTAGGATACAGTCAAATTGAATGTGTATCAGCGTGGAAACTACTGGAATCCTCCCTTAGCCATGTTGAATGTGTTTTACACACGCCTTTAATCCCAGCACTCGGGAGGCAGAGACAGGCGGATTTCTGAGTTCGAGGCCAGCCTGGTCTACTGAGTGAGTTCCAGGACAGCCAGGGCTACACAGAGAAACCCTGCCTCGAAAAACCAAAAAAAAAAAAAAAAAAAAAAAGATTTGGCAAGTTTCCATAGGGTCACTTAGAAAATTAGTGATTATATTGAACATGTGGGGTGGAAAAGGGAAGGGAGACACAGTTTGTACACTACTCTCTGTATCTATAACATCAGGTTAGGGTTGTTATGAGTTATTGGAGTGGCAACCAAATTTAGAAGCAAATAAAATAAAACTTGGCTTCCCTCTACAGCATAAGAAAGAAGCATAACTGTTGAGTTGTATGTGTGCGTTTTTATACTGTGTATTTATTGGCACACCCTCTTTATGCCAGACTTGTTTATGTCATGAGACTCTCAATTTGAAATGCTTGGGATCGGGTATGTTTCAGCTTTAAGATAAAAAATATTACAGTATTTTCTTTTATGTGAAAAAATGAGCTTGCTTGTTAGGACTCTCCCATGTGCCTGGTGCTCCTGGAGGTCAGAAGAGGGAGTCAGACCCTCTGACCTGGAGATGAGGATTGTGGGGAACCGCCATGTGGGCCGGTGCTGGGAACCGCACTCAGATCCTCTACAGCAGCAGCAAGTGCTCTTTACTGCTGAGCCATCTCTCTTGCCCTGAGACTTGAGTGTTAGAATACACACCTAGGTGACGTGGATAGGTATCATCATGATAGGCCTGATCTAAATGTGCTCAGGTTTCCTATACTCCTTATGCACTTAACTTGAAGATAATCTTATCATGTTTTTACTAACTTCATGCATAGTATGGTATTTTCTACTTGTGGTACATGCAAAGGTTTTTATTTAGAAACATTTTGAATTTCAGCTTTTGGGATATTGGATGTTCAACCTATTCACATATTTACATACACATACATATATACATATGTATCAGCTTACAAATTTTGATAATGCATCTGTATAGTTAAATAAAACTTTATAGTTATTGCTAGTCGTTAAAAACTAATTGAAGAGAAGATAGCTATGATAGTCTTATTAAAAACAGAATTTTGACTGACTGCTCTTCCCTAAGGTTGAGAGTTCAAATCCAGAAACCACATGGTGGCTCACAACCATCTGTAATGAGATCTGATGCCCTCTTCTGGTGCGTCTGAAGACAACTACAGTGTACTTACATATAATAAATAAAAACATCTTTAAAAAAGTCGTAAGTGTATTTCTATAGATTATCATGTTAACTCTTAGTCTCCATAAAAATTGACAGTAAGAACTATATGATTTTCAAAAATAAGACATTTAATTAATAATTACTATTAATATGTAAATCAGAGTAAAGTAATCCTTACAACAATAATAGAATTTTAAGTATTCTGTGTGCCAGACAGTCTGAAAACACTTCAAATATCCCAAATCATAAATTTGTCATACTTTTGGTTTTTAAATACATTTTTGCTTAAAATTGCCCTTTAATTCTTAAACACATATACTTTACTGAATTTCATTAAGCTCATGATCTTAATTTTTAAAAATTACTTATTTTCTTTGCTTTTTGGACACAAAGTCTCACTATGTAGATATGTCTAGCTTGGAATTCACTATGTAGATCAGGTTGGCCTTGAACTTGAGAGCTCCAGTGTGCCTCTAACCTCCAGGTGCTGGAATGAAAAGCATTAGTCACCACACCCAGCTTATTCATTTTTTTCATATGTATGCATGTATGTATGTGCATGTCCACATATGTGTGGGTGCACATATTTATGTAGGTGCATGTATGTGGGTGTATACATGGAGGTCAGAGGTAGAGATTGACAGTCTCTGTCTATTCTCTGCATTATTCCTTGAGGCAAGGCCTCTCAATTGAACCTAGAGCTGGAAGACAGGGCTGGTCTGGCTAGCCTGGAGTTGCCTGTTCCTCCCAATGTTGCAATTACAACCTCCCAGCGTTTATGGGAATTTGAACCCCAGTACTCTTTCTTCCTTGCATGAAAAGCACCTTAACGACTGAGCCTTCTCTCTTCCCTGTATGATTTTTATTATTTTTTAGTAGAGTCTGACAGTTCATTCATTTAGGTTTGTTGGAAACATTTTTAAGGGTGGACTTGAAGTTTTTTTCCTAAATGGCTCTCTTATAGGCCATCAACTTACGATTTCAGTGAGGACTGCCTCACATTTGTCTTGATACTTCTCTAGTGCATATTTTATGGTTACCTTAGGATAATTTACGCTTATAGATTTCACGCATGTACTTTAAACTAGTGTAGGCTTATTGATTGCTTACCATTCATTGTACTAATCGTATAAGTAGGGACAAGAAGAGCTGTGTTTTGTGAGTTGGAGAGCATGGAGTTTCCAGGTGTTTTGAGAGAGTTTTAGAATCTTCCCCCAGGTGGTTCTACTTGCTGTAACCTTTTTATTTACAGCCTGACCAGGTGAGCAAATTTTGAAAGAGCCACACTGCACCATTTTCTTCACCCTTCTGTATTTGCATGTGCTGCTCATGGGGTGGGGGTGGGCCACGCGAGTGTCTTGACTTCAAGAGTTTAGCAACAAAATCAAGTTGTCTTAAGTGCACATGCGTACAATATGGTGTAATAGGACCTACATAATTGTGTTTTTCTAACATTGCATTTAAAAGTTTAAAAAGGAAACGTGACATGAGATAACCAAATACCATTTCAGCATATATTGATATTCAAATTGTAGATATTTATTTTTATGTTAGGGTTTTTGAAGTCTTGACATTTTCCACCAACAGGTGGGTTCAGTTTGGATAAGCCACACTGAATGCACTTAAGAGTGAGATGGATTGTAGCTGATGGCTACCACTTCAGACCTTGAAGCAGTAACCTATAAATTGGCCTTGTCCTCTGTGGCCCTAAAATCACATTGTTTTACCAACTTACAACCTAAAGTACTTGCTCATTAAGGTGTCCCTCACAGCTGCATATGTACTGTGAGAAAGTAAATCCATTTTCCTGTGGGTTTTTTTTGTTTGTTTTTTTTTGTTTTGTTTTTGGAGACAGGGTTTTTCTGAATAGCCCTGGCTGTCCTGGAACTCATTCTGTAGACAAGGCTGGCTTCGAACTCAGAAATCCACTTGCTTCTGCTTCCCGAGTGCTGGGATTAAAGGCATGAGCCACCCATGCCCTGCTTTTCCTGGTTTTATGTTCAGAATAGTGTTGGTAGGAGTTTTTCATGGAACATTCGTCTTAGGAAGAAAATACGATGATTAATGTATTTGAGAATTGGAAAAGGTATATACCAAATAATACCTCCACAAAAAAGTTCACAGAGTGCATTAGATTATTAGTGGTCTAAAAGCTTGCTTCACGAAGCATTCTATTTTAACTAATTTTATTAAACACTTATTATGTTGTAAAAACTATACAAAATATGTTAAGGGAGCTTTGAACTGTTGAGATGTATTTTAAATTCGAGGTGCAAACTAGGGAAGACTGATAGGCCCAGCTTTGTTACCTGCAGTACTTCCCACTGTGGTTTGTTTTGTTTTATCTGTTGGCTTCTCATTGTTATACCCATTTTGCATTTGAAGAGGTTCTATAAAATAGCCCTTTAATGTAAATTTTCTTCAGTGGTATTGTAAAGTCAGCTATGTGTTATTTAAGTAATGTGGATGTAGTTTAAATCGCTTCCAGTGGGGGTATATCTTTATGATGTACATGAAGTGGCTAAACTTAAGATTGGTAGCATGTTAGCTTATAATGCAAATATTCCAGAGCTGCTGTTGGGGAAGACATGAAAGTAAAGTACCAAGTAGAAAACCTAAAAGTAGGTTGTGCCTAGAGCCAGCCCTTCAAGTCAGTAACTTAGAACAGTACAATTAAGAATGACCTGCACTCTTCAGAGAACAAAAGTATAATGAATGCAGCACTGCAAAACTCTGACAGGATTAGCTTTAAACAAATTATTCTGTGAATTGGTTATGATAGAAATGATTGTCTTTACAAAATAATTTGGACCTTTGTTTATGAAGACTTAGAATAAAGTTTCTTAAGTATAGCTACACTGCGTTAGGTTAAAATGAATTTCACAATGGTTAAAATTCATTTAATAATGGTCTTGTCATTGTGAATCCAATTTGATTTAAATTAGAGATAATTGTTTATGGCTCTAAGTTCAACTTAATGCTAAGGCAGTCGGTAAAATGATTTTAACTGGTTTAGAAATTGGTTAGGTCCTTTACTTAGAAAAATGTTTTTTTTTTTTTTTTTAATGCTCTTTACTTGTTTTTGAGGCGATTATAACTCAGAGTGCGGTGGGATAATGCACACAGAACACTGAGACCTTGGTTTAAGTGTGCAAGGCTACAACAACAGCAGCATTTTCTCACTAACTGGGAAGTGTGCTTATGTTAATAGCTGACATAGCTACTCTGAATTCTTTCAATTCTTGTAAAACTTGAAAGAGAAAAGCAAATAACTAGCATATAGAAACATGCCAATAATACATTTGTATTGAATATCAATTTTTATATTAGTTTCTTATTCACAAGCAACATTTAAACAGAATGAAATTTAACATATAATAACAGTAAAGAGTTGCTGTTTTCTTTTGTTTATTGTATATTAGTGTAATGTCAAAGGTTCTCTTTTTTATAAGTTGATATAGAACCTATACCTGACTGGTTTTGAAATGAAAAAAGAGTATATATATAAGGTCTAGGGTTGGCAATAGTAATGAACAGGTATGTCTTAGAAAAATACGACTGGTTAAAGTATGACATTTTATTTCTGTATCTTAAGAAGATAGTTCAAAAGTAAAAATAGATTATTTTCATAGTTTTAGTGAGAAAACTGAAAGTAATTAGTAATTATGGTACCCATTTTGAAGCCATGCATTGTTTAGTAAGCTATTTATATATAAACACACTTAAATACATGGATAATGTGTGTGTGTGTGTGTGTGTGTGTGTGTCTTCTGCAGATTTTTATAACATTCCACAAGCCTCTTGTCCTCCAAGCTTTAATGTTGATGATGTAGTTTAAGATGAAGGTTTTCTCTGAGGATTCTTGTGTTGCTTTGCTGCCCTCTACAGTCGTCTGGAGTAGCGCCTCTGTTTGTATTAATTGCTGCTTTTCCTATCGGATGGTTAGAGTACTTGTTGATTTGTGAAGCTTAAGTTTAAAGAGTGGGTGGAATAATATTTATAGTTTAAATATAATAAGGTTTAGATAATTATAACACTTGATCTTGTTACACAGAAATTAAAGGACGTAGCAATTGGATTTGGAGAGAGATGCTATAGTCATTGACTATTAATCAGGCCGTGATACCAGAGTAAGTGCTGTGGTACTTTCAGGAATGATGATCAAGAAAGCCCAAAAGAGACAAGTAGAGTTCAGCTGCGTAAAATTGTTATTTCAAATAGGAACTAGACTTCCCATGTTTTATTATTTTGGAATACTGGGCCTTATAAAAATATTTTAATATTTTGGAATACTGGGCCTTAAGACATGTACAGTTTATTTCTTTTTACAGTGCCCAGGACCAAACTTTAGGCCTTGAACATGCTCTCCCACTGAACTATATGGCCTTTGCCTAAGAAATATGAAGTTCAGTGTCAGAAGATCTGTAGTGAAGAGGGGTGTGTGTGTGTGTGTGTGTGTGTGTGAGACAGAGAGAGAGAGAGAGGGGTGAGGGGAGAGAGAGAGAGAGAGAGAGAGAATTTAATTACTTTCTACTTTTTTTTTTTTTTTTTTTTTACTTTCTACTTTTAATTCATGGGGGCTGGTGAGATAGCTCAGCGGGTAAGTGCACAGGACTGCTCTTCCCAAGGTGATGAGTTCAAATCCCAGCAACCACATGGTGGCTTACAACCACCCATAATGAGATCTGACACCCTCCTCTGGTGTATCTGAAGTCAGCTACAGCGTACTTATGAATAATAATAATAAATGAATCCTTGGACCGGAGAGAGCGAGCGGGCCCAACGGGGGCTGCCAGAGCGGGGCCAGAGCGAGCAGGGCTGGCCGAAGTGAGCGGCCGGAGCGAGCGGGGTCTGCCGGAGCAAGCAGGGCTGACCGAAGTGAGAGGGGCAAAGACCAGAACGAGCAGGGTTGACCGGAACGAGGAAAAAAAAGAAAAGAGAGTTCACTCACAGAATTGCTGTGGAAATTAAGTTTTTATCTAGATCTCCAACAGAGCACGTGTAGAGTGTTGTGGACTGGGACCTGGTGGTACAGGTCCGTAGTCTCCGCTACTTACAGGGCTGAGACAGGAGGATTTCAGTCGAATACGAGCCTAGCAGCATAGTGAGACATTGTCTTAAAGAGTAACAAGAGATTTGAGCATATTGCTCAGTGGTAGAGCCCAGGTTTATCTTGCATGAGACCTTGTCTTCTGTCTCCAGTACCATAAAAGTAAATGAGAGTTGTTTGTAGATTATAGGAAGAATATCTTTTACTATTGATGGAGAAGGACTTGAGGAATCTAACATTTTTGGCTGAATTTGAATGAAACATTTAACATTATGAGGGAATCTAATGAGGTAGAAGAGAAGATAGTACGTTGAAAAGACCACTGGGGTAAGGATTCTAGAAGGAATGAGTATTTCTGTGGTGGTCAAATAGGAACTTGATGGAGGCAAGTGGTTATTTTTCTTAGCTCATATTACACTGGTTAACAGGAGCTATGGTGGTTTGAATGAGAAATGTCCGCTATAGGCTTCTGTATTTGAACATATGGTCTTCAGTAGATGATTTTGGGGGCACTTAGGGCAGTGTTGGGAGTTGGGGCCTCACTGGAGGAAGCACATGAGTTCCTGCTCCCTCTGCACTTTGTGTGTGTTGATGGGAACGGCCATGCTCAGTTCCTGCTCTTGCTTCCATGCTGTTCCTTTCCTGCCATATGGACTGTCCTCTTCAGCCAACACCCAGATAAACCAATTTCTTAAGTTGCTTTGTAACAGCAAAAGAAAAGTGACTAATAAGAGAAAATGGAGCATTGCTGTGAAGAACCTGGGCACATTGGTTTTTTTAAGTAACATGGAGAGCTTTGGAAGTTTGGACTAGCAAAGCTGTTGAATGTTGTAAACAGAGCTCAACGAGGCATTATTATAGAAAGAAATGTGTACAAGGGAGACCTGGCTTGTCAAGTTTCAGAGGTAGAACAGAGAGGTAGCAGTTGTGTGATATTTTCCCAAATAACTGGTTGCATTATGTATGTCCTTGTCTGGAGAACTTGCCTGAAGCTAAATTAAGTAAGTAATTTTTAAAAAAAGATTTATTTATCTTATGTATGAGTACATTGTAGTTGTATATATGGTTGAGAGACATCATGTGGTCATTGGGAATTGAATCTAGGACCTCTGCTTGTTGGCCCCTCTCAATCCGGTCGGCCTCAAAATTTATTATTATACATAAGTACACTGTAGCTGTCTTCAAACGCACCAGAAGAGGGCGTCAGATCTCATTGCGCATGGTTGTCAGCTACCATGAATTCTTTGGGGAGAAGTTTACATTTGAAAAAGCAAGCAGGACAAAAACAGAAGAAAAGATGGCTGGGGAAAAACTTTGGTAAATGTGATCCATGTGGGGCAGGACTCTCCATTACCCTGGATTGGATCGTGAACACTAATACCACCAGAAAGAAGCACATTAAAGGAGATGGGGAGTGCAGAATTGTCCACTGGCCAGCTACCTCGGAATTCAGTGTTCTCACCTTGGGATCATGATGTGCCATTTCTCTTATTTAGAAGTGCAGTGTGCCAGGCCATACCTGTATTTTCTACGAGAGCTGGAGATATAGTTTAGCTACTACAATGCTTGCTTAGCATACATGGGCCCTGGGTCTGATTCCTAGCATTACACAAACCATATATTGTGACTCACACCTGGAAACCTTGAGGAGGGAGGGTAGGGTCAGGAGGATCAGAAGCTCATAGTCATTCTTAGAAGCAGGTCTGGAGTACATGAGACCCTGGTTTGGGTCATAGAGGAAGAAAGGGGGAAAAGTAGATTACTAGTCAAGAAGAAAAACATTGAAGCATCAAAGACTCTGTTTTATTAAATTGTGTGTGTGTGTGTGTGTGTGTGTGTGTTTGTGCGTGCGCACGCTCGCACACGCCCATGGAGTACAGTCAGAGGGTATCAGATTCCCGTGAGTTGGAGTTAAGCTGCTCCAAATGTGAGTGCTAGGAACCAAATTAATGACCTTTCTAAGAGCAATGAGGGCTCTTAACTATAGAGCCATCTCTCTAAGTCCCAGGACTCAATAATTTTAGTACAAAGAGAAGGGGGAAAATGTCAAATCCCAATGTATTATCCAGTGAGGGTCTAGTGGAGATATAGGCTAGGGCCTACTCTTGGGAAAGATAAAATGGAGAGTGAAGAGTGAATCAGCTCATTAGGAACTGAATGTACGTGTCTCTCCTTCATTTATGTGTTGTCCTCTAATCTCCACTGTGGTAGTGTTAGTGAGCCGCTCAGGTGACTGAGTTTGAATAGGTAGGAAGAATAGTACAGCAAGAAAATAATAATCCACAAGACAGGAAGACCTGTTGGCAGGAAGTGCACCATGCTAGCACCCTTATATCAGACTTTTGGCCCTTCAGTGTTTAAGGCAATACCTTGTTTAAGTCACCAGCCTGGTATTGTCCCAAGCTCTAAGACATTAAGATTCAGAGTTCTCAGCTAAGGAGTGTCTAGAACTTGACTCCAGCGAAAGTAAATGATTGCAGGACCGTGAGTGGTGCAGATATGTGACTAAAGGAAGCTACTTGGGTGTCCAGAAGTATAGACCAAATCCCAGTGAAGAGGCTGTCCAGGACTTTACTCTTCAAAGCACTAGATAGTTTAGCTTTGATTCTGACACTGACTTTGATGAAATTGGATACTAGATTTTGTGGCATAGGCCTGTAAAACCAGCTACTTGGGAGGCTAAGGCAGGAAGATCATGCATTTCGAGGGCTTCTAGGGCAGACTTAGGCCCTTAAATAAAAGTCCAAAGAAGTCTAGAGGTAGGGCTTGATAGTAGAGTGTGTGGGTTGCATGCACTGTAGCTCAGGAAAATACATTGCCTGAAGTTGTCCATGAATAGACAATGAAAGAGAAGCCTGTTCTTGTCCACTTCAATTTTATGACCTCTAAATCTGGAGGGAAGGCATGGGAGATGCACATGGGAAATGGGGTATAGCAAGGTTCAGGAACAGAAAACATAAGAGAGGCTGATCTTTAAGGAGACTTCTAAGCTGAGGGAAGTAAAGTCATAGGAGAGAAGAAAGTTAGAGACAGGGAAGGATTTGGTCTTTAATGATTTTAGTGATATATTTTGAAATAAATCAGTGCGAATGATAACTGGAAGAAATGAAGTAAAACAGTAAAGAATAAATTGTGAATCAGCTTTGAAGGCACAAGCTGACAGAAGCTGAATTTGTGAAATGTAAATGATGGGGTGGTAGAAATAATTCTATGTTGGTGGATACAGATAATTAAGTGCTAAGTCTCCCAGAGATTATTTTAGGTACCTTGAAAAAAATAAAAGCTAGCTAATAAGAAATAAAAGAAGTTGATGGATTATTTGTTACTATATTTATTAAAAGAAGTAGGGGGCTGGCGAGATGGCTCAGTGGTTAAGAGCGCCGACTGCTCTTCCAAAGGTCCCGAGTTCAAATCCCAGCAACCACATGGTGGCTCACAACCATCCGTAACGAAATCTGATGCCCTCTTCTGGAGTGTCTGAGGACAGCTACAGTGTACTTACATATAAATAAATAAATCTAAAAAAAAAAAAAAGACAAAGAAAACAGAAGGTTTTCACCATTTAAAAAAAGAAAAAAAAAAGGAGGATATAGTGCCCAAATACTGCATACCTTTTGAGTACCATGTAATGGAATGTCTGACAGTTTAGAATGATAGAAATAATACAGGGAAAGTAACATATAACACTTTGGGAAGAGAGAAATTAAGTAAGGAAAGTAATGTGAATTAACATAAAAAGTATATTCTGAGTTAGAATAGTAATGGCAAAAATGGAAGTGAAAGGTTTAAAATAAGAGATTAGAAGAAAATAAGTCATGATGATCCCAGGTATTAAAAATGCAGGGAAATGAGTAGATTTGGGTTTTGTATTAAATACATTAAGAGAGTAGTATAGCACTTGCTGAATGGGAGGCTGAGGTAAGAATCAGAAATTATATAGGATATATTCGATTCCTATGTGGGCTATACAAGCACCACATACTTAACTAAGTTACCATAGACATGTATCTTATCTTGAAGTCAGAACCCATGTTCGTAGAATATCCTCGAAGACTAGTTCCTGTGGAAGACTAGTTCCTGTGGAAGACTAGTTCCTGTGGATGACTAGTTCCTGTGGATGACTAGTTCCTGTGGAAGACTAGTTCCTGTGGCTGACTAGTTCCTGTGGCTGACTAGTTCATGTGGAAGACTAGTTCCTGTGGCTGTCTTCAGCCTTTGTTGTTTGTAGCTGTGTCAGTAGAGTAGCTGCCCCATCACGTTATTCTTTCTGTACATATGTCATAGGAGTTTTGGACAACAGTCCTATTGTACCAAAGCATACCCTACTGTATGTAGTATGACCACATCTTACATGTTAATTACATGCGTACATAATCCTATTTTCAGATGAAGTTATATTTATAGGCATCAGGGCTTTGGTCTTCACATCTTTTTCTGTAACATAATTGAGTTTCTGACAAATGTGTGACACTTTGTTTTGATAGCATGAATTACTATTTGGGGCTTTGTTCAAGTGAAAGTGCCAAATAAATAGAGCATTTGGAAGATGCTAAGTGTGAGCTGGCATGGACAGAAGTTCAGATAGGTGAATGCAGTGTTAAAACTTACATATGTAAGTGTGCTGTTGAATCACTGTAAAATTAATATATGCAGGAAGCCACAACTCAGACCAAGAAATAAATCATTAGCAGCATGCTAGAGGTCCTTCTAACTTTCCTTTATAATTGTAAGTCTCCAGAAATTACCAGTTTTGTCTGTTAACACAAAATTTTTCATCTTTTTCTGATATTAGTAGGTTGAATCACATTATTAAACCCAGCAGCTTTTTAGAACCACAGTATAGTACTTTTCGTTCTGACTACTGCAGAATTTATTAGGGTTCTGGTATTACTTTGAGCTGTCTTCATTTTTGGAGCTTTTATGAATAGAACTGATATGAGCATCCATAGCACCTGTCTTGGCAATAGAATTTCTGGGCACATATAACCATGTCTTGCTCTGAAATAGCTTATAACAGTTTATGTACTCTTACCAGTAAAGTGTAAGAGTTTCCTTTATAATAGATTCTTCTTTTAGTCATTTTAACTATTGAGCAATATTAAGACAGCTCAATTTGTATTTTCCAAATGGCTGGGGTTTCAGGTTTGTGGACCATATGACTACTTGTTTTGTAAAATGTGTGTTTGTCTTCTTCCTGTTTTAATATATTGTCTTTATTTTGATTTTGTAGGAGTGCTAGATTATTTTGATTTTGATGAGTGCTAGATTTGAACTCTTGTATGTATCTTAGCTTTATGTATTGCAAATCTATTCTGTGCTCTTTGCTTACTGAAGTGTTTTTGAGTGGAAGTACTTTAATGTTTGCTCAGGTCATCAAAGCCAGTGCTTTTCCCTGGTACACGATCATACATGTGGAATTGACTTCTGTGATGATATGCACTAGGGTCTGTGTTCATTTTCTGTTGGCTGTTCATTGTCGCCTGCCCTGTTGTGTGATGATCAGTATACTTGCCCTGGAAGTGTTTATTTTATTTTTAAACGTTCTTATTTTATATTAGATATTTTCTTTATTTGCATTTCAAATGTTATCCCCTTTTCTAGTTTCCCCTCCGAAAATCCCCCTCTCACCTCCCTCTGCTCCCCAACCCACCTACTCACATTCCTGGCCCAGAGAACCTTCACAGGACCAAGGACCTCTCCTCCCACTGATGACTGACTAGGCCATCCTCTGCTACATATGCAGCTAGAGCCATGAGTCCCACCATGTGTTTTTTGTTGTTGTTGTTTGTTTGTTTTTGTTTTAATTAGTGGTTTAGTCCCAGGGAGCTTTGGGGGTACTAGTTATTGTTGTTCCTCCTATGGGGCTGCAAACCCCTTCAGCCCCTTGGGTACTTTCTCTAGCTCCTTCATTGGGGAACCTGTGCTCTGTTCAATAGATGGCTGTAAGCATCCACTTCTGTATTTGCCAGACATTGGCAGAGCCTTTCAGGAGACAGCTATATCAGGCTCCGGTCAGCAAAATCTTGTTGGCATATGCAATATTGTCTGGGTTTGGTGGTTGTTTATGGGATGGAACCCCATGTGGGGCAGTCTCTGGACAGTCTTTCCTTCTATCTCTGCTTCACACTTTGTCTCTGTAACTCCTTCCATGGGCATTTTGTTCCCCCTTCTTTTTTTTTCCCCCTTGTTCCGGTCAACCCTGCTTGCTCTGCTGGACTCGGCCAGCCCCACTCGCTCCCGGCTGCCCCCGTACGCCCCCCCCCCCTTTGTTACAGTCGGCCCTGCTCGCTCCGTCCGATCCTCGATCCGTCCCGGCTTGTTCTGGCCGACCCCGTTCAGCTCCGCTCTCTCCGGACAGCCTCGCTTGCTCCGGTTGGTCTCTCCGGTCTTCATAAGTACGCTGTAGCTGACTTCAGACGCACCAGAGGAGGGCGTCAGATCTTGTTACGGGTGGTTGTAAGTCACCATGTGGTTGCTGGGATTTGAACTCATCACCTTTGGAAGAGCAGTCGGGTGCTCTAACCCGCTGAGCCATCTCACCAGCCCCTTTGTTCCCCCTTCTAAGAAGGATATGTTTATTTTTTTNNTCTTCATAAGTACGCTGTAGCTGACTTCAGACGCACCAGAGGAGGGCGTCAGATCTTGTTACGGGTGGTTGTAAGTCACCATGTGGTTGCTGGGATTTGAACTCATCACCTTTGGAAGAGCAGTCGGGTGCTCTAACCCGCTGAGCCATCTCACCAGCCCCTTTGTTCCCCCTTCTAAGAAGGATATGTTTATTTTTTTTACTATTTTATTAGACAAGTAAACAATGTGATATTTATTTTATTATCACTACACATACACACATATATACACATGCATAGATGAATTTATTAAACTTAGTAAGATTTACCTTTATGGATATTTTACCCATAAGCATACTTTAAAAAATACTTTTGTGAATTTATGTAGAGCAAAAATTCAGGTTAAACAAAAATTCAGGTTTAAGATTTTCCTATTACAAGCCGGGCAGTGGTGGCGCAGCACTTGGGAGGCAGAGGCAGGTGGATTCCTGAGTTCGAGGCCAGCCTGGTCTACAGAGTGAGTTCCAGGACAGCCAGGGCTACACAGAGAAACCCTGTCTCGAAAAACCAAAAAAGAAAAAAAGAAGGATTTTCCTATTGCTTCTTCACACGTGTCTTTTGTTCCTTTTTTGCCTGTACACACCATGTTTTATTTCAATGCTTTAAAGAGTTCCTTGATGCTTTAATTTTTTGAGTATTTTTTAGTTTTGATACATTTCCCCATTCCTTTTTTTCTTTCCTACCATGTACCTTTCTCTTCAAATTCATGGCTTCTTTTTAATATGTATTACATATATGTGTGTACATTTTTAAATACATATTGCATACCCTAAATAAATACAACCTGTTTGGCCTGTATGATGTTACTAGTATGTATATGTTTTCAAACCCAGGGAAGAGCACACCAATTAATGCTTGCTTTCCCTTTTTTTTTTTTTTTAAGCTAATTTGTGTTGCATCCCAATCTTACCCCCCCCCCTCTCCTCCCAGATACTCCTCACATAGATCTCCCTCTCACATCCCCTAGTATTATTCCCTTTTTGCTCACCAAGTCACCGAGGGCTAGATGCATCCTCTCCCGCTGAGGCCAGACAAGGTAGCCCAGTTAGGGTAACTCCATCCATAGGTAGGCAACAGATTCAGAGACAGCCCTCCCTTCAGTTGTTGGGCAATCCACAGAATGACTGAGTTGCTCGCACTTAATGCTATGTATCTGCAGAGGGCCTGGGTCCAGCCCATGTTTGCTCTTTGGTTGGTGGTTCAGTCTCTGAGAGCCCCCAAGGGTCCAGGTTAGTTGACTCTGTTGGTCTTCATGTGGAGTCCTTGTCCCTTTGGTTCTCTCAGTCCTTCCCCCAACTCCTCCACAAGACTCCCTGAGCTCCATTTAATGCTTGGCTGTGGTCTGTGGATTTGTTTTCATTGGCTGCTGGGTAGAGCCTCTCAGAGGACAGTTATGCTAGGTTCTTGTCTGCAAGCAAAACAGATTATTATTAATAGTGTCAGGGATTGGTTCTTGCCCGTGGGATGGACCTCAGTTTTGGGAATTGGTTGGCCATTCCCTCCATCTCTGCTCTGTTTTTGTCCCTGCACATCTTGTAGGCAAGACACATTTTGGGTCAAAGGTTTTTGTTGGTGGGTTGTGTGTCCTTATCCCTCCATTGGGAGACCTGCCTGGCTACAGAGAGTGGCCACTTCAGGATCCATATGCCCCACTGCTAGAACTCTCAGCTAGAGTCACCCCCATAGACACCCTGAGCTCTCCTGCCCTCTGCCCACTACCAAATGCTTGCTTTTTTAAAAGGTATGTAAGGTTTTTCAGGAATTCTTTACCATTCAGCATACTCTCATTCTTAAGGCTGCAAGTTATTACAGCAAGACAGTACAAGCATTATTATTAGCACGGCGGTCTGGAGAAAACCAGGCACAGGCTTCCAGAGTACTCTCCCTCCTGGAGCCCTCAGGAAAAGCTGTGATGGCAAATGTGAATTGTCACGAACCATTGAAGCTTGTTTGAGACTCAGTGCATAGGAGTGTATCCTGGCATCCTTCCTTGCTTAATAGATGCCCACATTCCAGGCTCAGAGGGAAGCAGGTTGGTGCACTGGAGAATCCACCTAGTTTATCTGAACCTCAAATGTATTAATTCTAATTCTCCTTGGTGGTTAGTTAGTACTGCTCATTCTTTTTTTTTTTTTTTTTTTTTTTTTTTTTTTGAGACAGGGTTTCTTCTCTGTATAGCCCTGGCTATCCTGGAACTCACTTTGCAGACCAGGCTGGCCTCGAACTCAGAAATCTGCCTGCCTCTGTCTCCACCTTCCAAGTGCTGGGATTAAAGCCGTGTGCCACCACCGCTTGGCAGTACTACTCATTCTTGTGTTTGAGTGTTTTAAATTTTGTTGAGGCTTTGTTAGGTGACATTGACATCTTTTAAGTGGTAAGATAAACTTACGTACTCAGTGTGTTGCTAGGGCTAATTTAGAGAACTTATGAATACAATGCAGTTTGGCTCAAAGTTATGTTTTTGTATTTCTATCCTCTTACTTACACTTTAAATATTTTATATTTATTTATGGAGGAGGAGCAGGTGTGTGTGGTGTGTGCATATGTGTACCTTTCAATAGCAGGCATGTGTGGAAGTCAGAAGAGGGTGAAATTGGTTCTCTTCTCCACCATGTGACCTGAAGTCCATCTCATCCCATAGGCTTGGTGGGAAGTACCTTTACCCACTATGGCTCTTCTTGCTGATCCCCGTGCATAGTTTTATATTTCAATTTTGTATCTGAAAAGTATATCATTGAACTGTGAGCTCTGTGTACTTCTATGGAGATTCTGTCCTTAACACTTAGTGAAGGTTCTAGATTATACATCCATGTTAACTTGTATATAAAATTTTGCATTTAGTCAACATAAAAACTTGATATAAACTTAATAGATCAATGTCCTGAAAGCACTAGTTCTTTTGGTCTGGTGCTTATGAGATGGTTACTGCCTATTTATGCATCCCTGCTTCCTTTTATCCACCACACACTTAAGATCAGAAGTACAAGGCCACAGAAGATGTTCCAACTGGTAAAAAGGACACATGCTCCACTATGTTCATAGCAGCCTTATTTATAATAGCCAGAAGCTGGAAAGAACCCAGATGTCCCTCAACAGAGGAATGGATACAGAAAAAGTGGTACATCTACACAATGGAGTACTATTCTGCTATTAAAAAATGAATTTATGAAATTCTTGGGCAAATGGATGTATCTGGAGGATATCATCCTTAGTGAGGTAACCCAATCACAAAAGAATTCATTGGATATGCACTCACTGATAAATGGATATTAGCCCAGAAACTTAGAATATCCAAGATACAATTTGCAAAACACAAGAAAATCAAGAAGGAAGACCAGCGAGTGGATACTTCATTCCTGGACACTTATCCTTTGTTTTATGGGTACTTTCCTCAATGTCTCTGTTTCAAATCTCGATTCTACTTTCCTACCTGGTATGTCTCTGATGGGGTGGTCCCCCCTAGGTAGGGTATTAGTCAGTAATTTGAGTCTGTGATACCGTATCCTGTCGATCACGGATGAATTCCCTGGGACTATATCGTGTCTCATACAGAAGTGTATGCTCATAATCATCTATAAGATGGAACACAGGGCCCACAATGGAGAAGCTAGAGATAGAACCCCAGGAACTGAAGGGGTCTGCAACCCTAGAAGAGGATCAACAATATGAACTAACCAGAACCCCCAGAACTCGTGTCTCTAGCTCCATATGTAGCAGAAGATGGCCTAGTCAGCCATCATTGGGAAGAGAGGCCCCTTGGTCTTGCAATCTTTATATGCCCCAATACAGGGGAACGCCAGGGCCAAGAAATGGGAGTGGGTGGACAGGGGAGCAGGGAGGGGGGAGGGGAGAGGGGACTTTCGGGATAGCATTTGAAATGTAAATTAAGAAAATATCTAATAAAAAAAATTGGGGGAAAAAAAAAAAGAAGTACAAGGCCAAAAGGAAGAAGTCAGAAAGAAGTGGATTCCACACAAACTCATTTGGTTGCAAATTGCTTAGTTATAATGTAATTATGTTAAAATACTGTGGAATACAAATTTTGTTGTGGGTAAAACTTAAAGTTTTTAACTAATTACTAGGACAAAACATGCTGACAAGCAGCTTAAGGAAGGACAGGCTTGCTTTGGCTCTGAGTCCTGGGTCCAGACCTTCATAGGGAAGACATGGCAGCAGGGCCTCAGGGAACCTTGTCACATTGCAGTCAGAAAGCAGAGATGATGCTGGTCTCAGCTACTTCTCCTTGCACAGATGGAGCACAGATGGAGCCATAGCCCACCCAATGGAATGGTACCACCGACATTAGGTACCACTTCAACTAACGGAATCTAGATGATTCCTCAGAGACATGCCTACAAACTTGTTTCCATGGTGAGTCTCCAGCCTGTCAGATTGCTGGTACTATCCATCTCAGGCATCAGAAGGGAAGAGTCTTGGTAAGTGCTATAAAAACCCTTAGGCCCTTTCGGAGACCACCTACATTGCGACTGAACACTTGGTATTGATAAGAGACGGAACCACAAACCTTCAGTGCTTACAAACCTTTCTAACCCATATATTATGTCCAAGAGAAAGACGTTTTGAAAGTTTCGAAAGAGTCTATATTACACGTGGTGCACTGTTCCCGTCCTTTTTACAGGAAAGTTTAGATCCTTCGGCGAAAGAGGCCTTTTGTTATAGTGTCCCTATGGAAAGAACCCCTTACTCTATTGTAGAATAAGGTAGATCAGATGCCCTGCAAAATTCCTTCCTGATATTTGCAGTTTGCTTTTTTTTTCTTAGAAACTGAAATATATTTAGGCATATCATAAACTTTTGTAAATTTTGTGACAAATCAAGTACTTAGGTAGTAGGAAAATACATAAATGTTGTCAGAGGTAAATGAGCGTTTCTGTAGTTCAAAAGCATAAGGTGAAATAATTTCAGTGATTTAAATACTTTTTGTAATTGCTTTTCAATTTTCAGGTTAGCGTTGATGAAGTGGAAGCCTTAAGTGTTAGTTCATGACTAAACATATTTATACTCTGAAGGGTTTATAATTTAGGAATGAAAGAGTTAATGTCTAGGTTTTAGACTTTGATTTTGCTAATTAAATTTCCCATAGTAAGGAATTGATTTCATTATTCATAAGCAAGTATTATTACCATTTATTCTTTTTGTTTGTTTGTTTTTCGAGACAGGGTTTCTCTGTATAGCCCTGGCTGTCCTGGAACTCACTTTGTAGACCAGGCTGGTTTGTAACTCAGAAACCCACCTGCTTCTGCCTCGCCGTTTATTCTTTTTTTAGAAAAAGGTTTATTGATTTTATGTATATGAGTACACTGCAGCTTTCTTCAGACACACCAGAAGAGGAATGGAATCATATGAAAGCCATAGTAGTAGTTTCCACAAGATTCATGTCTTTTTGTTAAGCACTGAGTTTAACCAGGGCCACATGTGTGATTATGGGCATGGGATTATCCAGGTAGGTACACAGCTGAAGACAGTGACTCTTCTCCCACAATCTCTCAGTAACCAATATTGCAGCAATTAGAGGAATAAGGCCTGCTCATGTTTGACTGTTTACTGGCCAGTTGTTGGGGAGGCCCAGAGGGGGTAGCCCTTTGTTGTTATTGAATTCATGATTACAGTGGCTGAACATGCCATGAAGATGATATTTTTGAGGCCAGTTTACTCCCTTTGACTCTTACATTTTTTTCCAGCCTTTCTTCAACAGTGTTAACTAAACATTCAAGAGAATGGAGCATGTTTTCTGTTTGGGGCTGAGCACTCAGCTGCTACTTAACTCTGAACACTACAGGCACGTTAGTTTCTACATTCACTGCTGTTCTCTGGAAAGAGAGGCTCTCTGATTAAAGCTGGTAGTAGCAATTGATATGTGCATAAACATAAGACAGTTTAATGCTATGCCAGTTTAGGTAAAAATATAGCAGAAAGTGCCCCCCCCCCATGCACCAAGGACCTGTGATTTTTCCAGACATGAGTTTTTGACCAGCTTATTGTGCTGTGTATTGATTTCCTTTTGTGGAGCAGATGTTAAATCCACTCAGAGATACAGGATATTCCCAGCCATGCCTCTGCTGCAGAAGGAGGCTCATCTCATCTGGATAGCTGGTATTACATTTGTAGGATTCATAGCCACATATGACCATTGGTGCCTCTTGTCTACCACCAGCAACAAGAGGCGCTGGGGAGGGGGAAAAGAGGTCAAAATATATTCTTCGGAAGAAAAATTATTTTCAATAGAAATTGGACCATTTACATTAGCACGTTGAAAATGAAATGTTCATATAAGAATCTAATAAAGATTTCATGTACAAAGCTACATGCAGAAAACTATTAAAGTCCTGATAAAAGTAAAGAACTAAATAAATGAAGTGATATCTTATATTTGTGGATAGGAAGACATGATATTGTTAAGATGTTCATTCTTCACACATTGACATATATGCAATGCAACTCCAGTGAAAACTTCGTTTTGACAGATAGTAACAAGTGATATATCCATATTTATATAGTTTTGTTTTAGATTGTCATTTTCGAGTTGAAGAAGTTCCTGCTTACTAATAACTGAGTGGGATGTTCTTTTTTTATCGTGAAGTAATATTGTATTGTGTAATGTAATACAAGTTATTTACTCATTAATGAACAGTGGAACTATTTTCAGTTTGGGTCTGTTTGCATTTAAACTATGTACATTTAGTCAGTGGCTTGTCTAATAATGTCTTACAAAGCAGGAATTTATTGGTGAAGTTCACTGAATGATCTTGTGGTGACATAGCCAAGAGATTATTACCTAGCCAAGATCACTTTTGTTGTGCCCTTTGAATTTTACACATATCTTGTTCATTCCTCCTAAAATCCCAATAAGACTTTTGACTACATTAAGTGTACAAATCAATAAAGTGCCTTATTATCCAGTCCCTGATTTGTAGATAGAGCCCATTTAGACTTTACATTCCTCTTAGCATTTGATTTTGGTTTCAGTTGTGCAGAGCTTCACACTTTTGCTCAGGGTTATCCCCATCTCTTCTTTTGGTCCCACCATTAGTATTTAAATATCAGTAGTATTTAAAATGTTCATTTTCTGACAGTTCATTGTTAGTATGTAGAAATTCAGCCAATTATGTATATTGCTCCTTATGAAATAGGCATCTCAAACATAAGTCTAAAACTGCGTTTTGGAACTCTTGTCTTCTTGCTTTTTAAAGAATTACAGTTGCTAGTTCTCTTTGATAGATGGACCTCCTGTCATTCTGCATGTGCTGACCACAAGTCATGGAGTAACTTTGCCTTTTCTGCTTCTTCTACACTCTTGCTCATCCTTGCTAGAAATCCCCACCCCATGGTTTCCCATCTCACTCAAGACAAAAGTCAGCAGATCTGGTCCCTGCTCCCTTGTGGCTTCTCTCATCTCCTGCTCGCTGTACCCCAGTGAGCCGGAATTGTTCTTTGAAAGTCCTTGCTACAGTCTCATTGGAAGGAGACCTCCTTTACCCACTCTTGTATCTGTCACACCTGCCTACAGTGACTCTCCTTGCTTGCCATGCTTTCTTCTCCACCATGTGTGTGCGGAATGTTATTTCCTTAATTATATCTGCATCAGAATAGAATAGACCCATTAAAGGCTGACATCTCTCTGCTCTAGTTGTGTTCCTACCACCTAGAAATGTATCAGGCATAAAATACACGTTATGGCTGAAAGAATGCTCAGTTCTCTCAATTTTTATGTGACACAGTTTCCCCTAAGCATATAGAATATGACCTCAGAGTCCGTTTTTTCTAGTGATGGCATGAGAAAAAGATCCATATTTGAAGAATATTCAAGTTTATAGTATATAAATAGTGATTTATTTCATGTTACTCTTCTACTAATTCTGTTTAAGTAGTTGGGGGTCTTAAAAGCCTTTTTTTCCCTTAGGTTTTTGAATTTGTTATGGCATATTTATCATTTTAAAGGAATTTGGAGTATTCAAAATGTGTTTCTTGAAGTCTAGAGTTGATAAGGCATACATAAATTTCAGAAAAGCTCTTAAAATTATTCTAAATTCTTGGAAATCTTCGTAGACTTTATTTTTTAATGAAATTTAGACTTATTTAATTTGGACATAGACTAAAATAAACATTTATAGACGATTTATAAATATTTGCTTTACAAATGCTGACATTTAAAAGAAATTGGGACCTGTAATGTATAAATTAGTTGTAGGTGAGAAGTAAAAAAAAAAAAAAAAAGAGCGAGATATGATACAAGATAGTATTTAAGTAGATGTAGTCATGTTTGTGAAAAATTCCTTTACTTGTTGAGGCAGAGGGCATAGAACAGGAGAACCGCTGTCTCTCTGTGTGTGCTTGCCCTGGCACTGCAGTGTAATCCTCAGTACAAGCTTTTGAAGAACTAATGCATGCTAGTCATGGTATGTGGTATTTCACTTTCTCTTCAGCTGTAGGTTCCCTCCTTGTCTTCTGGGGACACCAAGCACTGGCTGCATGACTGGAAGGTGCCGTGCTGCTGGAGTTAGGGGTTTGTGGGTGTAGTGCTTTCATCGATGGACAGGTGCTCTCCTGTCAGGTTCAAGTTAGTTAAGTAGATAATGGTACAAAGCTTAGCAGAAACAGCATGTTTTAGCATGGGCTTCCTGCCAGAAGCAGCTAGGATAAAGCTAGTGTTCCTCATACAAAGAAAAATTGATTGTTCACTCTTCCTTAGGCTCTTCAGATTCTAAACTTAATGTAATGGTAAATTTTAAGCAGTTGAGGTATCTTATAATAAGCATTTGTGCATATCAAGGACTCCTTTGGCTTTTTTTTTTTTTTTTTTTTTTTTTAGTTAAATCTGGCTTCCCATGAGTAAGCAGGGCCAGAGTGGGCTTACTCTGTAGCAGGGAGGCCCCAGGAAACAGGGTCTTCTGAAGGAGTTTGGCTTAAGAATTGTAACCGAAAATCTGCTCCTCTAGTTTCCAGGTTCCAAATGGGAAAATCTTATTCAGAAGTGGTTTATAACCTATGGCTTTAATCCAGAAATGGAAACCTGTTTAAGTCTTATTTGGAAGGCAGCATGAACCCTGTTCACAAAACAAAAGTACTATCATTTTAAACCCATGGAGTGTGAGGACAACTGAAGCATCGTTGTTTGATGGGTGGTGCAAAGCCTTGAGTAGAGGCTTACGGCTTTAAACAAAGAAACACCAAAATTGTACCCCTATTTCCTCCAGAGAGTCAAATTATATTGTCTCCTGTGTTTGTAGTCTGTAATGTGTGTGGGTGACTTCTTGCCCAGTGAATGGATACAAGTAGAGGTTAAAAATTGGATTTGCTTGGGGATTCTTTTTTCTTACCGAGCGTATTACAGTCTATCAGACTTCTTGTTGGTCTCTTTTTTATCTTTATTGTCAAACTGAGAGTTATCTAAATACTGTTGGCTTTTAAAAACACATTTTGAATGAATGGATTAGTTGTTTTCTTCTGTCTTCCACATTCCTCACTCCTGGCTTACTAATGTACAAATACTCTTTTAGTAATGGTGACCCATCCAGCTTTAGTTCTTTTGGGTCATCAGGATATATAGTCAGTAGTAGCTTGCCAAGTTTATTCTGATACTATCTGTGTTGGTCAGCTTCAGCTGCTGTTACATACAAGATTCACAGGGATTATTTCTCACTGTTGAAAGGCTGGAAGTCCCAAGATACAAGTGCCAGAGCACTGCTGTGTATGTTAGTCAGGTTTATAAACTCATCTATTTTATTAATTGATTTATTGGATAGTAAGTTTAACTTTTTCTATAGTAAATTTATACAAGTTGCATCAATCATAACACTTAGCTATGATTTATATGTTTCATTATGTGATCAACCAGATTATTTGTTCTCCTATCCTTTCACTTTGTCATCTTGATTTTTTTCTCAAGTAATAGGATATTAATATAGTAACTTTGTGCTTTATAAATATGTGTCTTCGGCTTTCCTTGTCCTGACTTACTGTACTAGTTTGAATTTACACCTCATTTTACATGGGGACAGTGATAGCAGACCATCTTTAAAGACTTCACCTCTTTTTATAATTTCAGTGTGATGATGGCAACTTGTTTGCAAAATCTGTATTATTATTGAGAGGCCTTGTTTTTTTTTATATGTTATTCTTTGATAAAAGGCAGGTTTTAAGTGTTGTTACTAAATTCTTTTTTTTTGGTATCAGATAATTATGTCAGCTTTTATCAATCATAGTATCAGTATATTCTTGGAATAATTCAGTGTGTTATATTATAATGTGTAAGATGTAGAGCTTAATGTAGCTTCTAGGTAGAGTTGGGTTTTATGCTATAATAATTGTGCATTTTATTGCTAAAGCAACTTGAAAATGATTTATTCTTATTGAAAATCAATATATTCTGATTATGATTTTCCTATCCCTATCTCCTCCCAGATCCTCCCTACTCCCCCCGTCCCCCAATCCACAGTCTTTCTTTCTCTCAATAGGATGAGACAGGCCATCTAAAAACAAATGATAAAATAAAATTAGATAAAAACAAACAAATCAGAGTAGTGCAAAACCAAAAGAAAGAGAGCTAAAGGAAATTAACTGCAATTCAGTAAAAACACAAAGCCAGAAACCATAATAGATATGAAATGGGCCTGAAAAGAAAAGTGAAAAAACAAACAAACAAACAAACAACAACAAAATCCCCTGACAAAGCATTATGAGGTAAAGAACCTTCAAAAATTACGAGTCTGTTTTGTGTTGGCAGTGTATTGCTAGGCATGGGGCCTAGGGCCTGCTCTTAAGAGTGGGTTGTTTACCCAGTGAGAGGTTACTGGGAAAAAGTAAGCTTTCATTTGTAAGTAGTTATCAGTGGGTGATAGCTTCTGGGTTAGCTATGGGAGCTTGTATCCACTTCCTCCTCAACATTGGAACCCCACTGTGCAAACCCAAACCATTGCAGACCCTGTGCATGCTGCCACAGTCTGTGAGTTCATACATGTTTAGTCATGCTGTTTTTAGAAGGCCTTGTTTCCTTTGCATTCTTCATCCCCTCTGACTCTTACAGTCTTTTCATCTTCTCTTCCTTAGGGTTCTCTGAGCCTTGAGGAGAAGGCATTAATGGAGACCCATTTAGGACTGAGTGTTCCAAGGTTTCTTACTCTCTGTATTTGTTTCCATCTGTTACAAAAGGAAACTTCTCTGATGATGGCTGAGCAAAACGCTGATCTATGAGTATAGTAGAATGTCCTTAGGAGTCATTTTATTGCTATGTTCCTTTAGCTGAACAGTTGTATTTGGTTTTACCCTAGGTCCCTAGTCTATCTAGTATCAGGTTCATGGCCATCTGAGCAGTGTTGGGGATAGATTCTGTCTCAGACAGTAGACAGTAAATAGAATCAGATTGGCTCTTAGTTATACTATTTATTACACTAGTACATCTTGCAGGCAGGACATTGTTGTAGATCAAAGGCTTTGTAGTTGGGTTGGTGTAGGATGTTGGTGTAGTTTGGTAGCTTGCAGAGTACCTCCCAGAACCATGAATGTTAGTCCATAGTGGTGAAGGCTCTAAGGTAAGCACCAACTCTACTTCTGTGTTCACTGAGTTGTGTAGCTGTGGTCTTTAGCAGTAGAGCCTTACCATTACCATCAGGCCAGTAACTCCATTAGATATAAACCATTCTCAAAACTGGAAACTTCTGTTTGGTGATGAGGAATTTCTAGTTGGGGCCATGTCTCCCCATTATTTAGCAATTCCACTTAGATCACCTTCGATTATGTATGTCTATATTCTAGGACACTTCTGCTGCATTAGACCTCCGTGACTCCTTGAATGGCCCTTAGTTTTAGCCCTCATTGTCCTACCTTCTTCACCCTCCTCTGCCTCCCCTCTCCCGTCTGATTGTCCTGTCCTGTTCCCCAATAAAAGTCATGACACTTTTTCATGATTTTGTCCATATTTTCTGGCTTAATGCCTGGCTCTACCCCTCTTCGTGCTAAAATATCCTAGACTAGTGCGCATCATACAGCTTCAGTTAGTTATAGCAACATTTGCAATGGATAGTGAATGATGGGAAGTTGAGGGGCTTGATAGTGAACAATGGTGTAAAGAACACCAAATCATTTTCTTCCAAGGCTGTTAAATATAGTGTTATAAATGATCAATACCTTCTTATGAGATCTGTAGTCATCTGTGAGAAGGTACACTTTCCCACCTAATTAATTTTTTACAATATTATCTCTACTGTTTAAAATTGTTGTCTAGGACTCTTTGAAGAATGCTGGATGTGGTGGCACCAGCCTGTTAATCAGTATGGGGCTGTGAGAGGAGTCAGGAGGTTGAAGACCAGCTTTTCTATATAGCCAGACTCTGTCAAACAAAACAAAAGGAATAGAAAACAGTATTTGAATAAAATGGAATGCATTTAAATTATTTAAATTATATGTATATATATGTGTGTTTGTGTATTTATATAGTATGTATTTATATGTGTTTTTAAATATAACATATATTTTATATTCTCCATATATATGTATTTGTATAGTATATATATTTACTCATTTTAAAATGTTAGACATAAAATTAAGTTTTAAAGGTATTTTTGCAAGTTATGACTTCATAGTCTTTTTGTTTGTCCAGTCATATGTGTTGAGTGCTCTAAAGGCAATTTGTCTCTGTTGTAAAGCATTTACTGAACAGTGTGATTAGTATTAGTCTCCTTTAGAATGACCATGATTTTCTGTGGCTTTTAGGAAAGAAATAATGGACAAGTTTTGTGCCATTTCATTTTAAAGTTGATTGTGGAAGTTTTCTTCACTCAGGTGAAAAAACAATAGTTTTATATTCATATAACATTTCTTCATCAGTGTTTTCTGGAATTCGGTCTATCTTGAAAGATTTTTTTTTTTTAAAGAAAATTTTAATATGGAAGGATTTCACAAGAAAGTACTTGAATCATATATTTGACTTCAAAGATCTTACACAAATAAGTATTAATAAATACCTTAAAACTTGGTAACTTTGAAGTAACATCCTCTCACCTTAGGTTCTGTGGGCAAGAGAATATACCCATGGTTCAGCAGAATCCTGCTTTACCTTCTCTTAATGCTGCAGTCAAGGTATCAGCTAGGTCTGAAATCTCCTGTGGAGTCTTCCTGGGGGAGGATCTGCTCCAAGCTGGCTTCCAGTGTAGTTCACTTACTACTGAGCTCATTGCCGAATGATTTGATAGTCACTTTGGATGGGACTTTTAACTGAATCCAGATCCCATCTCTTTTCAGTCTTTTAGTGTTCAGAGGTGTGTGTGTGTGTATGTGTGATGGGTGGGTGGGTGGGATGTGAATTTATGTATAGAAAGAGGGAGAGTGACTAAAGGTTAAAGGTTAACATAAATTTTCCATGGTCAAAACTATGTATTTTGTGTTTTCCCTATAGGTGCCTTAGCTGGATCAATTATTGTGGAGCCACATGTCACAGCAGTGTGGGGAAAGAATGTTTCATTGAAGTGTTTAATTGAAGTGAATGAAACTATAACACAGATCTCATGGGAGAAGATACATGGCAAAAGTACACAGACTGTTGCAGTTCATCATCCTCAGTATGGATTCTCTGTTCAAGGAGATTATCAGGGAAGAGTCTTGTTTAAAAACTATTCACTTAATGATGCAACAATTACTCTGCATAACATAGGCTTCTCAGATTCTGGAAAATATATCTGCAAAGCCGTTACATTCCCACTTGGAAATGCCCAGTCCTCTACAACTGTGACTGTGTTAGGTAAGTGTGCTTGAGTTGGGTTTGATTATTATGAAATACAATTTAAATTATTAAAATAAAAGATGTTTTTAGGAATATAAAATGAGGATTTTGTAAATTTGGTTTAAATTAAATACACATTTTCAGATTCTGTCTTAAAGTTGTATATTTCTAGTCTCTCAATGTAAGCAAAGTCTGGGTATACTTGTCTGTAATGCTGTGTAGTCTTTTCATACTAGAGAGCACTTTAATTCTAACAATGGATGGGATTCTCATGTGTGCATGGTGGCTCACACCTGTCATTCTGGCTCTTGAAAGGCTGAGGTGGGATTATTGCTACAAATTTCATGTTAGATGGGGCTACAAAGTGAGATCCTGTTCTTAAAACAAAGTCTAAACTATCTATAACATTCTTTATTACTTCACTTTAAAGCTTGAACCACATTTTTGGTTGTTTTTTTCCTGTTTTGCTTTGTCCCTATGACTTACATTGGGCTTGTGGAGTCTTTACTCACCTTTTGTTTGTTTTTCCCATTGATTTTTGTTCCTGCCACTGAAGATTTGTATGCCTATTTGAATCATACACTGTTTTCCACAATAAATTAGGTTTATTTTCCTACCTGAATTGTTGGAGTTTATGATGAAAGTTTGAGTAAATCTGTTACCTTGTGGTAACTCCCTGAAGTGTATGGAAAAGCAGACTGGAAATGCAGATGTGCACTGTAGTGGTCAAGATCGGGGATGGAGGAACAAGAGCAATCAGTACCTAGCAAGGAGAGTAATACCAATCTCCCTCAGAAAGTCTCACTGCTCAGCTCCAGAAGCCCACCTTCCCCTCAGGCCAGTAAGAGTTCCTGAATAAGATATAGGAATGAACTGGTGAACACAGCAGTCAAGAAGTACATTATAGAAGGAATGATTGTGAGTCCTTAAGTAAAGGGTAGTATGAGTTTGGCACATGGAAAGAAATTTAGGGCAATATTCTACTGGGATTGATAGACAGCCAAGTTTAAGAGATCTTTAGAGGAAAGTTTCCTTATTTCTCAATTGTGGAATTTGGGAGCTAGATTTTTTATTTGTTGTTGTTGTGGATTCTGACCTATTTATCATAGACTGCTTTGGAGATCCATGGATTCCGACCCATCAAATGCCAGTAACACTTCCTCACTGTGATGAATATCCGTGACCACACAGGTGTCCCGAGCAAGTATAGGATTGACGGAATTTATATGGTTGGAAGTGGACCGCTGATAAAGTAGTTTGTTATTTGATCAAAGGATTCATATGACATATAAGAAATTTCAAGTCTGGAGCATATGAAAATAACTTGATTGAATGGGAAATTTGATATTTCCTCTATGAACATGACCATATATACTGTGTGCCTCATCTGCTCTCAAGACCTTGCTGCTTAGAGTATAGTTTATAGTCCTGCAGCTGTGGTCTCACTTGCAAGTGTGCATTTGAGGCCCCTTGTGTCTTACTGAATAGTGTTCTCTAGGCTTGGCAAGATCATAAGGGTCCAAGGAGGCAGATGAGGAAGACTGCTTAGTGGAGGGCATCTATACACAGAAATCAACTAAAGTGATAAAACCAGTTGGAGATAAATAGTATCATTTAAAGTTGACTTTAAGTACGCATGTTTCCTGAAGAGGAAAAGAAAGCTTTAGTGAGTATGTAAGTTCTTCGTGTCATGAGGCATTTGAAACCTCAAACTATATTATGAAGAGTATGATTGCATTAACACTAGATGACTGTGCACTGAGCGCTGAGCCAGCCAGGAGACACTGGCTAATAAGGGAGAGTGGTCCTGATGCTGAGATGAGCTGGGAAACGTGTAGAAGGGAGCTAAGATCAAGTGACGCAAGAGGCAAAGTCTAAGTGCAGTTCTGTCCAGTGTGGAATGGCTAAACATACTTGCTTTGTCTCTCAGAGATTTGCACTCTGAGTAACACTAAACTCAAAGCACATCCTGCGTGCATCGTCACAGACCCCATGTGTGTGTGTGTGTGTGTGTGTGTGTGTTTGCGTGCATCCTCACAGACCCCGTGTGTGTGTGTGTGTGTGTTTGCGTGCATCCTCACAGACCCAGTAGGCTGGACTTTAAAGTCCTGGCCTGCTTTTTATAGGAGCTTGGCATAAAGAAAGAAAGGTCTTTTCTGGAGGGAGTAATCTTTAGTCTGAAAGTATTTCTAATAATAATAATAATTCAAATTCAAGGCTGTCCTCCACTTGAGTTCCACCAGTTTTACAAGTAAGGACAGTCTTGTATTCAGTACCCTGTACAAACAAGACTTTGGAAACAAACTTGTGGCTGCAGATATGGCTCAGCTGGTAGAGTGTCTGTCATGCATATAGGCTGGGTTGTGACTCCTCACTGCCATATAATTTGACCTTAACTTAGGGGCACGTTCTTTTTTTTAAAATGCTGGATGTTTTCTTTATTTACATTTCAAATGTTGTCCTCTTTCTTGCCCTCCCCCCCCCCAATCCATATACCATCCCCTCCCCCTGCTTCTATGAGGGTATTCCCCCACCTACCCACCCACCCACTCCTGCCTCCCCACCCTTGAATTTCTCTACACTGGGGCATTGAGCCTTAACAGGACCAAGGGCCTCTCCTCCCATGATGCCTGACAAGGCCCTTCTCTGCTACATATGCGCCTGTAGCCATTCTTGTAATCCCTGCATCCTTATGTAAAGTCAGGCAGAACAGAAGCTCACAGTCTCAGCAGGCTCTAGAGTTAGTTTGAGCCCAGCTTTGGGAGAAGAGCAGGATTGCTTTAAAAACACCCAAATGGATCTAAACAGACATAGGATGTTGAAATTACTAGAAGCTTTAAAACAGTATTGCTTGTACCATTTGGGGGAAGTGTATCAGTCTAGAAATTTATGAAAAAAACTAGAAACAAACAAAAATCACATAGTAGTTAGCCTCAGTTTGGCGTAGAATAATTCTTAGTACATAAATAGTCAACCATCAAGATTGACTGATTACATCAATAACAGATTACTCAGTAAAGTTGAAGTAACTTTTTCAAAAAGGACAAGGGATGCAATTCAGTGACATAAGTGTTTAGCACCCACAGGACCTTGGTTCAGTTCCTGAACATGTCAGGACAAACCAGAGAACAAAAACAAAACAGAAAACTCCCACAGAACGTAGAATGGCAAGCTTGAAACCGATAGGAAATAATCGGTGCTACATATAATTTAGAAGAAACTCTTTTCCGTGGTTTATGTATAACCTTTACATAACAGTTAAAAACTATCTTTAATTTAGATTTGGTAGAAAAAGAAGTTAAAGATGAGCCTAAAACATATGTGATGGTCTCTATGCTCATTCATAACCTGAGAAATGTAAATTTTAATGCTGTGTCTTATATGAGATTGGTGAATCCTGAGTAACCTAGTAACATAGCCAGTGGTAGAGATCCATAGCTTGGGAACTGCAGGTTAATCGGCACCTTGAGTAACTGTGGGTGGAACTGAAGGTGAACATTACAGAAGCAGGTCTAGTATTTGGTACAAACCAGAAAAAAAGTTGTTAAAAATATACTATGATATGAATATGAGCAACGGTTATAGAACTATTTAGGAAAAGCAAGAAACAACCCATAGTGTATGCCAGTGATAAATTCTGGTATAAATAAATGACTTACTGTATAAATAAATTCTACAATAGTTAAAATTCCACATGGATCTAAATCATGGGAGAATAATTAGTTGAAGTGAATTTAAAAAATAAAGTTAGATAAATGAATCTGTTAAACCCAAGGCTGAATAAAGAAAACCTGCCCAATCATGTACAGTAGTTCTGTTGTGCACTTCAGGTGCAGCTAAAGTAAGGCTGTCTGGTCTGGATTTGCCTTGTTGATTTTAATGAGAAGATATTTAAAAGTTCATTTACCAAGTTAGGATGATGGTTCTACATTAAAGAGCACAGGTAAGATGAGGGATACAGGGAACTTTGGAGCTGCCCTTCTGCGTTCAGATGCTGGGGATACGTGAGGGAACTTTGGAGCTGCCCTTCTGAGTTCAGATGCGGGGGATACGTGGCTGTTTCTACAAACTTCTTACCTCTGCTGCTTTCCTTTTCCTTTGTTTCTCAGTGAGGACGTATCTAAGGAAATGCATAAATACGTATGAATTAGAAGGAGAGCAAAACCAGTAACTTATTTTCAGGTTATTTGCTTTAAACTTTTTGCTTAGAGTGAAGTAACACACACACATATTTTTGAACTATAAAAGTTCCAAAAAGTAGTGGCTTTAATATCATAAAGGAAATTTTGATCAAGGTCACAAAAATGTTTAATTTTATTCATCTCTGAGTGTGAAGCTTTATCAGGGACAGCTGTCTTTGTGGTGATAAATTACAATTTGTCTTCATGTTCCAGAAATGTAGTTGATGTTAGCATTATTTAAAAATACTTATATTACTTGTATTTGTCCCTAAGATTAGGAAATATTTCTAGATCTGGCCAGAACAAATTGCAAGTTATTATCTTAATTAAAATGCCTTCTTTTTCCTTAAACAGTTGAACCCACAGTGAGCCTGATCAAAGGGCCAGATTCTTTAATTGATGGAGGGAATGAGACAGTAGCCGCCGTTTGTGTAGCAGCCACTGGAAAGCCAGTTGCACAGATTGACTGGGAAGGTGATCTTGGGGAAATGGAATCTACTACAACTTCTTTTCCCAATGAAACAGCAACGATTGTCAGCCAATACAAGCTGTTTCCCACAAGATTTGCTCGAGGAAGGCGAATTACATGTGTTGTAAAACACCCAGCCTTAGAAAAGGACATTCGATACTCTTTCATACTAGACATACAGTGTAAGTATGCGCCAGCATCTGCTTTTAACTTAAGTCACACAGTGTGTCTCTGTTGACAAAGGTCATTGCTTGTGGCCTGAATACTGAGTATGCTGATATTCCTACAGCAGAGTTACTCAGATTATATGTGCTTAATTTTGTGGTTTGGAGACTTTAAAGGAGGCTAGCGTTAAAGAAGCTGTGGAAACTTGAACTTCAGACGTGTACTTCTTAAGACAAGCAACTCCATTGTCTCTCCCTTGGTACTAAAGCTACCTAAGTTCCATGTCTTATTAAGTACCATAATGTATTTTTTTGTTTATATGCCTATGTCTTTCTTAATAGGGTTAATAAACAGTCTAATATTCAGCATCCATGCTAAATAGAATTGTGGGTGGGTTTTTTTTAATGTATCTGAATTTCATTCATCTGTTCATCAATGTATTCATTCATTGTCTTAATCAAGTACTGTTGATTGAATATTGCCTTCCCTAGTGATCATCATGCTGAAAGTAAAGAAAATAATTACTATTCTTCTAAAGCTTATCTATTGAGTTAATGTTTTTTTTCATAGTATAGTGTATTTATTCCTAACAAAAGATAATTGTATCCTGCATGCATTGATTTTATAGATGCTCCTGAAGTTTCAGTAACAGGATATGATGGAAATTGGTTCGTGGGAAGAAAAGGTGTTAACCTCAAGTGTAATGCTGATGCAAATCCTCCACCCTTCAAGTCTGTGTGGAGCAGGTAATACAGAGTTAAACTCAGAGCACCCAATTGTTTAAAAGAGAAATGTATTCTTAAAGGGACCTGATATAGCTGTCTTGTGGGAGGCTATACCAGTGCCTGGTAAACACAGAAGTGGATGCTCACAGTCAGCTATTAGTTGGAACACAGGACTCCCAAGGTAGGAGCTAGAGAAAGTACCCAAGGAGCTGAAGGGGTTTTCAACCCTATAGGTGGAAGAATAACATGAACTAACTAGTTCCCCCTGCACTCATATCTCTAGCTGCATATATGGAAGAAGATGGCCTAGTTGGCCATCATTGGGAGGAGAGGCCCCTAGGTCATACAGACTCTACATGCCCCAGTACCGGGGAACGCCAGGGCCATTACGTGGGAGGGGGTGGGTAGGGGAGCAGGGCGGGGATGCAGGAGGGTAAGGGAAAATTTCTGGATAACATGTGAAATGTAAATGAAGAAAATATCTAATAAAGAGAAAAAAAAAGCACTAAGGCTGATTTTACTCAGTGCATAATTAGATTTATGGCTAAAGAAATTAAACAAATGAGAAGTTTCTCAATATTTTTCTATCTGATTGTCTCTGACCACCCTGTCCTGGTATTTCTGTCCTTGGATACTGGCAGCAGTGTTAGAGATTTGAGCTTTTTTTTTTTTCCTTTTCCCTATAAATACTGTCGTGGATCTGATGATAGCTATCCTGTAGTGAAGAAGCTTCCACTTCAGTTTCAACTTGCTTTCTCTGTATCCTGTATTTAGGTTGTGTGATATCTTCAGCAATAGAGTCTTATCTAATTCTATTGGGCATTCTTGAGAAATGGCAAGAGGCTCTATTGTTGGGGTCTCTAGGGCTTAGCTAATAAAGAGGCATCTCATATCTAGTGCTAGGAGTTTTGTTTAATAATCCATGGCTTTTAGGAGTAGCACTAACCAAGCTCTGCAGAACGTCTCTTCTAGCTCTCACTCTTGATTTTGGCTTACATTTCAGTTAGTGAGTCCCCATATGGCCTTACTAGGTCTTCTTAATTCATTGATTACCCCTGCCCTGTAATCTTCCTATCTCCCCTACCTCACTTTGCATTTACACTTTGCATTTCTACTGTTCCTTCTGTGTCTACTTTTGTGTATCACCATATCACCCATGTTGTACTGCTTCCCCCCCCCCTTTCTTGCATACCCAACCCCCAATGGCCGATTTTTTACTTTCCTGGCTTGCACAGGTACTTGACCTTAAACGCAAATCTAAAGACACAGTGCTAAGGTCTATATATGAGAAAGAACATGGTGTGTTTTGTTTCTGGGCCTGGGTTACCTCATAATTTTTTCCAGTTCCATTTACTTACAATTTCAGTATCTCATTTTTTTCTTGACAGATGAATAAAATTATGTCTTGTCTACATTTTAAATCATCCAACCACCAATTGATGAACATCTAAGCTGATTTCATTTTTTAGCTGTCATGAATAGAGTAGCATTAAGTATGGTTGAACAAATATCTCTGCAGTAGAATATAGAGTCCTTTGGGTATATCCCTAACAGTGGGAAAACTGGGTGACATTTCTGTTTCTAGTCTTTTGAAGACCTGATTTCCATACTTTATTTTATTCTTCCACTAACAATGACTATGTGTTCCTCTTTGTCTACAGCCTTGACAGCATTTGTTGTCAATTGATTGTTTTTTATTTATTTTTATGAATATTGGCTTGCATCTGAATACCATGTTTACATAGACGCCCATGGAGACAGCAGAGGGCATTAGATCCCCTGGATCTGTAAAAGAGACTCTTGTGAGATGCCATATGGGTGCTAGGAATCAAGCACACGTCTTGTTTCAGTACCAACAAATGCTTTTAACTGCTGAGCCATCTCTCCAGCTCCTCCTTTGATTTCTTGATGATAGCCATTCTAGTGGGTGAAATCAGCTCTCAAAGTAGTTTTTAACTTATTTCCTTCATGACTAACAAAGTCTAAATTTTAAAAATGTGTATTAGAGATTTGTATCATCATCATCATCATCATCATCATCATCATCGAGGATTATGTGTTTAGGTTGTTACTTTGATCTCTATTGAGGTGGTTAAACACTCTGACCAAAGCCACTTAGGGGAGGAAATGGTTTGTGTCCATTTACACACAGAGAAACCCTGTCTCGAAAAACCAAAAAAAAAAAAAAAAGAAAAAAAGAATCGGGTGGGCTTGGCAGGAGGGGTTTGGCGTTTGGAGCTTCAGCGGTGGGGGGAGTGATACTTATCAGGATGCAGTATATATGTAATTGATGAAATTTAATAAAAGCTTTGAAAAGCTTCCCTCTCATTATGCTGACCTATCTAACATACATGGATTAGTTTTCCAAAGAAGTGGATATACTTAATGGACTTGTATAGTTCAACTTTATTGAAATAAAAATTATACGCTTTCATAACTAATTATAGGTAAAGGACACCGTTTTTCTGGTATCCTAAAAGTACAACAGTTTAAATAATTGTAAGGGTTTGCTATTTGAAGCTATTTAAAATAATGTTATGCTTTTTAAATATATAGGTTGGATGGACAATGGCCCGATGGTTTATTGGCGTCAGATAATACTCTTCATTTTGTCCATCCACTGACTGTCAATTATTCTGGCGTTTATGTCTGTAAAGTATCAAATTCCCTTGGTCAAAGAAGTGATCAAAAGGTTATCTACATTTCAGGTAAGCTACTGTCTTTCTCCGAGATGAGATAAAGTAGTCATATCATAATAATTGTAAGGTAATACAGTGCAATACTTTTTCTCATAACAGGTTAGATTCATTGCTAGGAAATTTAAGCGAGAACAAAAAGGGGCTATGATAGTGTAAGAGCCTCTAAGATGTGTTTATAGCGCAGAAGTTCTCTAAGGAGATGCCCAAATGTGTAGTCACCAAGTTCTTTCTATATCTTTGACTGTAGCCTGCCTTTCTAAGTTGTGTTTAAACAATGAACAGTGTTTTGTTTTCTGTCTTTATTTGCTGCTCTGCATGTAATTGCCTGATAAGTAAAATGGGCTATTAACTTTTTTATTTTAGCTTTGGAAATAAGATCACTTGCCACTGGAGATGAGATTACTATTTTAGGGTAATGAGAAGTGAAGTAAGATGCTACTGTGTTTTAAGAATGTAAAATTTGATATTTTTTGTAAGTTTTTAAGCCTTGAAAATGTATTTTTTCACATATTGTTTTACTATGAAACTTTTGTTAATTTAATTCAGTATAAATTTGAGCATTTACAAAATATAAGAACAAAACCCATATTTTTTGTCAATAGCTATAAATTACCCATAAGGTACTGAAATAGGAAAAATACATTAAATTATTTAAATAATTCTTAATGATCAGAAGGATGTAGCACTGTTCACATGTAACTCATAGGAAATGAAGAGGAGACAAAGCAGGACCATCGGATGAAGGCTTCTACTATGGAATGAATAGTTGTGGTTCCAAGTTCCTTCAAATATAAGAATATGTTACAGATTTTAGAAAACATTATGCTTATGTTTTCAGTTCTGTGCGACCCTGTGTTTGCCTCCAGTGTCACTACAGGCTAGTGACATGCTGTGTAGAGGCTCACCTGTCCTCAGGACAAGCAGTGGATCAGTGCCTGGCATACAGCAGAGGCTCCAGTTTTCTTTGTGAAACTAACTCACAAGGAACATAAAGCCATGCCCATCCACATATAGCTCCTTAGTAAGAGCAGTTTGGTGGGAACTTGATTCAAGAATTAGAGTCACTTTCTTCTGTTGAAAGACAGCCATAGGTAGTATATATTTAAATTATATTGAAAACTTAAATTTTAGTTTCCTGGGGAGTATTTACCTTTTGTTCCTTTTCAACAGCTTCCTGTGAAGTATTTGATCTTAGGTCCAAATGTTACTATTCTATCATCTTTACATATCGAGGTTCAAGCTGCCCTCTTACATATGTGTGCTGATTCCATTGGTGATAGTCAAACTTTACACTTTCTAGATCCCAGGGTTCTAATTTGTTGTGTTTTGTTTTAAAGACTTCTCAGCCACTGTCTGCAGTTGCCTGTTTAGAACCATGAATTATATGTAGGGACTGCGTGGACATTTACAACTCACCTTGCTCAAAATCAGAGTCTGTCCTGACTTTCTGCTGCCCTCGATGCAGACTCTCAGTGTCTTCTCCTTTCGGCTGCTTGTGATTTCTGTCACTGCATTCACACAAGACACAGCCCTTTAAACTCTACTTCTCTTCTCTTTCTTCCACACTCGGCTCAGTCCACCACTAATAATCCTGTATCAGTGTTCCTGCACATTATATGGAATATTAATTCACTCTATATCTTTTCTGCTGTTGTTACTGCTTTGATCAAGGACAACCAGAACTTTTTACCTGTAAAGCTGGTAATCTCCCGCTTTGAACCTGTCACCCTTCCGTCTGTATTCACATAAGCAGCCATTCTTTTAAAGAGTGCATTAGATTATGTCATTCCTCTGTAAAACTTTCCAAGAACTTCCATTTACTGGGGTTAAAACTAGATTGTCACAGAAAATAGGCAGGCCCTCTGTGCCCTCCTCGGAGTCATATCTTCTATGTCCCTGTTCACTGGGTCTGCCTTTTTCATTAAACATAACAGGTGTGTGTGCTTCTGAGTCAGTTTTCTTTTTCGGTTGCTGTAGTCTGGAGGCATCCTGGTAGATCTTTCCTCACTTCCCTTCCCAAACTGTCACAGTTTCCAACGAAATCTCTCTTCTGTGATTCTCTGTACCTGATTGCCACCCCTGTCCTCTGCCTTATTCTTCTCCTTGGCATACTTCATATTTTTATTCATATACTCACCAACTTTTATCCCCACTACAAGTTAACACTTAAGAGGTCAAGGATTTGTGTCTACTTTAATCGTGGCTACCTTGCTGCCATGTACAGTAACCTGTGATATACAGTAGGTATCCCATACACTTTTGTTGCATGCAAGAAAAAAACTAGATTTAGGAAAGAAGTAACCTTGTTTTCTTTGTTTAGAGAACTGCTGATTAACCATTTTGGTTTTTTTTTAATCAAAATCTATTAAGTGTTATAAAGTGTGGGGACAACTTTGGGTAAATATGAGACGTCAGTTTAATTACTCAGTACTGCTGAAGACAATAACTGTGAGATAGTGCTTATGAAGTGCTTATGCAGAGTCTGTGGTACTGTTGACTCTGCCAGCTGGAGTTGCCTTCTCCACTGCTGTGGGTCTTTATTAAGTATCCTCCATGTGCTGGTAATTTTACAGGAGCTTTTTCATCAGGCCCCCTGGGCTCTTGTCAGGACAAGACACAGGAAGATGTCATCTCAGTGTTAGGTTTACTTTTAAAAATACACAATCTTCTGTCAGGAGTTTTACTTAGAAAACTATGGACTTAGCAACAAAGAGTGGACTTGTTCTTCACATCTTTGTTTTCCCACATTCGTGCCCATTAGGTTTTAGGCAGAAGGCCATGGCTCATGATTTATAGGATTCAGGGGAGGTTGCTGCACTGTACTCGAGCAGTGTCACTGTTAGCCCAAGACTAGCTGACTGCTGGACATCGTGTTCTTCTGATTTGCTGTTTGCTTGTCCCTTCCCGTAACTAATGTGTTGCTTCTCTGAAAGTAGAATATCAAATGACAGCATTTCACATCAGTACCCCAAGCCTGACCTTCTTACTCCTCTGCACTACTGATTTGGGGATCAGGTATAAATTCAAGAGTCTATACATGGTAATTTCTAACTTTAAGATATGAAAATTTTAAAATTTAAACAATATGTAAAAAATTAAGGTCAATATATTTAATTTTAACATATTTATTAATAGATTGAATTGTGCCTTATAGCTATAAGGATATTCCTGAATGTACTATTTGTTCTTCTGTTTGGCAGAACTAATTAAGTAGACTAAAAAGACTGTTCCCTTAGTAGAGATCTCAGAATCAACTGCAATTTTTATGTTTGTCATCTTTTCATATGTCATACATTTAACAAAGAATATATAAATGCTTGATAGAACAGTGATGATGTGATTTTTTTAAATCACTATAGATAGTAGCTGTTGATGATTATTAAAACCTTTGACTCCATGCATGAACCAAGATTCATTCTAGGTTCAAATAAAATTACCATTTGTCTGTTGCTTAAGCTGTAAAATGAAGTGTTCACCCCTGTAATACTAACATTGTGGTTATGCTATCTTTAACAGTAGTTAAGGAGAATAGTGAATTGAAAAATTACCAGGGCCACTAATAAGTCTAAACTAAGTTTTAAATATCTTTGTTAAAATTTTCTGAAATCTTTCTTTTGTTAAATATGAAAAAATACAAATGGAAATAAAGTTCAAATTTTGAATCAATATATTACAACACTGTTGAGTTTTGTATTTTCAAGGAGGTAGGAGCTCAGGTGTATGCATTCCTCTGAGAAACTAGGGCTTTAGGGTCGTCCTAAGCTTCGAACAGCTCCATGTATACAGACATAGAGATGGATGTTTAAAATAATTCATGTAGACAAGTTGTATTTTTATTTCAATGTGCTAATGCATTTTTCTTCCTAATTGTTACATATCATCGTTTAGTAAATTGGCTGCCCTGTTACTCCCCTAAAAAAAAATACATATATTGTGTCATAAAAGAGCTTAGGTTTTTGTCTTACTTCTTCAGCACCTTAATTCCTTGAAGCTTTACTCCTTTAATGCTAAAAAGAATCCTTTAGTTTCACATTTGCATACTTTCTTCAAAATAAACTTGCCCAGCTAGAGAAGATTGTCTCATGAAGTCTTCCTAGACTCACATACATGCGGCACTTGGTAGAGCCTATCAGTATTACCCAGTACAGTAGCTTAAAGCCACAGGGAAAGAAAGAGGTTAGAGTATTTGGTGGTTTTTTTAAAATTTTTTTTTAAATTCTATTCTTGCTAAAATTTTACCACATTCTATACATATGGCATTCCGTGATGAATCCTGTTTCAGTAAGTATATTTCTTTAGCTTGTGATGTTAGAATAACTTACCCCATGTAGATTTAGTACTTTTCTAACAATCATTTTAAAAATTTCTATCAGAACCACTCACATAAAAATTAATTTTAGGAGATTACCATTTGGGTTATTTATTTTTATCTATGAAAACCTCAACATTTTAAACTCATCTTTAAACTCTAGAACTGTATATAACACGACCTACAGATACTACTTAGTGGACAATTAACCAATCTTTAATTTTTACTGTTTATATTTAGTTGCTTTTTAATATTAATGGCTACTCTGTAATATAATGTCAATAAATGATCCATTTGCATCTAATACTTAAATATTATTAGAATGTTCTCTCTAAAATATTAGCTATTCTCTTTTACAGTCTGTCCTAAAACAGTGGCATGGAATTATAAAATAAAGTTGAAATTCCTTAATGTTACAAATGTTCAGTATATTATCTTTGATTATTAGAGGCGAATATTATGTTTTTACTTTGTGTATGTTATTCTCATTTAATAATACTGCACTTGATTGACACAGTTTTACATACCTGCTTTTTTATTTTTAAAATTACCAAATAATGGTCTCTACTATTATATATTTTTTATAAAAAATGTTATAGTACTTTTTATTTAAGAAAAAATATTTTTGAGAGAATTATTAAGCCCACAATTTATATAGTATGTCCACTTAACAAGACTATGGTTTTTCATTCTTTTAAAAGATAAGTTCTACTCTTACATATTAAGTAAACATGCATATTAAGAAAATATTTTTATTGTCAATTTTTATTTTTCTTTCCTTTTGGTACTGGCTAAGAAGCTACACATTTGAAATTTTTGATTTAATTGAAATTCCGTGTGATAATTCCTAAGCCAGCCATGCATAAACCACTCAGGTAATACTCCACATTGAAACACTAACCCATGCCTTTAGAGCACAGCAGTCGTCGAGTGTGGATCGAATGCCTTCCGACACACACCACTGCCTTCAGACTTCACTGGTAACAGACTAAAGTGTCAGGATTCTTTTTTTTTTTTAAAGTATTTGTTGAGTAATACTCCTTTTTAATCTCAAATTAAGAATGAAAAACTATTGTTAATTGAACATGTATTAACTGTGCTGCCTGCTCACGTGCTGCTGAATCAGCCTCATTGACATTGTCTGCCTTTCTGTGTGTTGTCTATCTTTACTGTCTCCATCAGATCCTCCTACCACCACCACCCTTCAGCCGACAGTTCAGTGGCATTCCTCACCTGCTGACGTCCAGGATATAGCAACAGAGCATAAAAAATTGCCCTTTCCATTGTCAACTTTGGCAACACTTAAGGATGACACAGTTGGCACCATCATTGCTAGTGTAGTGGGTGGGGCTCTCTTCTTAGTGCTTGTGAGCATTCTGGCTGGGATATTCTGCTATAGGAGACGACGGACGTTTCGTGGAGACTACTTTGCCAAAAACTACATTCCACCATCAGACATGCAAAAAGAATCGCAAATTGATGTTCTCCAACAGGATGAGCTTGATTCTTACCCAGACAGTGTAAAAAAGGAAAACAAAAACCCAGTGAACAACCTGATACGGAAAGACTACTTAGAGGAGCCTGAGAAAACTCAGTGGAATAATGTGGAGAATCTCACTAGGTTTGAAAGACCGATGGATTACTATGAAGATCTAAAAATGGGAATGAAGTTCGTCAGTGATGAACGCTACAATGAAAGTGAAGATGGTTTGGTTTCTCATGTAGATGGCTCCGTAATTTCCAGGAGGGAGTGGTATGTCTAACAGCCACTGACGTGACTTCACTATGTACAATGTTTCATTCACACTAGTTGACCATTTTCAGATTGTTCATACTTTTTCTTGAGGAAGAATAAGCTTTTTCAAGTTGATTTCGAGCTTACTTTTTATATTCTGATCTGACAAATGAAAATGTAAAACCTGGGTTCAATGTATCTGAGCTGCTTTACAGTTTTTTCACTGCTATACTACTGTCTCAAGATTTAAATTCTAATGCAGAGTTCTTTATTGGTCTGAGGCACACAGGTAAGAAAGATGTCAACGTTAAATGTATGACGTTTTTGGTACAAAAATTAAAAACAGAAAAAAATGAAACTACCTTGGCATTGTGTATTAAATATTTACCTAAGACTATAATCTCAAGTATAATGATTGTGTAACATATACCTCTCAAAACTTATCACCACTAAGAATTCTCCATCAAAATTGACAGTAAAACTCATTCAAGAAATGCTTATATATTTTTAGTATACTAAAATCATTCATCCTGATGGAATATCTTTTCATCGTCAAACATTATTTTCTAAGTTTCTATATAGATAGGATCTTTACCTCTGCATTTAAATGAGCCTTGCCATAATTACTGTAGAGTGGCTTTTCAAAGATATTTTGTTGCACTAAAACTGTGGCCATAAACTAAGTGAATATGATGTGTGGAAGAGCATAAGTAGCTGTTCAATATTTTTGTCTAAAATACATGCAAGAGTAATAAAATATATGCCTCCTGACACAATAATTACTAATTTTTTCATCTCTGGAAGAAAGGTGTTCAGTTGTTTTGTGAATGTGGCTTTGGTACATGAAGCATTAACCTTATCTTAATGCTTGATTTGCTAAGTGGATGAATAGTGACGCAAGCACGGTACAGGACAGAGAGGGTATTTGATTCTGCTTGTGTGCCAGAGTTAGACATGAGCTGCTCCGGCCAGGAACCTATACGAAGAGTTTTTCTAGATATTCTTGTTTTAGTTATTTAATGTTGGTATTGTTCAAACGGGTACATGTACAAAACAATATTAAAATAAACTTTGAAGCTTGGGGTTTCTTTAGAGAAATCTGAATTACAGAACCAGTCATTGATAACACTTTCTGATGAATATTGGCATTCTCTTCCTGTTTTCTTCATTTCTCCTAAATGTATGTATATGTTTCAAGCTTTTTTTGTTTGTTTATTTGTTTGGTTTTTTTCAAATTAAAACTGGAAACATATCATGAGATTTTTTGGGGGTTTATTTTGTTCATTTGTTTCACATAGCTCATTAACTATAATTCTTTCCAGTATCATTTAACTTCTGAGATGTTATATAAATCTTCAAATGTTAATATTCTTTGGATGGTATATTAATTCTGCAGTAGAGTTCTTAAAATTGTGATAATGGGAACTGCTTTAAGGTCCACAGAATGTTTTTCTCTCACTTGTTTGGGGAAAGGGGACTAGTACAAGCAGTGTCTTGTCAGGACATTGAAGATGTTATTAAATGAATCATAATAGATAAACTATTTTTAATAAAAAACATGTTAGGTACACTTAACTCCACCAACCACCTACTCCCAATCCTCTTTCATTCATATATATGTGAATTATATATACATATATATAATAGATTTTTATTATAAGTTTCATATAGAAGACAGAATTGTGGCATATTCCTAAACTATTGCAAATAGCGAAAGCTTTAATCTGACTGATTAGACACTATTTTTCTTTAGCAGTGTTAATTAAAGTTAGCTCTACCCCAACATGTATTATAAGGCAATAATAGAAGATTAAGAAGTACAGTTATTTCACCAATAAATAATTTTTAATATGTTTTAACATATTTAATCACTTAGTATACAGACACTTTGGTTCAGGTCTTTGGAAGTACACTTTTTAGTAATAATACACTGTGACAAAACTAACCTTATTTAGTTATCAGTAATGATATAAGCCACAAGGAAAAGAGGTCTAAAATTTCTTTCCGTGAAAGATAAGAATTTATTGTTCTTTTGATCAAAGATCTTAAGAAGTAAGGTTTTGATGTGTTGTATCAATCCAAGCAGAATGATCACATCTAGGCTTCTATATAAATCTCAATTTGAATATTTAATCTAAAAGAAATTAGCAACATTATCTTAAGAACTATGGTACGAAAGTACAGATACCTACTGATGATGAACCCCCTTCATGTTTTGTTTATTAAGTGGCTAGTTTTAGGTATTTTGTTTGATTTGTGGGCAAAAGGCAATCTCAAAACCTCTAGAGTATTTAATGTAGTCTGTATCCATAATCTGGATTACTTGGCATGCTCACTAGAGGTTTAGCAAGTTCTAGGAATCTTACACTGGTGCTTAAGGCTCTTGGAAGCATTGCACTCTTGTTCATTAAAGCTTTATGTATGTACATTGTACATAGGGGGTTGTCTGTGGACACGTGTATTCACATGAATACTGGTGATGTTCATGGCTGATTGTCAGGTATATAAAAATCACAGTTCCTTAGAAAATTTGGAAGATAATTTTTACTCTATAGAGGCCATGTTTACTTTTGTTACTTTGATATGTTTTAAACTTTTTACATTTTTATATTTACTTCATGTTTTCTTTCCTACTGGTTAAAATATTTCAATAATGCAAATTGTTTTTTTTTCCTATAAAAGTTTATTAAAATACACTAAACTTCTTTATGCTACGAGTAAACTATGAAATAGTACTTGATTATACTTAAACATTTAGTATTTAACCATGTGCCTGATAAGAGCTCTGTGTGTGTCCCTCCCCTGCCACACACACACATGGCTGTCAATAAATAAAGAAACCATTAAGTGTTTTAGTAGTAACTACTGTTTCTGATAGTCACTGGTGTGGGAAAGTTTAGGAATAAACTATAGCTACACGTTTTACATTAAGGGATCATAGGACTTAGAATAAGTGCAGAACTTGACAACAGTGTAGCCAAGTCATATGCAAAAATATTTGATGTGATTTTGATAAAGACTTAGGGTATATAAATATAGTAGGTCATATATGGAAGTAAAACATAAAATATGAGAGAGGAAAAAATGGTGCACATACTGAATTTTTAACCTAGAATCTAGAGTATTAACAGATTTTCCCCTTACTTGTTTATTGGAAGTGACCTGTCAGAAAGGGGGTGTATTTCTCATATGATTTTTAACACTGGATTCAGTTTTCTTCAGTTTTAATGTAACCAGAAATACTTTTTCTTCTTTTTTTTTTCTTTTTCTTTTTTCTTTTTTCCAAGTTACTTCCTAGGTGATGGCCCTCATTGCCATGCAGGAAACTATGAAATAGACTTTCAAAGAAAGACTCTCAGTGGCATACTTCTAAAGTAAAACTAAATCCTGTCTTATTTTCTTCATTCTCACATGAGCTTCTGTGCCTGTGTTTTATTTCATGTGTGCATAACCCACTTTCATTTCAGTTAACACTTAGAATGCCATTCAGAATCGCAGGACTTCACAAACAACTAATATCAGGTTAAAGATAGAGTTAAGTAAACTTTGACAGTGCCTATAAGTAGACATGTTAGCCACATTGACATGGTAACCATTGTGCAGTTTGGTTTTAACACGTATTCAGTAGCTATTTGTATATTCATCATCAATGATATTCAGAAATATTTGAAAACTTGCATCTGCATCAAACACCCAACCTTGTTCATCTCACCTCTTCTTAAGCACTACATACAACAGTTACACAGAATTTACAACTCATTAGGCATGCTAAGCGATCTGAAGATAAAAGTCCGTAGGAGGATATGTACAAGTTATGTTCATCTAGAAGGTTGCTAGGGATTTGAACATCACTGTAATTTGACATTTTGGAATCCTGAAACCATTGTGTATAGAGATCACTTGGTTTTTATTTTGAAGTCAGCTCATTTTAAAAGATACTTAACCTTGCCATTTAGTGGTGTTTACTTACTGCTTGTGAACTGTTTTGAATAGAAATAACACTATAATCAATTTCCTGTTTATTATTTGTTATTCTTAATAATGGTACACATTTTTCTAAGCTGTTTTTAAAGAACAAGCAGCCATTTCTTCAGGTAGCATGCACATTGTTTTGTTCGCTTCATGGTATACACATAAGAATTCATTCACGAGAGCACCTTTATAATAGTGGCACCATATCCCAACTTTAAAGTTTTAGACATGTTTCTGCTTACATATGTCTGCCGTCTTTTATGGTACATCCAGATTTTTAAAATATGAGAATAAGCAGTGAGACTCAGCCTAGTTTTTACAAAAGGTTGCACTGTATGTATGTTATTGGAGCTTGGCAGTAGGTAATACTGGTTACTGTTTGGAAGAGTAAAGTTTACTTCATTGTGGAAAGGAAGTAGCATTCTGCTGTTGTAGCTGCACACCATGATGGCAGCAGAGACAGTGAGAATTAGAATGCTAGCAGTACCGCAGAAGTCATTCTTAATTCCTGACAACAATCCAAAGCCTTATTTCTTTACATGCATGATACTTCTGTATAGATACATCAATACAGAAATTATTCCATTTCAGTTATCAGAAATGTAGAAATGTCTCAGGGAAAACCTATTTCTAGATTTGTTTGTTTGTTTATTTCATAGACACCACTTAGTTATTACCAGGTCACTGTCACTGATCTTGCATTGTAAGCCTGCCACTCTTCCTGCCGTTACCTCATTGGCCATAAATCCTTATCCATTCTAAAAGATAAAGTTTGTTCTAAAAACCAGCTGTAGATTCTATGGTAACTATACCAAAAATGAGTATTTCTCTAATCTCAAGCAGTAAGTATTCACATTTCTGTTACTTTTAGGAGTTTTGATTAGGATCCAAGTATGGTCTGTATATTGTGATTTTGGAAATAACCTTTTCATGTGTTCTGGACACCACACCAGAAGTTTCTTCCATCTGTCTTTTTATTCTAAAAATGGCTTTATTTTCTCATAGTTTTTCTGCGTTGATTGTTGCATTGCACCCTGAATGCATCCTCTGTGTTTTTATAAGTTGTTCGGAAGGTCTAGAGCCTTGCTTGCATTCAACATTCATTGTGTGCGCAGGGTTGCTTCCCAGGAGATGATGCATTCTTCCACTAAGAGGCTTATAATATTTGCTTTCTGCTCTGACACTGGCAACCGTTTGAGCCTACTCACGTTTAGATGTATTAACTGCTTTCCCTTTGCAGCGTGCCTGATACACGAATAATTCTGTCCATGCTTCCCCTTTCCACACTGGGAACCAGTCCATATAAGTGTGTCTCAAGTAGTAGATTTATGATACTTCAACTGAATTAACAAATGGTCTTCTCTGTCATCTTGTATGTATCCCAGATTTATATTTTATTATTATTTGTCTATCTTGTAGATCAGTGAAAACTCTTGATTGTAACATGAGCTAAAATTAGTATGTATTCCAAGTATATTTGTGCTTCTAGAGCAACTCAGTTGTATGTATTTTAAAATAGTCTGAACTGGACATTTTAAGTGATAAATAATACTTTTAAATGTCAGTGTAATTGTCACTATTTGGGATACATAATGTGCTTCATTTTAAAAGTTAACCTTTTCTCACAAAATGATATTTAAAAATGATTAAATGTGCTTCATTTTTAAAATCTTGGTTTTTAGACTTTTTGATTCAACAATTTACTAAAAACCCACCCTTCTATGGTTCATATCTTTTGATACTTGGCTTAATGCGGTGTTTGGAACTCAGTTCACATGGAAGGTATGCATCATTGAACACTTGAATGATGTGATCACAATGGCTAGTTTGCAAGCTTGTCCTTAGATAATAGATCTATATTTATCAGTGTCTTGCCAATTGCAGCAAACTTACCTACTTGGTGCTACTATACTGGACTTCATAGATTTATTATGAGTATAATTAATACTAAGAAAATATAAGCACATTTATTTGGTCTCTTCAGGGACCTGAATTGGTTTTGGTTGATTCATCACAGCTTACTAGGTTGTCAGGGTTTTACTTTAATACATCAACTAATTGGTGAAAGTTCTGTTCTGAGTAAGATCTTGACCGTGCTTTTATCTGCATTAGGTGGTACCTTCATTATGCTGATTCTTTCGCAGGAACACGTGCTAGGTGTAATGTGTGTATATCACAGATGAGTTCTGGTAATTTCATTTGGTTAGGTGCTCAGTTGGTACATGGGTTACCCATGTAAATCCTCCTTTACTGGGTCAGTCAGCCTATCTCCCGTGAGTTATGCATGTTATACATGTTGATTGCACTAATAAGGAACACACAAGTGAAGGGCATGAAGAAGTACTGCAGTTCACATTTGTTCGGGAAGTATTCCACTCCTTTCTCCCCATGTGAGGCCCCAAGTAAGCATCTGACGCTTGTATCCTATCAGACTCAGAGTGACAGCTCAAGTATTGTCTGCAAGTTATGATTTGTTTCTGTTTTTTAACCAATGCTGCTTTCTTTGCTTTTCCTTGAAAGGGGTGGGTCATAATTTGCTAATAATGAATGAAGAGTGTAGATCCTCATTCTAGGCAAGCACTACCACTGATCTCTAGCCCTATTAACTGTGTCTTAAATTGAAGTGCTAATTTTTTACTTTCTTGGACTCTGCATATTCTATGAATTCTATAACCTCATCTTGGGACTGTTTCTCTTTCTTGTGAGGAGCAGTATTATGGGTTACCCTTGTATTCTTAGAGGTGATATCTCTAAGAATACAAGATATATGGTAACCTGTCTCAGAAAACAAACAAAGAACAGAAAATGTATATGAAGACACTTAAGAATCACTCCACAGAATTCGGTGGCTGGATTTCATATGGCTAGCGTTAGCAAAGTAAAACATAATGGTATTACTTAATACATTTGAATCACAGTGATTCACAAGTTGTGTGTGTGTGTGTGTGTGTGTGTGTGTGTGTGTGTTTAAATGTAGCCTTTAGTCATATAGGAAAGAATTGCCATTATTGATGTGTGTACTATTTTGAAATATTGTACTTTAAAACATTTTTAAATGTTTTAAATTTAGTTTTTCAATGCAATATCCACTGTCACGTTTCATCATTTATTTGTTTTTATTTTTGTTTTTTTGTTTAGCTCTTGAATTTTTTTTTTTTTTTAAACAGGGTTTCTCTGTGTAGTTTTGGCTCTCTTGGAACTTGCTTTGTAAGATAGGCTGGCCTTAAACTCAGAGTTCTCCCCTCCTCTGCCTCCCAAGAGCTGAGATTAAAGGCATGCAGCACCACTGTGTGGCTTTATTACATTATTTTAATAGTGTTTCCTTTTCATCTTAATAGAATAAAAATGGTAAGTGTGGCTATTAACAGTCAACTGGTTATTTTTATCACCTATTAGAATGAGAACTTAAAATTATCTATGATTTTTTTCTTTGATCGTAGCCAATAGATTCATTAATGCCTGATTGGAGATATCTCTACATGAATTGAGTAAAGCATGCTGGGTTGCTTAAGGAAAAGAGAAGGGTATTAACATAATACTCTTAAAATTGATGAACCAAGTTTAGAGTCCTCTAAAATAAGTATTGGATATCATAATCAAATAGCCATTGAGTGTTGTAAAAATTAAAGCATGCAGCTTTAAGAACTCTTCAGAGTTGTTTGAAAAGCTTTTTGTATTACTTAACAGACATCCCGCTTACGCAGACCTCATCCATAGCAGTGGCTGGAGCCGTGATTGGAGCTGTCCTGGCCCTCTTCATCATAGCCGTCTTTGTGACTGTGTTGCTGACGCCGCGGAAGAAGAGACCGTCCTATCTTGACAAAGTGTAGGTAACAGTTTTGCTTGTGTTCCACTGTGACCATTTATTTCCCATCATCCTTATGTCTACATTTACGTTACTTACATCCAGTGTTCAACAGATGGAAATAAGGGAAGTGTTGGCCCCCTGTTAGTTTGCTGTAGTTTCATCAGAACATCTTAAGCAGCATCCTAGTCAGTGAGGATCTTGACAAGGCTGCTGGAGACTTGTTAGGCAGCTCCTCATCCACAGGCATTAGGCGTCTTTCCAAATGCATCGTAATGATAGCTTATGTTGTCCAGCCTGAATAGACATTCAGGCCATTAGTAAGTACTGGTTTCAATATTAAAAACACCTTCAAATTAATTGTTTATATGTCTGTCTTATATATGGATCAAACTATCCATATATTAACTATTGATAAACTATCGAGTTATTTTTAAGGACTCCCATTTTAAAGCTTTTTCCTTAAGGAAAGTGCTTTGTTTCAGTGAATTATAAAATAAGCTTATTTTCATTTAAAGAATAAGCAGTTTTTGGCCTAATCACTGATATTGAATTATAAGGTAAATATTGTAGCCTGTTGTAGAATGGAATGACTAATATGTCATTTCCCTCTAATCTTGTCATTGTCTCTCGGTCGCTTAGCTGGATGATACCTACAGAGTAGTGAGGTTTCCTGTGCAGTCTGTTGTTCCCTGAGGGCTTGAGGTTGGTATTGAAATGATAAACGTATTGTTCCTTTTGCATGCTTTGGGGTGCTGCTGCTGCATGCATTTAATCCATGTACTCAAAAGGCAGAAACAGATGAACCTGCTGAGCTGGAGGCCAGCCTGGTCTACAGAGTGAGTTCCAGGACAGCCAGAGCTACACAGAGAAACCCTGTCTCAGAAACCAAACATTTCTCTCACCTTTCAAGGCACTGGCCTTTCGAGATTGTAGACCCTGTTATAATGTAGGAGGTGCTCTTTGCACGAGCATCCTACTGCTCCCTTGTTTCCTTAGCTAAGTGGTGCTATACATTTTTAAAATGTTCTTTAGTGGAAAGATAAATTTTATGTATAGAAGATGGTAAAATGCCACTTTAATTTGGTGAAATTTAATACTGGAGTTCTTTTATAATTGATGGTTTTATGATCCGTAGGTACCTGCTTACATGTGGCAGACATACAAGATACATAAGTAAAAATATTAAAAAAAAACTATCTTTAAAATATTTGTTTGCATAATCAAAGTTAAAAATATAGCAAACTTAAGGTGATCACGCACAAGATTACTTGTTTAACAATAAGTTTCAATGCTTGTATTTGAATTGCTTCTTCAATGTGGATAAATTAGTTTGATGTTAAATACTAGAAATAGTGTTTAATTTCCTGACATATTAACAACATAACTTAAATAAGCATACGGAGTGTAATAATTGTGAATTACTATAGTCTAAAGAAAATATCCTTCAGATTTGTGAAAACCATGTTTTTTTCTCTCCCCGATGTTCCCCCAACTCTGTTTACTGTTTTGAATACAGAATCGACCTTCCACCTACACATAAGCCACCCCCTGTATATGAAGAACGAATTCCTTCTCTCCCTCAGAAAGACCTTCTTTGCCAGGTATGTGCTCTTGAAGACACTTAAAATCACCAGAACTAGCTTCTAAAAATCTGCCCAGCTGTTGTGGCACACATCGGCAAACCTAGCACCTGAGAGGCTGGAGCAGGACCAGAAGTTTAAAGTCAGCCTTGGCGACACTGAGTTCGAGATCTGCCTGGGCTACTGGAGACCCCGTTGCAAAATTTGAAGAGAATAAATTTTTTAAAAATCCTATGCCGTTTGTATTAATTTTTCAAAGCTTTGTCATGATCCTTTGTAACAACATGATTCTTAACATGTTCAAGTATTCCTCTGAAATGAGTGAGTGATCAATCAGACTTTGTGTACAAATTAGTAAGAAAAGTGATGGCTACTGTGAATTAGAGAATCAGTACTCCGGTGGCTTTCCACTAGGAGCTGTGGACTGATTATGGAGGCAGTTGTATTGACCTAGAGATCTATTATAAAAAGGGGCATCTTTTTATTTTATGTGGATAAGGCATAGAGAGCATGAGTGTCTTTGGAATGCTGTGGACCTGGCTCTCTGAGCACTGCATTTCACTTTTGCTTCTTTCCAATATGAAAGCAGTCTACATTTCAACATTCCTTTACTCGGTGACAGGTGGTATATATTCCAGGTCAAACTCCCAGAAGTGAATATCGGATCATCATGTTACATTTGTGGTGACTTTTAGCTCTTATGTTGGAATCAATGTGCAGTGTAACACTTGTCATCTGGTGCCTACACCTGGGGAATGTCTTTGCTTCATGTGTGAGAAAGATAAGGCCAAATGTTTGAATTCTTTTCATCTCAATTATAGTTTTTTTTGTTGTTGTTTACTGTTTTAGTTTGTTCTGCTGCCATTTTCTCTGTTACACATAGTATCTTGGGTTCTCACTGTATCTCAGATTTGCCTGTGGAATAGTCTATTTTCATTAAAAGATAGATCTTTGATCTTTACCTTGTATTCAGTCTGAACATATATAGCACATAATTTGGTCAGGAAAATGGAAAGGAATGGTTTCCTGGGGATATTCTCAGCTTCTGCTCCTTTGCTGACTATATATATATATATATATATATATATATATATATATATATATATATATATATATATAGTCTACTGCTAAGCAGGGATGGGGCCAGCAGGAATGTGAAGCATCCTACCATGTTCTGCTGTCTTTTCAGAACAACATACATTTGTGCCTTTGGCAAATCAATAAACAAACAGATCTGGGAAACAGAAAGAAATGCCTACAGACCCCTTGACAAGAGCTGCTAAATGCTAGAGAGGGTTCCTGCCTTAGTCTGGGTGTTCAAATTTTAAGAATTTTGTTCAGGATATTAATCTTACCTTCTTTAGAAGATTAATTGAATATAGTTTAAATCTTGTGAGGAAAATCAGTTTGCATATAATTTATCCTCTATTTTCAAGATGATTGTTCATAAAATCCTGAATTAAAAAGTGGTTCCGCAGCAGGATATTGCTGATAGGACCCTGATATAGCTGTCTCCTGGGAGGCCTTGACAGTCCCTGAAAAATGCAGAAGTGGATGCTCACAGTCATCTACAGGGCAGAGCACAGGGTCCCCAATGTAGGAGCTAGAGAGAGTACCCAAGAACTGTAGGGGTCTGCAACCCTATAGATGGAACAACAATATGAACTAATCAGAACCCCCAGAGCTCATGTCTCTAGCTGCATATGTATTAGAAGATGGCCTAGTTGGCCATTATTCGGGAAGAAAGGCCCCTTGGTCTAGCAATGTTTATGCCCCAGTACAGGGGAATGCCAGGGCCAAGTAGTGGGAGTAGGAGGGTAGGGGAGCAGGGGGAAGGGGAGTATAGGGGACTTTTGGGATAACACTTGAAATGTAAATGAAGAAATTCTCTAATAAAAAAAAAAAAGTGGTTCCGGTCATATGTGTTGGATTTTATAGCTGTTAATACACTCTTAAGACACTGTATGCAAACAAAAGGAAGGTGTTATTTCCTGATGGCTTGAGCTGTCAGTGAAGCAGAAAGCTTTCAGGGTTGCTGAGGTTGGGAGCTAGGATAAATGACTCAGATAGAGTAATTTGATTATGGTAAGTTGAGTACCAGGAATCATTCTTCCTGGGCAGAAGTGAAGAATGACTGCATAGTGGTCAGAACCTTCTGGGGGGAAGCTTGCTGGGAAAACACCCTGTAAACATTGCGCAGCATCGGTCTTATATCAAAATGCAAAAAAGCTTATAACTGTTTCTTTTCTACGAAGGGATCTGTAAGTTTATGATGGCCATATGAGTTTTAAATTCATTAATTTCTACTTGAAATAATGTAGCTGTAAGCCTAGTATCAAAGGTCTCATGTTCCCAGAAGGCCAACCTGGCTTTAAGGAAGATCCTGTTGTCAACATTAAACAGCATCCTTTCCTCAAAGGCGATAAGAGATAGTTTATTCTTGAGCCACAGCTCAGGAACAGGGTAGCCTTAAATGACATGCCCCAATATAGAATCAAGGTCTAGAACAAATAGAAGTCTTAAATTTAGGCACACTTTCAAATGCATTGGTAGGAACATAAGGTAGGCTAAGCAGACACCCCAACTGTAGGTACAACAGGTAGTGGTGGTCATACCTTTAGAGTTTGTGGAAATGAGTGGTCTGTTGTGTTAATGCATTGGAACTCTGAGCAGACAGATACAAGAATACCAAGTCTAGCACTGACGTAGCTGTGAAGGGCTGGCTGTTGAGAGGACTAAAGATAGATATGATAATTTGACTTCAGATCAGCAATATTTCAGCAATTGAGTTCTGATCCATCAGTCAGCATTGTAGAATTGTGATGAGTGTGACTCTTCAGTGTGTCCTCAGTTTGTGCTGGCCTTTTCATTGGTGAGTTTCTATGAAAAACTGTAGAGAGGAGTGATTCCTACCCACATAGGCTTGTTTGCAGTGAGGAGGAGTTACTTTGATGGTAGTACCTGCCATAATTTCCGAGATGAAAACAAAGCCTGGTATTGTGAAGAGACATTTCTTGAGCGGCAAGTGTCTTCCTACAGAGATAGTGGTACACGTACTCAGGATATCAGAAGCACTGACTTATCTGAAGGCAAAGAACACTTAAGTCCACCAGTATGTCCTCTCCATAGATGACCATCTGACAGGAGTGACCTTCATTTATAAAACATACAATGCTGAAACACTATACTGCATCTTGTAACATTATGATGGCTTGTTTTTCTTGTATGCTTCTTACACAAATACACTCTTCATACAAAATAGAAATTATAATCTCATAGAAAGATCTTAAAAAGATCAATTGTGCAAATATTTTTTTCATGTCCCCATCCTCAGGGATCCCATTTCCTGCCTCTAGACAACACTGCTACTGAAGGCTTAAACTTCTCTCCACACGTTTCTCCATGCAATATTTTTAAACGTAGGGGGAGCTATAGGGTACATTTTTGTTTGAAAGTTTTCTTTCTCTACTTACTATGTCTTCCATGATAATTGGACTTTTCAGAGTGTCCAATGCATTTACCTTTATCAAGGTCCTCTGAGTTACTAAATGAATATTCATAAACATAATTTCAATTAGCTTGGACCAGAATCTTTGGGTTAGTTAACAATTGGTTTGTTCCTGTTGGACTAGGTATGTTTTTGGTTTTTCGAGGCAGGGTTTCTCTGTGTAGCCCTGGCTGTCCTGCAACTCACTTTGTAGACCAGGCTGGCCTCTAACTCAGAAATCCGCCTGCCTCTGCCTCCCGAGTGCTGGGATTAAAGGCGTGCGCCACCACGCCCGGCTTGGACTAGGTGTGTTTTAATGGTCATTCTGGTCTCAGCTCTGTTTGTTCCACCCTTGGTGACTTTCAAATATTCTATTACATTGATACATAAAAATTCACCCAATGAGATCCTTATTTTTGTTGCATAATTGTACTGAAAATATATATGCATTTTGTTGTGCTTGTATGTTTGTGAAATTTATGCCAAGAAGTAGAATTACTGTGGTTTGTGTGTGTGTGTGTGTGTGTGTGTGTGTGTGTGCTTTTACATTTCAGAAGGTGTCACATTATCAGCCAAAGTATCGATACATAATCTTACAAAAAGCATGCAAAACCTGCTTTCCTCTCCATCCTGCAGTATGTGGAATTTTCCAGGATTCCTGGCTGACTTGAGCCCTCCTCTCGTAATCAGTTACCAATTACTGAGCTGCTGATTTGCACCCTTTTTCTCCCCAATTTTTTAGTTTTGAAATTTGATGGTTTTTACTTAGGAATTCTGATGTAGATATAGTTCTTTGTCTTATCTCACTTCCTATTTTATAGCTTTAGGTTGTCCTTCATGTACAAAAGTCAAGTTTTTATACAGTCAAGGATTATTATTTTAATCTTATAAAAGTCTAATAGTTTTATGTTTTATTTGAAATCTGAGATTTAGTGTGAGTGATTTCAAGTAGAGACCTGTTTAACCAGTTCAGATTTTGAGATCTTAATTGTATAATTACATTTTTCTTATGTTCTCTTATTAAACCATAAGCTGGTGATGATTTACATACTTCTCTCACTGTATTAAATTCTTGTATCAATTTTTTTCTTGCCAAGATCCTTTTTTTTTTTTTTTGTTTTGGCTTTAAGAGCGAGTTCCCAGGCTTCAGAACCATGTAGGCATCACTTTAATTCAGACTGACGGTGTGGTAATGACAATCCCAGAAGCCACACAGGCGCTCATGTAGTGTTTTCTTATGTTCTGGAATGAAATGGCTTCTTTGTGAGCACATGTGTTGTTCTCTCTTTTGTTGTATTGCACACAGCTCAGATACTGTGATGAGCAATGCCCCCCCCCGCACCCCTATCTCCAGGGCTGCTTCTAGGTGGTTGTTATTAACATGTAGACAGACTCACAGTAAAACCTCCTAGAGTTTTTTATAGTTGTTCTTGTTCATATATATGTAAACTTTTTGTCTGGCAGATAACATTAGTAAATGTAAAACTTTTAACAGTATTGGAAATAATTTGTGAGTATTATCTCTATTGTAAGAAGACACAGAACAGGCTCTATAATTGAAGGGTGTGGGGGGATGTTAGGTGCATATGTGTAAATGTTCTGCACTTTGAGGAAACAATATGGAGCTTACTGATGAGTCTCAGATATTCTATATAGCAAGTAACCTAAAGAAACTAGCACCAAGACACAGCTTGGGTGCTGTACTGCACAAGTGTTACGTTTATACTAAAAAGATTATTGAAATAGGCCTCACTTTCCCAACGTGTCTGTGTGAAGCTGATTTTCTTCCATGCTCTTCAACTATATAACATATTATCAATGGTAGCTAGTGGGAACATCTAGTTTCCTTTCTGAGTTTGACTTTTTGCTTTTATTTTTGACCTTGATATTTCCTTTCGTTGCTTTTGTGTGTGTGCATGCATGTGCATGTTTGTGTGTGTGTGTGTGTGTGTGTGTGTGTGTGTGTGTGTGTACGCGCGCACACATGCATGTGCATGTGCATTAGAGGCCCAAGATTAATGTGAGGATCCTCCACCACTGGTGGATGACTCTTGTTAGTCTCAGGCAGGGTTTTGTCATTGAGCTCAGAATTCTGTGGTTTGGCTGGGTTCACTAGCCAGCTTGCACCAGAATCGTCTCTGCCTAAGGAGGTTGGTATTCCAGGTGGCCTTCACAGCTACCCAGCATGGAGGAAGCTACTGAGTTTTGTAAGTTGATTTTGTACCTTGCCACTTTGCTGAAATTATTGATTGTTTCTAGAGGTTTTCTGGTGGAATCCTGGGTGTCATTTACATAAGGTATCATGTGAGTCAGCAGTTACAGGTGATTGACTTCTCCTGCTGTCTGTATCCTTTACATTTCTTTCTCTCTTCTTTTCCCAGCTCTGGCTGGTGTTTCTAGTGCTACTTTAAAAAGGAGTGGGGATTGTGGACAGCCTGGGCGTCATTCTTTTCACCACTAAAAAAAAAAAAAATGAGTTTGACTTAGATAATCTTCATTTTGCTGGGGTATGTTCCCTCCCACCTAATTTCCCTCAGGACATTTATTATAAATAAAGCACATTGGATTTTGTAAAAGGCTCCCTTTTTTTCAGATAATCATGTGAATTATATCTAAGTCCATTTATGTGGTCTATTACATTTATTAACTTGTATATATTGAACCAACCATCCTGGAATTTCAGAGATAAAGCTAACATTTTCATAGTGGATGATCTTCTTGATCTGTTCCTATATTTGGTTTGATGGTATATTATTGAAGAGTTCTCATCAATGACAATATCAGAAATATTGGTCTGTAGTTTTGTTGTTGTTGTGTCTTTACCTGGTTTACGTACTAGAATAATAAGACCGGCTTCATAGAGCAAGTTTGGAGTTTGGGTATGTTTCTTTCCTGCCTGCCTGCCTGCCTGCCTGCCTGCCTGCCTTCCTTTAGTCTTTTATTTCATTTCTTTTTAAAAAAATAGCTTAAGAAGCATTGTGTATAGTTCTTTGAAAGTATAGTAGGATTCTGCTGTGAATCCATATGAACCCGTGATTTTCTATAGTCAGAAGGCTTTTGATTACTTTAAATTCCCCCCTTTTATTATGAGTCTGTTTGGAGTTTCGTGTCTACTTGGTTTAATTTTGGTAGTTCAAATGAGTCAAAAAAAATGCATCTATTTCCCTGAGATTTTTCCAACATAATGGCGAATAGGTTTTTAAAGTATTCCCTTAAAGCACTCCATATATCTTTGGTGTCTGAATTTTATTACTTCTTGCCTTCCATTGGTTGGGTTTGATTAGTTCTTGTTTTCCTCCATATTTGAATTGTATCATAAAGTCATTTATTTGTGCCCTCCTCGTTCTTCTCCATGTCCCCTCCCATCCAGACCCCCCCCCCTCTAGGCTCTTAGGGCTAACCCTTTAGAGCAGCTTTGAATGTGTCCCAAGGTTTGGTTTTATGTAGTTTCAGGAACATTTGGATTTCTTCTTTGACCCATTCATCAATCAATGATGAGTTGTTTACTCTCCGTGAGTTCATACTCAGTTTTTGTTTGTTCTTGATTTTAAGTTCAGTTGCATAATGGTTGGATAGTATACATGGGATTATTTCAGTTTTTTTGTATTTGTTTGCTTTGTGTTCCAGCATGTGGTCTATTTCAAAGAAGGTTCGATGTATTACTGAGTAGAATGTAGTCTACGTAGAATATTCTGTAGGTGTTTTTAAGGTCCATTTGATGTAAAATTTCAATTAATTGTAAGGTTTCTGTTTAGTCTTTGTCAAGATGACCTACCTACTGGAAAATTATGGTGTTAAACTCACCTACTATTGATGGGATTCGTTTTAATCTGTTTCTTTAATTCCATTTGTCTGCTTTTTATGAAATAAAGTGCAGCAGAGCTTGGTGCATATTTAGCTTTGTAACATTTTCTTTATTGATTGATCCTTGCTTAGAGCACATCTGTAAGACTGATGAGTTTGAGGAGAGACCTGCTGTCTTGGTGGCTGTTTTTCACTTTACTATGTGTCCTTGCCTTGTGAACTTCCTTTCTTTGGTTATATGTCTGATGTGAGAATTTGCCCTGCTTTTGATTGGGCCAGTGCAGCAGCTGTGTGGCCAAGGTTAGGCCAGGTAAGGCTGGTAGGTAAGCTATTTAATAGGACTAGGCAAAGATGGCTCCCAAATCTCTGGTTTTGAGCATGGCCTGTAGGTGCAGAGATGGCAGTGGGCTGAGGGAAGGAAGGGTGGGAAAGGAAGAGTATCTCACCAGTCAGAGGTGGCTTACACAAAAGCCATGGATCTGGAGCTGTATCTGTGGCTGTGGCCCTGGCAACAGGTGGGGTGAAGGATGGGCAAGGCGGCTGACAAATAAACCTGCTTCTTAGCTAGTAGGTATGAAGGGAGGTGTATGGATGTGGGGGCATAGGGAGAAGATCAGGGGAGCAATTGGAAAGGGAAGAAGCTCCTTATTCTGCAAAGAAAAGTTCATGGGCCAGGGCTAGGGCTAGACTTGTTGAGTATGTAGATTCCAGGAGCCAAGGGGTTCTAATTTGACATAAATAACTTGCATGATTTATGATATAAACTGATAGTTTGAGGTATGCATGCCTTGTAAAACAACCAAATCAAGGTAGTTGATGTTTGTATCATCTTATACATTTTGATAAAAAATTTTAAATGAATAATTGAAAGCATCACACCCTTCTTTATATTCTCCTTACTTCACTTATTCTGTGAAAGCTAAGTGTTTGTATATACATATGAATACTTCAGTATACTAATATATATTATATATATATGATATATAAATATATATGCATATATTTCAATATAATGTCTGCATAGCTCATGTTGTCTATATACTGAACAACATTATATTATGTATGAAAAGAAAATACTGAAAAAGAGATGGGAAGCATCCTTAAGTGTTAGCAGTGACTATATTTATATTTGATGATCATTCTCGATGGATCTTACTGTAAAGTTGAGTTCTGTAATGGCTTGTCTGTTATTGGCTTCAGAATACAATAAGTTACACTTGTTGAAAACCTGTTGCGAAACTGCAGGCTACAGGTTGAGCATGCTGACTATCTAGGGCATCCCCAGGACTCACTCTGATAAGACTGAGGGGGGTTTCTCAGTAATTCGCTATCGTATATTACATTCCCTACTAAATGCCCCTGAGTGTTCATGTTAGGATTTTTTTTTTTATTTACACTGTAGCTGTCTTCAGACACTTCAGAAGAGGGCATCAGATCTCATTACAGATGGTTGTGAGCCATCATGTGGTTGCTGGGATTTGAACTCAAGACCTTTGGAAGAACAGTCCGTGCTCTTAACTACTGAGCCATCTCTCCAGCCCATGTTAGGATGTTTTTACAGAAGACTGTCCACTTATGTTTTAGTAATTAATACAAAAGCATGTAAATGATTACTTTCTAAAGTTTAATTCCTATTTACTTTCTCTACCTCCAGATAGTGACATGTTAAATGATTTGCCTTCTTGCTCTTTGTTTAAGCACAGAAAATAATTGTAGCTTTGATATTTTTTAGTAATAGTGTCTTTTCAGGTGTTTCAAATACTATTTTTCCTACAGACTCATTTTTTATCTTATTTATTTAGATAGGATAATTATGAGCATTTATGCATTTTATAGCTGTGATTGGTTATTTTAACCTTGGCATGCACCTTGGCATATACACTATTTCATATCAAAATTTGTAGTAAGGAAACATCAGGATGGTGAATGTTCTTGAGGCTGGAGAGATGGTTCAGTGGCTATAAGCACATGCTATTCTTACAAAGGGCCTGGGTCTCACTTCCAACACCTACAGGGCAGCTCCTGCCATCTGTAACTCCAGTTACAGAGAGTCTGAAAATACCCTGGACCCACCCCCTCCCAATTTTTTTTTTTTCAGAGAGAATGGGTTTATTTCAGCTGACAGTTTCTGATTAGGTTTTTTTGCTGTGGGAAAGTTGGCAGTGCCATAAACCTGAAACACCTGCTCACCATGCATCCAGTAGGAGCAGAGAGAATCTGAGCATATGCATGCTCACTTCCTTGCTAGGTTCTGCATACTTTCTCTACTCATCAACAGTATAGGAACCCTGTCTAAGGAATCCTGTTGCCCACACTGGGCTGTGGCTTTCCACATCAGCTAAGTTGAGACACTCCCCCACAGGCATGGCCACAGATCAATCCCATGTAGTTAGTCCTTCACTGAAACTCCCTTCCCTGTGATTCTAGGTTGTGTCAAGTCAGCCATTAAGCATGCAAGTTGTCTCTAACTAGAGGCCACTGAAATAACTGGGAAATAACTACAGGGTTTCACTGAAGCGTGGGAAGGAGAAACTTTCATGATCAGTTAGTCTTTGACGATTTAACATTTATATGCTAATTATGTGAGGAAAGACATTCAAAGTCAAAACTAAGATTTGAAGGTGAAAATATTTGTCAAGGGCACAATAAGATTGGTTGACCTGAGGTGAAACTGCTGGAACATGTGAGCTTACAAGTACTAGCCGCCAAAGATGAGCACACAGTGAGCCTACTTTGTGATAAATGGGTGTGTGGACTCATATAATCTATGCAGCAAGCCTAAAGCCCGGCCGAACACATTATACTTCCTGCTTGCTGTTACTTCACAGTAGAACTATTAAAGACATCAAAACAACGGAACTACTGGAGTAAAGATGAAAATGCTGTCTCGGACTCATTTAGACTCAGGGTATTTCTTTTGAAAATTATTTCTTTTGGAAATTATTGCTGCTTTATTATAACTTTAGTGGTGCATGAAATTAAAATAGCATCTGTTTTATACTCATAATACAGCTTTTTAAAATTATCATTGGCATGTCATACATTTCTTCCATCTCTGCCTCCATTATTTTTACTTCTTTCTTTGCAAGATTATAATTTTCTTTGTTTCTCCCTTCCCTTTCCTCCCTTTACTTTTTTTTTATTAGATATTTTCTTAACTTACATTTTAAATGCTATCCCGAAAGTTCCCTATATCCTCCCCCCGCCCTGCTCCCCTAACCACCCACTCCAACTTCTTGGCCCTGGCGTTCCCCTGTACTGGGGCATATATCTTCTGCTACATATGCAGCTAGAGACACGAGCTCTAGGGGTTCTGGTTAGTTCATATTGTTGTTCCACCTATATGGTTGCATATCCCTTCAGCTTCTTGGGTACTTTCTCTAGCTTCCCCATTGGGGGCCCTGTGTTCAATCATATAGATGACTGTGAGCATCCACTTCTGTATTTCCCAGGCACTGGCATAGCCTCATACGAGACAGCTATATCAGGGTACCTTCAGCAAACTTGCTGGCATATGCAATAGTGTCTGGGTTTGGTGACTGATTATGGGATAGATCCCCGGATGGGGTAGTCTCTGGTTAGTCCATCCTTTCGTCTTAGCTCCAAACTTTGTCTCTGTAACTCCTTTCATGGTTATTTTGTTCCCTATTCTAAGGAGGAATGAAGTATCCACATGCTGGTCTTCCTTCTTCTTGATTTTCTTGTGTTTTGCAAATTGTATCTTGGGTATTCTAAGATTCTGTGCTAATATCCACTTATCAGTGAGTGCATATCTAGTGATTTCTTTTGTGATTGGGTTACCTCACTAAGGATGATATCCTCTAGATACATCCCTTTAATCCCTTCCATATACCATCCCCTGCTCTCTTTCAAATTCATGTCTCCTTTTTTACATTAACCATTGTTACATGCGTATATTTATGTGTTGATACTTATATGTTCCTAAATATAACCTGCTTAGTGTGCACAATGTTACTTGTGCGTGTGTTTGTTTGCAGGGCTCACCATCTGGTATTTGGATGTGCTCGTCCCTGGGGAAGACTATTTCTCCTGCTCCCAGCATTTCTTAGTTGCCTGTAGTTCTCCATGCAGGATTGAGGGCTCGTGTCTCCTCCCTGTCCACTTTAGCACGTCTGTTGTTGTTGTTGTTGTTGTTGTTGTTGTTAGATGCTACATTAGTGACACTTGCTTGTGTCCTGGTCCCATTTGATTGGAATACTTCCCTCCTTTCTGGTAGTTTTATAGATATTTCTTTTTCCTGTTCTCTATCTTAGCTCTACCAGAGGCAACTGTGGCTATTTATTTCTTCCCTTCTAGCTTTTCTTCATATCTGTTAACTGCTGTGTACAGGAATTATTCTACAGTTGCTGCAGGGATATCCTTACAGGGATAGAGAAGTTAATTGTTCATAAAATCAGTCACTATATCTAGCTGAATGTGATAGAGACTTGGGGTGGAGGCAGGCTGTGCTTAAATATCTATTTACAGTATCACCTTGTACTTCTACCTGTGGAATTGATTTTCAAGCAATTAGAAAATTGTATAGCCTATGGTTTTTGAACAAGATGTGATGACTTTTGGAATGGGTGCCAGTTTCTAGGTTTTGTAAACTTCATAGCTTTTATCATTGTCAACTCATAAGTTCATATTGATCTATTATTTTTAGTATTAATTTTTTCAAGGTGGAGGGTGTTTTTGAGACAGGGTCTCATTGCTCTGCATCTTGTCTGGAACTTGCTGTGTGGTTGAGAAAGAGCTTGATCTTCTGATCTTCCAAGCCTTCATCTTCAAAGTGCTGGGGTTACAGGTGTGCTCCACAGTCCCTGGCTGTATGTAGACCTAAGGATCCAGCACAAGGCAGGCAGTTTTGAAAAATTAAGTCAGATGCAATACCAACACTCTGAAAACAAAAATAAACCTTTAATGGCCCACTGCTACTTGGGAACTCTTATAGAGAGATATTATCTGAACCAAATATTAGTAGGATTGAGGTTTTAACTCTTAAGGGATTAAATTTAGACTATTTTTTGCTTGAAATAAAAATCGGAGCATTAAATTTGTACAGTTTATTTTAGACTTGTGATAAGTTCACACTCCCATTAGGGAGCTATAAGTCTTTTTTTTTTTTTTTTTTTGGTCCAATTTTTTATTAGATATTTTCTTCATTTACATTTCAAATGCTATCCTGAAAGTCTCCTATACCCTCCCCAACCCTCGCCCTGCTCCACTACCCACCCACTCCCACTTCTTGGCCCTGGCATTCCCCTGTATTGGAGCATATAAAATTTGCAAGACCAAGGGGCCTCTCTTCCCATTGATGGCCAACTAGGCCATCTTCTGCTACCTATGCAGGTAGAGACATGAGCTCTGGGGGTACTGGTTAGTTCATATTGTTGTTCCACCTATAGGGTTGGAGATCCCTTCAGTACCCAGGGAGCTATAAGTCTTAATTAGAGGTAGCTTGATTGACTCATAACTAAGTAGCAGTAAGAACCTGAAGTTGAATACCAGAAGCTGTGTATGGTGGGATTTCTTCCTGGGTTCCGAAGAACCCAATACCTTTTCTTATTGAAAAGCACTCATGGTCTTTTTAGGTGGAACAGTTTGAATTCAAGTTCAGAAATGTCTGAACACAGAAATAGGCTAATTTTACTTGATTTACTCTTTTATTTATTTTTATGTGCGTGCACACATGCAAGTTCTTGGATGTGTTCCAGTATGTGTGTGGAGGTCAAAGAACAACATTGCGGGAGTGAGTGCACTCTCTCCAATGTATCCCAGAGATAAACTTATGTTCTCCCGCTTGGCAACTAGCATCTCTACCCAGGGAGCCATTTTTGCTGGTTCTTTTCTTTTTTTTCTTTTGTGTTGTTGTTCATTTGTTTCTTTGTTTTACAAAAAGATAGGCTTCTTCTAAATGATATTTTATGTTTACATTACCAATATAATTTTATTTTGAATGTGGTCATTTATTTATACTTAGTTTGTTGTAGGCAAGTTGTTGTACTGAGGTTTTTTTTTTTTTGAACTAACAAGTTGTCCTCTTAACTCTGCTCACAAGCTATGATACTCTCATGCCCCATTCCATAAATAAATTCCACTGATTAAACATTGTACTGATTAAAACATAGGTCATAGTTTTCAACAAAGCCATAGTTAGAAATGAAAAAATAAAGATGTCAGTCAGTACCTGACTCTACAGATACAGGTGTGCTTGGAATCCTTACATGAAATTTAAGACACAGAATTTTGCAGATCCTTCAAATACTTTAAATCACGCATGTTCCCCCTGTGACCCACAGACTGTGTGCTACAACCGCCACTGGATGCTCTTCAGCACTTCCAGTGTGTTCCTAGAGCACAGCATTGGTTTGAATATCAGCACAGACACATGAAGCCATCTTCCGTTTGCTTATAAGTATCTTTTATTCTGCAGTATTTGGAACAGTAAGAAGAGATCAGCTTGTCCGTTGAGGCATGTATAAAAACTCCAATTTTTGAAATTCTTTTAGCCATAGTTGGTTGAATCTGTATGTAAATGTGAAGCCTGTGGATAAAAGGGAACTAACTATTCTAAATTAATTTCAATATACATATTGGTTGAGAAATCATTCAAACACTAAAATGTAAGAAAACGGTAAAGATAGCTAGGAAAAAAATCACTAAAAAAATAGCAAGGAATCATTTGTTTAAGGTATATTGGTCTTGGCCACAGTTCTTCTCTGGTGTTTCATCTAGGAACACAATTTTTCTGTTTTCTTCAATGGGTTTGGGAAACTTGAACCAATCGCCTTGGCAACCTGTCAAAGTGAGTTTCCATAGCTTCTAACCTAGCATGGTACAAATATCCTGTGCCAGGTCATGGTGGTAGACATAGTTACCATGGTCACTAAATCTCAGGGTTATGTTTCTCACCACTGGTTACCTTTGAAATTATGAGTCCAAACGAATTTTGTTGTCCCATTGGTAAACCAAGATGTCCATCTATTCAGTTTCCCATGTTGTAGTTTACTTGACGTGCTAGCGTTTGCTGAATTGCACGTGTGATCAGAGCAAGCACATCAGTAAATTAGTCTTATCATTAAGTCAGATTTTATTATTTAAGAATAAATTAGGCCACAAGTCACCTACATGTTTCTGTAGCCAGGCCGATTAAAATAAATTTAAATTATGTTTTTATTGTTCATGAGGGGTCATAGGCCAAGGCCAAATTGAAGGAGTTAGTTCTTACCACCCTCTATGCATCAAACTAAGGTCATCAAGCTTGAAAGCAAGTGCGTCTTTCTGGCCCTAAAACATTAATCTTGTAACTCAGATTAACATAATTTTATCCCTGACAAATTAATAAAACCAACTACTTGGAAGTGGGGAAAGGAGTGATTCTTTACTTTTGAGTCATTGGTGTTGATTTATAAATACTTTTCACAAACACATGAGTTAAAGTTTCAAAATGTCACAACTTGCCATCCTTTTGTGTCACTACCAATTACGTATGTAACAGAATTACATCCAGATCATCCCCTGTGATGATTTCCATGGCAACTAAAGAGTAACTTAGAGTTTCTATCAGATTATTTTAGCCCTCCTTCTGTAACTTTCTAAGAAACCCAGCTTGATTTCTTTTAACATTTCCAAGGATGGCATACTTGTTTATCTGACTTTTCCTGTAGAGCCCAACTCTGACAGTTGCTTTGTACTCCCCTGGTGGTTTGTTGAGTATAATTGTTATAATGTTTTGTAACATGGGGTTAAGACCTGATAATGAAGATGCAGGAAGAGAGATTCCATGAGTACTCCCTTTACAGAAGATCTTCTAATGAAATGATTAGCTCTATTTGAGAAAGGGGTGATGGATCCCTGGAGAAGTGACTATGCTGTTATTTGTAACCTTAGCGGTAGGTAAGAAGAACCACTTCTGTATTGAGAATAAATTATTTTTAAATCACTTAATTTTTATTTATGTATATAGAAACTTGCCTTACTGTAAGTCTATCAGATGCATGCAGAGCCCAGAAGAGGGTGGTGGGTGCCCTGGAACTGGAGTTACAGATAGTTATTAACACCTTCATGTGGTTGCTAGGAACCAACGGCCAGGTACTGTGGAAAAGAAGCCAGTGCTCTTAACTGCTAGGAACCAACGGCCAGGTCCTGTGGAAAAGAAGCCAGTGCTCTTAACTGCTAGGAACCAACGGCCAGGTCCTGTGGAAAAGAAGCCAGTGCTCTTAACTGCTAGGGCCTTCCTTTAGCCTTAAAGTTGTGTTTTAGGGCTCCTTCCTGACTAACCTCTAAATATTTTCTCCTGTGAGAAAATACTCTCATATACCCCAAAAAAACTAAGTCACAAAGACAAAAGGTGAATTTTGTCTCGTTGTTGGAGATTTGGGTCCTTGGCTGTTGATGCTTTCCATGGCACTCTCCAGCGGTGGAGAGGGTAGCAGAGGAGAACATCTTTTTTCGTGGACAGAAAACAAAGGAGAAAAGAAGAGGAAGGGCACATTAATTCCAGAGATGTTTAGCTAACTTCTTTCCTCTAGGCTGCCGCCTCCCTGTAGCACCCCTCTAGGGTTCAGTTCTCTAACAGATGGGTCTCAGGTGCACCCCCAATCCAAAATTAGGTCCTGAGTTGCCAACGGCCCTCTTAGCTACTCTACACATGGTTTTATTTTGCTTAATTTCAAGAGCTGCTATAGATGACTCAGTGGTATCTGGATACACAAATGTTACTTCAGCAACTTGGTTTTTGTTGTTTGTTTTAGTTTATTTTTTAAGAACAAAAGAACTTTGTCCTTAAAATGTAGTTTATGGGGCTGGTGAGATGGCTCAGCGGGTAAGAGCACCCGACTGCTCTTCCGAAGGTGATAAGTTCAAATCCCAGCATCCACATGGTGGCTCACAACCATCTGTAACGAGATCTGGCGCCCTCTTCTGGAGTGTCTGAAGACAGCTACAGTGTACTTACATATAATAAAAATAAATCTTTAAAAAAAAAATGTAGTTTATGCACTAGTTTGTGCTTGGTTACTTTTCTACTGCTATGACAAAGCACCATGACCAGGGCTATGTGACTGCCAAGCTATCTCTAGTTGTAAAGTTGTGTTTTAAGGCTAAAGAGTTTATTGGGAGCTTGCTTAAGAGTCAGTGACCATGTTGATATGGAGTATGGCGGCTGGCAGACAGGCATGGGACTGCAGTAGTAGCTGAGAGCTTGACATCTGATCCTCAAGTGTGAGGTAGAGAGAGAGAGTGTGAACTGGAAGCTGAGGGCTTTTAAAATCTGAAAGCTCACCTTCAGTGGCACACCTCCAACAAGGCCACACCTCCACAGCCTTCCCAACTAGTTTCACCAACAAGAGAGCAAGTATTTGAACATGTGAGCATATGGGGCTTGTCTCATTCAAACCATTAGCATTTACAAGTTTGATTCTGTTCGTATAGATAACAAAAGCTTAAAATCCATATTCAATAACTTGACAGCTTTAATGAAGCTATTAGATAAAGTGTAAAGGCTGCTAGATGCAGACTATTACTTGCAGTATGCATTGAAGGATGTGGATAGGGAAAAGTCTTCTAAAGAAAATACTTGGCATTGCATTCGTGGCTGCTTTAAGTTTAGAGGCACTTTACAGAAGGTAATGTTCCCATCTAAGATTTCTTTTTTTTTTTTTCCAATTTTTATTAGATATTTTCTTCATTTACATTTCAAGTGTTATCCAGGAAGTTCCCTATACCCTCCCCCCTCCTGGCCCTGCTCCCCTACCCACCCACTCCCACATCTTGGCCCTGGCGTTCCCCTGTACTGGGGCATATAAAGTCTGCATGACCAAGGGGCCTCTCTTCCCAATGATGGCCAACCAGGCCATCTTCTTCTATATATGCAGCTAGAGACATGAGCTCAGGGGGTACGGGCACTGTTTTTTTAAGGCTGTCACTCTTCTTAAAGAAATGGCATGTAAATGAATTTGCTTGCAAGTTCTTTAGAAAAAAAATCTTGTAAAATAATAGCTTTATTTGTATGTAGAAGCTGAGCCATCACAGGTTATATTCAAGAAAATTATAGTTAAATAAAATTACTAAGGTTCTCCTCTACTGAGATGTGACTGCATGTAAGGTGTGTGTTTGCATACACCAAACTAATAAATTGCCCTAGGACATAAAAACATGGAATATAAAAAAGTGAAGTTGGACTTAATTAAAATAAAAAATTAGCACACCCTTAAGAAAACAAAAACCACAAATTAGGAAGAAAATAATTATATAGGCATTATAACTATATCAAGAGAATTAAATATGGAGTTGTATAACTCAATAACAGAAAGTTCTTTTTTAGAAATGGACAGAAGACTTATTTTTATCAGCTAAATGTGTTTATGGCATATAATAAATACTGATATGTTCAGGATCATCAATCAGCAGAGAAATATGAATTAAATATAAATGAAAGTCCAACGGCTTGAAATGGTTGTCTGTGTCATTGTATAACAGTAAGATTGGCAGAAGTTAACGTGATTGACCAGACTAGGAGTTACTATTACACTAATGTCTCCTGATTTACATTTTATAAGTTTACTCTTGTATTCATTTAGTTTACAGAAAGCAGTTTGTACTTGATACAAGTGTGTGTGTGTGTGTGTGTGTGTGTGTGTGTGTGTGTGTGTGTGTGTGTGTATATATATATATATATATATATATATATATATATATATATATATATATATATATATGTCTTTATTTTCTATTCTATCAGAGAATTGCATGTAATGGGTCTTCCCCTGAGTGTGAGTGGCTCCATCCCAGGGGCTGGGTTTCCGGAACTAAAGGAGAACCCCAGCAGTCATTCTCTTCCCTGTGGTCTCTGTCATTTCATGGTTCTGCTCCCTCCATGATGGGGCTTGATCCCCTCAAACCACAAGCCCAAGGAAATTCTCCTCCCTTTGGTTGCCATTGTCAGACAGAGTGAAGTACTGACACGGGGTTTCCTTCCCCCTTCTGTTGAGGTGCTTATGTCAAAGGTCTATAGTAGTAAAGGCCTGGGCCTCCACACAGTGACTCAGTTCTCTACCAGTGAGTAAACCAGGACTTCATGGTAGTTTCCTATAATTAACTACTCACACTCCAGTTTGTTGTTTGTTTAGTTTTGTTTTTAATGAGTGTGATATAATTGTTAGCTGATTTGCCAGAGGAAAAGCTTAGAGCATATGACATTTCTAAACTGTGTGTCCTTGAGTCAGATACCATTGAGATGGCTTGCTCAGTCTTTTACTCTAGGTAAAAATCTAACAGTGTCCCACCTCAAAAGCTAGTCACCCTGCCTTTAACTTAAAACACTTAAAAGAATCTATCACCTCCCAAGACATTCCATTCCATTATTCATATTGAAAGCTGTGGGCTGGAGAGATGGTTAAGAGGCCTGGCTCTTAATCAGAGTTCAGCTTCCAGCACCAGCAGGGGGCCTCAGAACTGTGGTAACTTGACTTGCAAGGGATCTGACACCCTTTTCTGGCCACCATGGGCATGAGGCATGCATATGATTCACAGACATACATGCAGGTAAAACATCAGTACATAGAAATAAAGACCCCAGAAAACTAGAAATCTAGTTTTCTTTTGATTGATTGATTGATTGATTGAGACAGGGACTTTTGTGGACTTGTCCTCGAATCTGAGGAAGCCCAAGGAAGGCCCGATTGCCTCTATCTCCCCAAAACTGGAATCATAAGCATGTGCCCAGACATTTAATTTTTGTGGTGTTGGGTATCAAACTTGAGGCTTCCTGCATGCTAAGCAAGCACTCCACCAACTAAGCCACATCCTTAGCCTCTTCTAATCTTGTGAGGCTATTGGAATCTCGTAAGCACTAATATTCTCTTCAGCATTTTAAGCTACAATCATTGAGAGCACTTATATGTTGTTAGTACATACCTTAAATGCTTACAGCAGCCCTTCAGATCATGTTTTATACCTATCTGAATTTTTAAAGTCCTCTGACTGACTTACCATTTTTTAAAACTAACCTGAATGTTCCTTTTTGTCTATTCCTTATATAGTGTAACATATCTTCCTTCTGTGGGTCCTCCATCAAAATGTGGTTTAGTATTTGTCATGGTATAATCGAAATCATAACAAAATACTCCCAACCCTGAATTACCCGACAGCATCAGAGAGCCAGAGAACTCCCTTAAAGCCAACTTGGATGCTTTCTACATAACTCCATAACTCGCAAGGTAATGAATTGTGGCTATTTTGCGTAAGCATCACCCCAAGCAGAGTGGTGCACTCTAATTACTCTAGTTACAGAAACACAAGTTAATGCTGATTAAGGAATTATTTTTCTAGAACAATATTTGTAAAATTGCCTGGTTTTTGTTACAACCAAATGTGTTAAATAAAATAACTTTAAAGTATCTTCTGAAACAAACTTACATACATATTATAAGTAAATATATTTATTTGCTTATCTTTATGTAGACTTTTAAATAATAGTTATAAAACATTTTAAGTGCTCCAATTTTATTTACTACAGTAACCAGCTTTTAGCTCTCCATAATAACACAATTAACAGTAAAATACAGATAATTGAATTTCACTGGTAATTCAGAAACCAGTAACCTGAACTCACCCTCCAAAGAAATTCTTCCCAAACTACTGCATGTGGCAGAACCTTCCTGGCTCCTTCAGCATTGGGCATAAGCTCGGTTATCCCAAACAAACCCACTATCCATGCTTTCAAGAGCTTCTCCATGACAAACGTTTATTGCTGTGCCCAGGGTCTGCTACAATACTTTGCAGTGACCCACAGCAGCTCTCTCTGCTTGTTGACTAGCTCAGTTATACAACAGCCACTGGCGCCAACCCCACAACTGTGAGGAACTTTGCCCCATGAGTCAATGTAGCTTTGGATGCATTTGTCCTTCCCTGCTTGAGTGGTTCATGCCCATCACATAACTCCAAGAGCATGAGAGAACACAGTACAAACTCCTTAGAAAGAGAAGGGACCTACATGTCTTCAAAGAGTACATAGCTACCAGGCTCATTTTCTGACTTTTGTCCATTTTCTTGTAACATAATCCATGAAGAGAAAACAAAACAGCCAGCCAGCACATTGAGTTCTCTCCAAACTGGACTCAGAACAAGTTACCTATCCATGTCCTATGTAGAAAATTTACAAGGATTCATCAGACTAGAATGGAACCACTGCAGCTATTTTCCCAAAGTGGAATTATGGCAAGGAAAGCAACTTTCATACGTAATATGCTTGTGTGTGTTACTGGAACTTTCTATCCAGGATAATGGTAATTTTCAGGTTTTCATGTCTCGTTCAAAAATCACAGTTCAGGTTAGACATAGCACACGAGCTAAGCACCCAAAGGCCCCAGTCCTTATTTGGGCTTTCTTTTAAACGTTCCACAAAGAAGAAGAGTTGGTTGATAAGTGACGTATATGGATAGATCTCTTTTGATTGGCAGGCTTGGAATATGTGAGCCTTTGTGTACTGAGCATATCCCTTCCCATGATGCACCTGATTTTAATTATAGGCATGCCAGATTATGCATAGGCATAAGATGGTTAGCAGGGGCTTTCTCTTGAAATTTCACTAGGAGGACAGTTTTTGCCTTATGTGAGTGTATCCAAAACTAGGCAAAATGAGTTCCCTGCCTCCGGTATGCTCATATGTTTTAGATACATTTGAGTAGAAATTGGCCAAAGAGGGGAGTTACAAAGGCTACTAGAAAGGGGTAACTTACTCCACTAGTTAAAGTGGGATGTACCTGCAGTTTGATGTTTGTTTCCTGACTTGGTAGCTCTCTTATTTAGATAGATGTGTGCATGACCTAAGCCAAGTGAAGTTGCAATTTGCTAAGCTATGCTTGTAATTGCTTGCCTTGCTGACTTTTGGTACCAACTGGACTTTGATCTGATCTGAAATCCTTTGGTCTCCCATCTAGATTTAATATCTGCCTTAAGAGGCATCCTGTTCTTTATTTGGCATTGGAATGGTGGAAGGTACAGGGTTCCAGTGAAGGTAGGTTGTTAAACCTACATGACTACACTCGGGCACATACTGGCCTCACTAAAATGGACTCAATACTAAAAAAGAAACAAAAGAACACTTGGAATTAGGAGAGAGTAGTGGTGTTGGTGAGAAGGGAGAAATTGGAAGAGGGGGATGGGATGGATGGACCTGATCAAAGCACATTATATATTTATGTGAAATTCACAAACAAAAAAAAAAAAATTAAAGTTAAAAGCTTTCCTCAAATTACTTTATTGTTAGCAATTTTACATACTGAGTATTAATGAAATGGAAGTGACTGCTTTTAGTGGTTTACAGAAACCATTTTATTATTTCAGCCACTCAGGTTGGAATTAGCTGTCCTCCTATCAGAAAGGAAACAGACTCTGGGCTTAGGTACGGAAAGCTGTTCAACAGTAGATGTTAAAGCAGGCATGCCGTGGAAAGGTTCATACAGGCCATCAGAATGTGCAAAGGGCCCAGCAGGGTGTTCCTTAACTGTGAATACTGTAGGGTAAGTGGGGATCATAGGAAAGAACAGGCTGGAGTCAGTGGATGGAAAACTACTGTGAGAGAACAAGGACCAAGCTGACCTAAGAAGGTTCATGCTGAGGTCAGGCCCGGGTGGTGCATCAGACACCTCCTGGTGGGGAGGGTGAAGACGCAGAGCAGAGGTTCTCAACCTTCCCAATGCTGTGACCCTCTAATACAGTTCCTTGTGCTGTGGTGACCCCCAACCATAAAAGTATTTCAGTGATCCTTTATAACTATAGTTTTAATCTAACTCTTGGGAATCATAATGTGGCTATGTCATATGAAGAATTTCTTACATGCAACCCCAAAGGGGTCACGACCCACAGGTTGAGAACCACTGCATTAATGGGTGAGGTGTTTTGCCTGGCTATCTTAGCAAGGAAGGAGGAACTGGATTCCGTAGGCCATGCCCACAGGAACCCAGGACAAGGCTCAGAAAGTAGACTGAAGTGTAGTCAAACTGGATCTGTGGGGTCAGTTTTCTCAAGGTCATGTCTATAAGTTCCTGAGCTTGGGCATTTTCCCTTACTACCTACCAACTGAGAAAACATATGCTAATTCTAATTATAGCGTCTATACGCTGCATTTTAAAATGAAAGGCATTATTCTAAGTGTGTTAACACATAATCCTCATACCTGCTTTGTATAGCAGACTGCTGTTTTGAAATGAGTAAGCTCCTAGATCAAGTTCCACCATCTCTCCAGCGTCAGCACCTGGAGAGGTGGGAGTAGAGCCCCCGCCAGCACCCACATTGTCATCACAGGCTTGTGAGTCGAGGAATTTGGGTTTAGTTTCCACAGGTGAACCCTGACCAAGATGCTTTGGCCTCTCAGGACCTCTGTTTTCTTAGAGAAGAAGAGTGGGCATTTGTTTCTAGATAATTGCTGAGGGCATTTCTAGGCAAGTCCTGAGGTTCTTACACTGGGGTTTTAGAAATCTGGAGATGAAAAGCTCAGAGCAACTGTGCACCATCTGATTGGTCAGCTGAAGGCACCTTGAACCCTGCTGCTATGTGTTCTGCACCATCTAAGCTTGTGCGTAGAAGACATTCAGCTGCTGCAACTTACTCCATGTTCTTCTATGTATGCGGTGACTAGCAGCTTTGTGGGACACAGCTCCATGCAACCTTGTGTATTGGCATTGGAAAGCTGTTTGTACAAGGCTATCATGTGACCCTATTCTTCACATGGATGGACCTTCATAAGAATAAAATTCTTAAAAACTACTGACATGTATGCATGTGGACAGATGCATTTAGTATATGTGTGTATGTATGCCTTTGGCATTTGTAACAGAGTAAAGATACTAAGATGTAAAGGCACATATTTTTGTAGAACAGTTCACATGGTCATCTCCCTTGCCTTGGTAAAGATCTGTTAAACAGATTTGTAGTGAAGTACTTTTCAAATAATACTTCACAAAGTAAGCAAACATTCAGGCATTTTCTGGTTTAGTCATTTAAATATTCTATGTGTTCTCTTCCTTTGAACTGAATACAGGTCAACTAAAATATTTTAGAATAAATTGATGGGATAAGAGAGAAGATTCAGCTATTAGGAATTTTCAGCACCCTAATTGGTGGTATTCCAACTGCTTGAAACTCCAGTTCCAGGATATCTGAGGGCTTCTTACCTCCTCATGGCATGTGCATACATGGTACATATACATACAAACATACATACATATGTACATATACATATGCTTGAATACTTATGCAATTGAGGGTTTTTATTACAGGCCTTACTTTGGATATTTTACGAGTTTCTCTATACATTCTAGAGTAGATGCTCTAAATTCTAAACTCTCTTCCCTTGTGTATGTAGCAGCTACTTCTAACATGGTCTACTTTCTTTTAACTTCCTAGTTTCCTGTTCTCACACCTTCTGCTAAGCACACAGGGATGCTCACATGCACACATGTTAAAGATCATGCAGGTACCTTGTAACTGCGGTGCAGAATCCTAGATGTTGCTAACTTAAAAATGCATATGAAATACTGTAAATATGTTTAAATTTTGGATGAAGAAGATTAGAAATAAAAATTAAATCTGTTCTACCCATGTTTACACATTAAGAGTATTAGCCTGGATTTCATTCCACATAAAAGATATTTAGATTACTTAACTTCAATAATAGCCCTGTGATATTCATTAGCAAAATCTCCACCCACTTATTATCAGGTGGACCCTTTTCTTTTCTCATGTTCCGTTGACCTGCTCCTCTGTGGACAGGTTGGCAGCCTCGTGTTCTCTGTGAATTCCAGAGTGAAATTATATACTATTCTTTCTGAGTCCTTGTATTAGTGAGTTTCTCAAACTCCCCAAAGCATGGTTTCAGCAAACTACTCCAAGCCATTTTCAGAGAAAGGACAATTTTTGTAGCTTTCAAAGCCTTTCACATTGAGCATGGTCTTTTCTTCCTCTACTCCAAGCAGCTTGCACACAAATTCCATATTCTTTGGGGGAGGGCGTGCAGAGAGACTGTCCAGAGCAAGCCATTATGCCCTTAGTAGTCAGGCAGAGCTCATTCTCTTTGATGTGTTACCCATTCTGGTCCACGATGCCTTTCTCCATTAAGGAGGAAAGTTGATTTCTGAACCTGAATCTGTTCCTTGTCTTCACATTAACAGGCTCCCCATGTGATAACACTTAGGCTCTCTCCTTTTCTGACATCTTGTCAGATTTCAGGCTGTAGGCAGCTTATACCCCCAGGGTCTTGCTTTCACTGTAATCATACATGGTCTTTTTAATCAGGGTTTTCAGTGGGGCCCGTAAAGCCTCATTCCTTCCTTCAGAGCAGTGTCTAAAACACAAGCTCGGGATCTCACACAGTCATTTCCCCAGCAGCCAGGCCCTTTGGTACAGGCCCTCTTCCAGCTGAGCAGGCCACCTTCCTCCTCCCTTTGCACCTTTGCGTTCCTGGACAGAAGGAACTTGATCCAGCTCACTCTGAGTAAGCTCACCTGTAGTAATGGTTCTGATACTCGCACACAGGTACACACGGTGGTCCTGCAAATCTTTGTTTAATGGAACTTATAAAGCCTGCATGTGTCTCTGCTTTTTGGTTTAAGTCTATCGGTAGTGTTTCCTTTCTTTAATTTTCCCTTCTTCGGCCCCAGCTGGTAGCGATCAAACTGTGCATTCCGAGGGATGATGGGAACGTAGTCATTTCTGTCACCATCCCCACATCTATCTTCATCTTTGTCATCACCATCATCATAACCACTGTCACCATTAGTTAGAGTAGTGTCTCACAGGTCCTACTCTAATCATTGCCCCAACCTGGGTGATTTGGGGGCTTAGACACCTCTCTCTGTTGTGACCTGACCCCACTACACCTGGTCCGGTGCTTCCTGTGCTCCCCATGTGACCCCTCTTTTTTTCACCAGTGGATCCTTGCTAATACTGGTCAGCATCCACCTCTGCTTAACTGATGGCATGAAGAGAAGTAAGCCAGGAACAGAAAGACAAATGCCACAGGCCCAGCATCTCACATATAAACTCTGAGTTGATCTGTTAAGAGTTAAAAAGAAGGTACCAAAATGAAGCTTGCCAAGGATGAGGTCTAGTCACCTGTACAGCAACAGAGTAGCTAGCTTGTAAAACTATTATGTCTCAAAATAGCTATAAACTTGGATAGTTTGAAGGCTGTGATACAAGGAAAGACTAATTACCTTAATTTGATCCTCACATATACATATTTCAAGTTATCATCTGGTCCTTACAGTCCCAGATGTTACGGGGCTCCAGTGTTCCGAGAACTGTGATAAAAGGGGGAGAAAGAAAAGCAGAGTGCAGGCAGAGTCCTTGCTTCCAAAGTGCCTTGCTTTGTTAACTATTGAAAAGAAGGCCCACATGAAACAGATTAATACATTCCTGAAGAGCACAGGCCCATGAGTTCTTTTCAACACCCTTGGTAGAGAGTTACAGATATGCGGCTTTGTAGGCAACTGACTGAGTTTCCAGGCTATTCCCTTTGCATGGGTTTTCACAGATAACAGAACATTTGTATCCTATTTCAAGCCAGATTTCCCCAACACCCCATCGCTTTCAGACTGTCTGCTTGGGGCTAAGAGACAGGCTCTTTGTGCTTCAGGGTTCCTAATGGTATCCAAGGAGGCCTGCCTGTATGGCTAATACTAATTAGAGTCACCTGCTGGCTAGGGCTATTGCCGCTTGTTCTGGGAGTGGGGTGCATTTAATTGCTGGGTGAATATTCCACTGGGATCTGTCTGCCTCTCCCTCCCCAATCCTGGTATTAAAGGAGTGTGCCACCACTGCCTGGCTCAAATAAGCATTTTTGAGTTGCTGTCTAGAAGTACACTTAGTTCTCTGTTAATAATGGAAATGCTTATGTCCCAGCAGACTGGCTGAGCCCTTTCCTCCTAAGTAATGGAATGCCATCTCGCAATGGCATTTACTAGTCTCAGACTAAGTACATGGTCTTGTTTGCAGTGTAAGCCTATTTTAGGAGCCAATAGTAGGATACACCAACTCTGTTCAGTCGTGAATTATGTATGCACGAAAAGGCTTTCAGCTGTCATTTATTCTTGGCATGCAGGATTTCTTGCCTCAGCAAGAATAACATCTAATAAAGTAGCACCATTGTGTAACAAGTATGAATCCTTGTTATGCACGCAAACATGAAGTAAGAGGAAGTAAAGACAAGAAAACCACGTGACTGGCTCCTGTTGTGTCTAGGCAGCAGATATCCCGTGGAAGAATTTCTCTCCTTGGCATCACCTGACCCACTTTTCTCCTGAACCACAAGTGTATGGCCTTACATCCAGTCACTGCTCCTGGTTGCAGTTACTTAACTCTTGAGCCAGCTGCCAGCACAAGGTACCTTTGAGCTCTTCACTCAAGTGTCAGTGCAGGTGGGCTGAGTGAAGCCAGCGTTGCAGTGACTTCTCTGATTCAAACAAAACTGCCTTCTAATTAAGAATCTTCTATGCAGTGCTCCCTCAAAGTTTGTAGTCTTTAATCATGAGTGTTCTGCTCTCTTACTTTGTAATGAAAATGTCCTTTTGGGACTCCGATGCTAAAAGCTTAGTCTCTAGCCTGTAGCGAAACTTGGAGGAGGTTGAACCAGGCAGAAGGAAATTAGGTCCTTGGAGGTATACTCCCACAGGGGATATTGAAATGTTTTGTTTGGTTATTCCTTCCTCTCTTCTTGCTTCCTGACTGACATGAAGTGAATGGTGTCCACTGGCCATTATGTACTGCCTTGCCACAGGCCCACGTTTTCTATCTTTATTATGCACTCAGTAAGTGAGTGTATTGTTGACAAGGGACGTGATTCCTGGACCACATAATGTTCCAATAGGAGGAACCATGAGAAAATGAAGTCTGATCTAGTGTATTGCGTATTGGCTCAGGTTCATGGGTGTGCTCACTTAGATAGTAGATTGGATATGATGTTTCTTGAGGCTCATATTAAAGAGTTAATGGCTTCTAGAGAGGAATTTGTGTTGATTCTTAGGTTAGAGAATTTTACCATTCTACATAAAGCCATTTCTGGGATAGCTTGAGGCATATATCCTCTGATAGTGCGTGCTTTCCCGTGGTATGTGTTCATGTAAGAAGCACTTCTGCTTTTACTGGCATGAGATACAGTGCTGTAGTTGATGCAGAAAGGGCAGTTTTCATTTTTCTTGAGAGTGTTTGCATGCGTGGCTGTAATTAATGTAATAGTAAGCCTTGGAAAGGCAAGCTTAGTTTGCGTGAATATCTAGAGATGAAGTGCTATGATTGCCTCATCAGAATGAGATTAGAATATGAGGATGAAGAACCAGGCAACCCCAAGCAGAGATTCTGGAGCGTTCTAATATAAATGTGTAATAATGTATTGATTGGGAGAACGAGTCCCTAGGCATGTATAACCCTTTGATTGGTTCCCTGGGAATGGTTTAGGATTCATTGGTGGAGATGACTAGTTTGCTTGTAAATAATTCTCTATCTCTTTTTGTCATCTGTACACTTTAATTAGATACTTTGCTTTGCATACATATTGCAACTTAAGTGAACTTTTGCTATCTTGTGTATTTTAATATGAGAATTGAAACTATACCCTGAGATAAGAAATTTCATTAAAATATGTCTTATCAAGTTTCACTTTAAAAATTAAAATCCAGTGTGTCTACTCAGCAGAAGCAATGCATTTGTTTATCCTTGAGAAGGGAGAGCACACCCTTCCTTCTGCATCTGTAACAACAAAGCTCCCAGAGGCCTGGGACAATTTCAGAAAAGTCTCATGGTACCAAGTGTGATGATGTATACACTCTTCCGTCTTGAAAAAAATGAGTCTAATGATTTAGGCCTATCTGTAAAAATATTACCAAGTGGTCATTTCTTCCTTAACTCTTTCATTTTAGTCTGTAATATCCTGAATTAGGGAATTGTATATTGAAATTTAATAATTCTCTCTCTTCAAGATGTAAGCAAACAATGAGAGAGAGAGAGAGAGAGAGAGAGAGAGAGAGAGAGAGAGAGAGAATCTGCCCTACAAACTGTTTCACAGCAATGGTTCTCAACCTGTGGGTCATTACCCTTTTGTCAAATCTCTGTCTCTAAAAGGATTTACATTACAATTTATAACAGCAGCAAAATTACAGTTACAAAGTAGTAACAAAAAAAGTTTTATGCTTGTGGGTCACAACAACAGGTAGGTGGTGTGACATCACTCATGCCCTATCTTCTATCTGATGAGATAAAGATGACCTTAGGTGTGAGACGCTGGCAAGGACTGAGCATTAGGATCAGGCTGCCATCTCACCATTTGTGCTGTGATTTTCTGAGTCAAATTTGGAGAACTGGATATTCTTGAGACAGGCAGTTTCCAATGGTGGTTGGAGACACAGACCAATATGATAGTACATCAACCTGAATTTAAATCTTAACTCTACAAATATTAACATTTGCCTCAATTTCTTCAAGTATAACATGGGAATAATAATTATATTACTTACAATATTTATAATTACTATAAATATTTATAATATTTTATAGTATTTATATCAGATATAAAAACATATGACATCTACATTATCTTTGTCAAGGCCTGTCTGAGCATAACTTGGTGTAGGTATGCTTTCAGGAAAGTACACATTAAATTTGTATGGAACTTTATTTAGAAACCTTTAGTCTTGAGTTGCATTGGGACGGCCCCAGTAAAGGAAGAATCCTTTGTATTTGTTACAAATCACAAGTGTTTGCTTACCACAGACATACATGGCTGGTGTGGCTTTCTTGACCAAGGGACATCACTGAGCCAGGCTTTGTGTTCTTGTTCTCTCCTGGCTTTTATTTTAACAACTCCGTAGAATACCATGGACTGAGAGCTTGCTTCTATGGACTTTCTTCCCCGTCCACAGCTCTGTCTCCTCCTCTTTGCAGGAAGCAATTCAGAACCTAAGGTTTCTCTCCTAGCTTCCACCTCGTATCCAAATCATCTGTGGGGATCCCTTACAGAGAGTGAGACAGAGAGCAGGTCCCCTGTGTCTGAAGCCCCTCTGAAAGGTTTGGTTGAGCCCTGCCCCTTGACAGCACCATTCAAGGCTTCCGAGAGCCTCTACCAGTCTCTTACTAAGCTAAAGAGAGTGCTGATAGATGAAAACCGCCAGGGAGTACATCGAGGCCAACCTTAACTGCCACGTGTTGGAAAAGAGGGGCTGTATGCAGAGAAATCTCTAGTATTTGAGAGTCTAGTCCACACAGACTTCATACAGTTATTATGTGAAATGTGGGATCAAAGCCTACAGTGAGCATGGTTCATTGCATATACTGGTGAACCATGAATTAATTTTAAAAGAAGAAATAAGGGGAAAAGTCCAAACTTAGCAACATGTCACCTCCCCCAAGCATTCAGAAGACATTCCGTAAATCTTTCAAAAGCCCTACATTCCCAAATACCTTTGTATTTTTATAACAATGATATGTCAAGTTGAAAATAAAAGCTAAGGGTGGCTATTGAGTGGTCCCTGAGCTTGGCATCTGGTTAAATAATAAGCCCCATCAAGAAAACCTCTTTGGTCTTGATTCCAGTTTGTCTTTACAAAAGTACAAATTATCATCTGTCATAGGCCTCTTATGATCACTCATGAGCACTGTCTACAGATGCCATCGAGTTTTCAAGATGCTGAGGGTCTGTTGGATATGAGGAGACAGTCTGTGAGTAAGTTGCCATGTGGATAACTGTCATGAGAGCATACTGATCACTTATCTTGTTAAATGGGTACCTGATCAATGTGAATGCTGCTTAATTAGAACCCCATCACTACGGGTGTTGCTCCTGCATGATCAGCCTCTCACATAACCACTAACAGCAGTGAGAGAGAAATTGAACTTGGGCTAGCAGTTTTATTTAGGACTTTCGTTGACTTGAAGCAGGGTATCTCTGTGATGTCCAGGCTGACGTTAATTCCTCAGCTCAAGTCATTCTCCTGCCTCACATTCCCAAGTAGCTGAGATTAAAGATATCCTCCACCACTCAAAATAGGTTTTGTCTCATTTCAGAAAGGTAGGAGGATATCATTCATGTTTTGCAGAGTCTGTACATTATTAATTATGTATGATAGCCAGTTCTTTTGTATTTTTCTCTTAGCATGGAGAAAACATCTGCAAAGATTAACAACTCTGTCATTAAAACACGAGAACACACCTGGATACATTAACAGAAAAGTTTCTGTCAGAGACCTGGTTGTAATTGGGAATTTGCTTTATTGTGGCAGATGCCATACTATGAGAATGGCTTCCTAGTCTACTTTATCTCTTCAATTGAGTTCCTCCAAAATGGAACAGCTCTGATAAAATGGAAATACGGCTTTTTAAAAGTCAACTTCATTGAAGTATAGCTTACATAACAATGCTGCATTCTAAGTGTAAACCTTGATAACCACCAACAGATGTATGAATTCTATAATCCCTGCCCCACCCAAGACCATGTCAGTGACTAGAAACATTTGTCACATAGTGTTCCTCATCATCACCTGGCCCACCACCTTCCACACAACACATCTCTCTAGAGCAGGCACTGGTGTGATTTCTCCTGCAGTATGTTAGGTGTGTTTTTTGTCAACACCTACATGTGAAAGGAATCCGCATGCTCTCCTAGATCTAATACTCTTGATCAACATGATGTGTTTGAGATCCATTCATATTGAAGGAATATTGCTGTGTGTGTGTGTGTGTGTGTGTATACACACGAACTTTTAAAGTCACTTTGTTGTTGAAGACTGCGCTGATTTAACATTTGGGAATACTATGAATAGTTTATTAGCTGATTTCGATGCCAGTCTCACAAGAGGATTCATCGTGTCCTCTTTGTCCCCATCTGAGAAAGGAGTTCAGACTGGTGTTAGTCTGTCTTTGACTGTTTGATAGGACTTAACAGTAAGCCTATCTTCTTAGGACTTTCTTCTGCAAAGGATTTTGTTCATATCTTGAAGACATTTGTCTCTTTTTTCTAGGTTGTTGAAATTTAGCATCAAATTGTTTATAACATGATTTTATCCTACTAATTTAATGGGGTGAGTTTAGTAATGCAAATTGTTTTCTTTTTCATTTCCAGTGTTTTATGTTTGCTGGGAGTTTCCAATTTTACTAATTTTTCAAAAAGACAGTTTATAGTTTTATAAGTTGTCTAAGAGTTTGTCCATTTTTACTAATTTCCCATTATTATTGTTTCTTTCCTCCTTCCTTTAAAAGTAGCACTATTCTAGCTTGAACACTTAAAGTACAAGTAATTCTTTGTTTGAAATCCTATATGGTTTGACAATTTTATTATATTAACTTCAGAATATGAGACTGGGAATTGGCAAGTCCTAGGTTTGATTCCCAGATCTCTGAGGCTCCATGGCTAGCCTCCCTGGCTAATAGATGACCTTCATGCCAATTTGCAACTTTGTCAAAAAGAATGTAGAGTGTCTCTAAGGATGACTGCTGGCCTCCAAAACCCATGCACATTCATGTGTCTCAGCAAATGAACGTGTAAATGAACAGACACACACACAGAGAGAGAGAGAAATGTCTTTTCTAGTTTCCCTTGTCTTCGTCAATCAGTTATTTAGAAATGCTTGTAAATTAGTAAATGATGAAAATTAATATAAATAAAAATAATTAATTAAAAATATTTTATTAACCTCCCATTAATTCTCTAGCATCATATACATACTTATCTCTAGTGAGAATTAATGTCTATACAAATGACTCCAGAGTTCTAGTCCCTCCATGCTGAGACTTTAAAGCCCAGCTCATGATGTGTCTTCCTGCACTGTTATCATTGTCATTGTGCTGCGGTTGGATGTCGCCTTCTACCAATGCCAATTAGGTCAAGATGGTTCATAGAGTTGGTGACCCATAAGCTATCTTTTTTCAGTTGATAAGAAAGGAGTACTTGTTCTAGCTGTATATATGAGTATATCTGCCTTGTTTTAACTCTGTCAGTAAGTTATTCATGTATTTTTGTAATTCTCCTATTGGGCTGGTGCCTGTGGATTGAGGACTGCTTTGTTGTCTCTTCTTTATATCCCGGTCCCCTTTTAAAAATTATTATTATATGACAGTTCTTTACATGTGTATAATAATTTCAGTGCTTTGCACCCCTCCCCCAATACCCTCTCCCGCCCCCACTCCCTTTCCTGCTGAAACCCTTCTTTTCAACATGTCCCCCTCCTCCTCCTTCCTTGTCTCTTTGACTGAATGACTCACTGAGTTTAAATAGGGCTGCCTGCAACCAGCATGGCTTGGGGGATACTTCACTGAAGCACACTTAATTCCTAAGGGACTAAAGCACTGAAGAAAGTGACACCCCTTCTTCTGGCCATCATTACCTGTCAGCAGCCCCACAGGGAGTGGGACTTCATAAGTCTTACTCTCTCTACTGCTTTGCTTTTATGGTGTGGGGGGTGGGGGGAGGGTGGGTGGGGTTCAGGCACCAGGAGGGAACTCATACCTGCCTGGTATTATAACTAACTAAGAACCTGAGGCTGAGGAGGTCCAAAGACCAAGGGAGAACCTACTTCTCCTGGAAGTGAGGCCTCATGGGTAAGGTAGTGTAGTTTCACATTCCGTCTAGCCACTAGGGTGTGTGAACTCTGCTCGGGCAGATAAAACACAGAAAGCTAGGCTGCATTTCACCCTACACTGCCATCAGGTGTTGGGCTCGGGGGAAGCACCAACACAGGACTCAAGGAGTAGGGGAATGAGGACTGTCCAGGAAGAGAAGCTTATTGGCTAAACCCTCTGGGCCCATTTAGATACCTTATCAGCATAGAGAACTCTGTTCTGTAACACTTAACAAGTGGTTGTGTTCTTTATGTGGGGATCTGGTCAGGAGCAGTGTGGCTTCTAAACCCACTCTACCTTGCCAAGTTTCCTGGCACGGTCCACTGGCCCACATCCATGATGAAATGTGGAGTGGCATGATCTTGGTCTGGTAACCAATGCTATAGCAATTCTGTGCATACAGCTTTGCAGCAATCCCCACCCAACCTCTGGCTCTCAGATCCCTTCTGCCCCCTTTCCCACAATGTTCCCTGCACCTTGGGAGTGAGGGCAGGGTGACACAAAGTACTGAGCACTTCACAGTCCACTTCACTGGTTGTCCACACTTTGACTGTGAGTCTCTGAATTAACCCCTGTGCACCGTAAACAGAAGCTTCTCTGGAGGAGCTGAGGGCTCTACTCATCTATGAATGTAAACTATTTAGAAGGCAGGTTGATGCTATGTTGGTTTGGCTGAGCTGTGACCTCCCCAGCTACAAGTTCTTAGCCAGGGTTACCACACTAGACATGTTCTCTCCTGTAGGGTAAACCATCCAGCTCTATGAAAGCTAGCTAGGAAGAGTAACCGTCCAGCCCACTTCCAGCTTGATTTTTCCATGCTCTGTGACCAAAGTATGTAGTGTCTTCAACAACAGGGTGTTCCATCAAGTTCTAGTGTACAACCAACAGAAATGGCAAAAACCACATTGGCTTCGGGCCCTCTGGGACCTCTCTGACCAACAACTTGTGGGACAGGCACCCGGCTTCTTGTTTAATAAACTGTGGCTTCTTGGGGGCTGGGGTGGGGAGTAGTATTTCTCTGATGCACTGATCCTTCCAGCATCTTTGAAAACTTCGCCTTTATTTCTAGTAATGTCCTTGACCTGAAGTCACGTGGCCTGGTAGGGTATAGTCACTCCAGTTTTTAAACACTTTGAATGTTTCTCTAATGGCTCATGCTTTCACGGTGTGGCTTTTCCTTCTTGTTTTGAAGAAAGAAGAAGAGTGTGGGTGTGAAGTAATTTTATAGCCCAGGCTAGCCCTTGGATTTGAATAATCCTATCTCTGGTTCTCGAGTGCTGGGATTGCAGGTGTCAACCTCCACACAGTGCTTCCTTTGCTTTTTGGGGTACCCTCTTTGTATCACAAATGAGTTTTATATAAAGCATGTCAGTTGGATGAGTTGTAGTCATTCTAAAAATTCTCGTCTTTCATTTCTATATGCACTCCATTCTTATTCCTATGGTTGGGTTTAACTTCACAACTTATTTCTTAAATTTGTTCTTTTGATTGTTTATCCCTCGTTCCTTCGCTCTCTCCTCCCATACTCTGTGAGTCATTTGGTATTAGCTTCTTTGTTGAATTATTAGTTACATGTTTTTATTTTTACTGTTTTTCTGTGGCTTTTCAAGCATTCGTCAAGTTTACTTTTAATTTACTGTCCTAGTTAGGGTTTCGGTTGCTATGATAAACACTCTCACCAAAAGCGACTTGGCGAGGAAAGGGCTTATTCCTGTTCAGTAACACCCATTGATGAGGGAAGGTGGGGTGGGAACTCGGGAGAGGAACTTGGAGACCAAAACTGAAGCAGAGGCTGTGGAGGAATCTGCTTACCGGCCTGCTGCTCCACATGACTTGCCCAGCCTGCCTTCTCAGAACACTGAGGACCACTTGTATGAGTGGCCTTGCCCACCATGGACTGAGCAAGGCCTCAGCTGTACACTAGTACATTAGTGACATCAGTCACTAATGGAGAAAATACTCTACAAGCTTGCCTACAAACCAAGCTTATGAAGGCATTTTCTTCATTATGGTTCTCTCCTCGATAACCCTGACCTATGTCAAGCTGACAGAAACAAAAAAGAAAACAGAAATACTGTGCTCTACTTTTAACATAATATTACACAACTTTATAATACAGGAACTTTACTTCTGCCTCCTTACCCCCCCCCCCCCGTAGTCTTAGAATAATCGAGTAATAGTTTAGTTTGTTTTTCATGTGTTATATAAACTTGGTAATCCATTCTTACAGCATTATTTCTTAAACTGTAATATACAATTTTGAAATGTCAAAGTTCTTATTGGAGTCAGTTTTCTTCAACACGGAGAATCCTTCTGTAACACTTCTGTGATAGAGATGATCTGAGCACAAAATGTCTCAGCTTTTGTTTGTCTGGAAATTTCTTCATTTCGCTGTCTTTATTTAACATTTCTGTGGGGCTTACAATTGATATCCATTTTAATTTTTTCATCACACATACTAAAATTGAATTTGCATCATCTCTTGTCTCCCATGTTTTCCTTTATTGCTGATAAAAAGCGAGGGATAATTCTTGCATAATTTTTGCATATCTTATATCCCATTTTTCTTCTAGCTATATCTTTGATTATGTCTTTAATATTGATTTTCCAGCAATTGGATTCTGAAATATGTTTGGGTAATACTACATATTTTACTTCTTTTGATGATGCATTGACCTTTTAGAAATGCAGATTTTTTTTTTTACCCAAACTGGAAATGTTTGCTAACTTTCTCTTTCCACTCTGTTGTTTGCATTGATAGTTTCTGTATGCACATATATACTCACTGCGTACCTGAATACATCCAGTGTCTAATTGGCTATGAGGACATCTAAAAAGGTTTTCCACTTTAGCTTTTCATTTCTCTTTCATCCCGCTTTAGCTTTATTAATGCTCACATTTTCTTTGTAGCTGTAAATGTATGGGTGATAACCTTTTTGTGATCATCTCCACTGTGTAGTCTGGCTGGCATCGAACTAATCCTCTTCCTGTTTTGATTTCTTGGGGTGTTGGAATTATAGGTGTGAGCCACCATGTCTGGCCTATAGTAAACATATGAAAGTGTATCTATCATTAACAGGTTAATTTTTTATTGACTTTTTCATGGTCATTAGATATCAATTAGGTACTGGGCATCGTAAATGTTACATCAACTTACATAATTTTTCTGTTATTCCTTAGTAAGAATTGTGCTATTATTTGGCAGTTTGAACGTAAAAATCAACTTTATCTTCTAGAAGCTTATGTTTGTCCTAGAAGCTTATCCTTGCCTCTAAGGAGGACAGGTTCTTGTCTCTTAAGTGTTTTGGGTATGTGTCCCATATCTGTGACGGCTTCATATGTTGAAATTTAATCCTCACTGTATTAAGAGGCTGGAAATGCAATGCAGCTATACTGCTGAGAGGTGGCTTTTAAGATATGATTATGATTAGATATGGTCATTAAAAAGGATCCCCATAATGAAATCCTTTTAGTGGTGGCTTTATGGGAAGAGGGAAACCAGACATGCCATGTGTGCACCCCCTGTCTCTTGCCATGTGATTCCCTGTGTTGTCTCAGCCTCTATTAGCAAGAAGACCGACATTAGATACAGCCCATCACGTATACCGACAGGACAGGGAACCAATGTAAACCTCTTTTCTTGAGGTAACCAAAATGGAGTACTTTGGTATCATGTTGAGAGGGAATTTTTCTACTTTGGCTGGTTAGAACCTGAGCATTTCTCAGCTTTAATCAGGCTCTAGCAGTGGTAAGATCATAGTTCCCTACCAATATGTCCTCCTCTAGTATCCATTCATTGTCTGATCCATGTATGCTTAGACTTGACCTGAGCCACATGAACTCCCTCTGTGCCTGAATCTGAGCTTTTTCTGATTCTCATTTTCAGTTGCCTTCTCCAGATTCTAGACACTTCATCTCTCCTAAAAGTAGAACTTTCCCCCATGAGTACAGTAAGACTTTGATCATCATGAATCATCCTCTCCTGAAGGCAACAGAGAAATCAGGGTGATCAAAGGTTCACTCGAGATGTGTGTGTGTGTGTGTGTGTGTGTGTGTGTGTGTGTGTGTGTGTTTCTGTGTACAGTCTTCTCGGGAATTTCCCTTTATGCAGCATAATTATCTAATGTTTGAAACTCTTGTTCTGTGGACTTGATTCACAGTTTATGGTATAAACAATCATAACTGGAGATTCACTTGGTAGTCTATAGAAAAAGTACTGGGGCAAGCTATTTCAATAGAATTGAAGTCATTTTACCGACGTGACATAATGGGAGGAGACAGGATGCCAGCAGACACATGGTACCATGTGGAGAGCAACCCAGGAGAGTCCTGGAGCAAACATCCAGCTCAGAGAAAAATAGCTAGGGTCTCTGTGCCCCCAGAATTGTCCATTTATTGGAAGTCCATTAAAAAGTATATTTACAGATTATTTTAGGTATTAACCTGAAGCTAATCAGAGAAAGAAGCACAAACTGCACAGATAACAAAAACACACACACAAAAAAATGATAGTATGGCAGAGGACAGAACGCATTGACCGAGGTAGCCAAGCCTCAGTCAGAAAATTAATGCCATCATAGGCAGTGGGGTGGCTGGCTATTCTGGGTCCTCTCCACAATGCCAGAAAGGATAGTTGGTGATAGTAGTGGTGGCAGTGACGGTGGTGATGGTGGTGGCAGTGGGGTGGCTATTAGAGCATGATAGGGGAAAGCCTGAAAAGAGAGGAGTGTGGTTTTGAAAGGACAGTGTAGAGGCTGGAGAGATGGATCAGTAGTTAAAAGAGAACTAGCTGCTCTACCAGATGACATGGGTTTGATTCCAGGCACCCACAGGTGGCTCACAGCTGTATTAAAGGCAGCAGACGGATGACAAACTATTCTATGTATGATGCTAGAGTGATGCTTCCAAGACATTGGACACCTGTCAAAAACCAAATAAGGTGCACTGCCACAGACTTCTGAAGTAAAGAGTGTGTGCAAAAGTAATAAATGAGCCACAGTGAAACCAGAAGTTGTCCTGGAGCTGAGGTTCAAACCCACAGATGGAGGGGGCAGGCGAGGTATATGAAAACTGTATTTCCCACCCAGCTTTTATAGGAGCATAAAACTGAACCATGAAAATCAGTTTATTAATTTATGAACTCAATTTCAGCATTGCAGACTCATGGATGCGCTGAAGTATATGATTTGATGAATACTTCAGATATGGGATAAAGTCTAGGTTCTTCCTTTTGGGGTCAGGTCTGTGTTGTTAAATGTTTGGCTAATTTCCTATCTCCTACCATAGGAAAAGGTAGCAACTCTATATTAGTCATAAAGCCAGGGGTTCCTTTATGTATTTGTATTGAATCAAAGTACATTTTAGCCTCTGCAGTTCCCTTGCACTGGCAAGCCTTATGCAGATATTGTTGCACGTCCTGACTTTGTCTTGCAGAGAGTCATTCATGTGGTTCACTGGTGACATAGGGAGAGGGTTAGCAGCATATTGCTAAGACAGGGTGATGACAGATTTCCTGGTTACCATCTGGAATTTTGTAGATCACCATCTTTCCAATACATCTCTGTAACGCTAGCAGCCATATTGTTTTTGTGGAATGTGTCTCTTTGAGAGATGATGGCAGCTCTTCTTTCCACATACTGCCCCCAGTAGGAGGAGCAGGCAAACTCTGGGCTCCTGGGCATCTTGTACCCATCTCATCAGAGTCATCCTAAAGATTTTTTTTACACTTTTTCTCTTCTCATTTTTCCACACGATTGTGATCTTTTATACAAAAGAAGAACAACCTCCAGATATTTCTGGTTGCCTTTTCTTTGGTAGATTTTATGTCTTTCCAGAAGATAGGGCAGCTTAGTCCATCACCAAATTCCCTTTTCTTCCTCTGAGAGCATTAGATGCAGAAACTGAATGAGACTATTAGACAGGTGAGACTTCTGTAGACAGCACTGTGGGCAGGACTGTACCAGGACTTTGTCAGAGGTCCCTTGGTGCTGAGAAAAGATGCCGTACATTGGGGTGGCTTTTTAGTGACTTATTTTTCTAAAAATCCACTCAAATAGGTTTAGGTTTTACTGTAACATAGAAGATCCTGGAAGACAAACAAATTAAGTTATAAATAAGATGTATTTTATAAAGATATCCAGATACCTCTTCAGAAAAGATTAATTGACCTAATTGATTTAGAAAACCTATGCCTGCCCTCTCTGGAGAGCTGTTACCTACTGTTTTATCAAATTACACTTTATTATGAGTGACACAGAACAGTTTCTTAATCATCTGTATAAAAAATAGAAAACAGATACAGAGATCCTCTAGAAAAGCAAAGAAGCTAAGGAAAATACTAATTTTGCTTTAAGATATTAGTTTTCAGCTCACCTTTCCTTGGACCATGAGCAAGAAAATAATTTGTGAAGATTGTGGTGGTGATGCTATATAACCAGCTCGGCTTGAGTAAGACCCTTGCTTTTGCTGGGCTCTGAGGACCTGCCAAATTGTAAGGTGCTGGAAGGGCACACACTTCTGACTCTGGCCTTTCCTAAGCCAGTGCTGTCTCTTTTAGGGGTAGAAGACCATGACATTGCTGGATGAGATAGTAGGTGAGACCTGGGCACTAGGAGAGGGGAGTGATATCCAACAGTCATCTAAAGCCAAGTGCCAGAAGGCAGGATGCCCAGGTCCTTACCACTAAGCATGCTGCTTTGCCTTAAGCCAGTTACAAGATATGCATTCACTGTAAAATTAAGAAATCAAACATGACAGATACATAGTATTGAATTTCGAGGGTTCTACATGACTGGCCACCGGTCTGTTAAGATGACCTACCTGGAATTTATTACCAGTATGTATTATGTTGTTAATGTCATCTGGTTGTGTGAAGATCACCCTCACATCATGTTGCAGATGGCTCTAGGGGCAGGTAGCTTCTCAGAGATAATTTATAATATGGCTAGCCTTGACCCAGGAGACCAAGAACCAATCAGAGTTTAGCTTCTAATCAGTTCATTAACTATTAACTTACTACAGAGGACAGGGTGGGATACAGGAATGAATCTGTTTGAACTGCTATAAAAACAAGCCATTTAAAAGGGAGCTTAAGACATACAGAAACACCACCTCATTCTGGGGGTTGAGTATTCCAAGATCGATGCCTGGGGAAAACCCTTCTGACATGGCCATCTCTCTGTAACCTCATAGTTTAGAGGAGAACTCTGTAGACTCTTCAGTGCCTGATAAGGCAGCACAGTCCCCATTCATGAGAGGCCTACCCCCATGCCGTCACCTCTTCCAGTGACCTGCCTGCTGGTACCATCACACTGCAGACTGGGTTTCAGAAATGGCCTGGGAGGAGGACAAATATTCAGTCAGAGAAGCAGATCAGACACGTTCATTATTTCAACTGGAGTTGAAAATGACAAATGTTCAAGACTATAAAAGAAGGCAAATTATGAGGTGAGGCATAATAGATGCACAGAGAACAGTGGGAAAAGCTGAGTGAAACAATTGGCTGTGGAACAGAAAGGCTCTGGGAAGGGAAGCACGAGTTTAGTCAGGCCACCATCTAGGGAGAGTATTTCACCTACCAGAGCTTAAGGGGTAAACCTTCCAGACCAAACGGATAGCAGAGCAAAGACATGCTGGTAGATATAGCCACACAGGGCATTCAATCTTCCTCTTATTGTGTTTGCAGACCATCTCCTGTAGATGTGGAGCTAGAAGCAAGGGCCATAAGCCTCAAAAGCTTAGAATCAGATGCAATTATGCTTGAGTAGCGGTCTGCTAACCATCTGAGAGATGAGACACCTTTACCATGCCGAACCCCAGATTTAGTCACATGTAAATGCTGTTGATAGGAAAACACAGTTTGTACTTCAAAGCAAATAAGAGATGGTTTAATGTGGAGTCAGACATGAGTGACGATCACCTGGAACTTAGATTCAGATTCTCCCAAACATGGTGGAAGCAGGAACTTGAGATTTTGTTAGCTACAGAAGAAAGTTCTAAATCCAAGTATTTGCCAGATGCATGGGGTGGGGGGGTGCCACATGTATGTGTTCTTCGATGCTACTTGATGACAGTCTCTAGCCCTTGGGTTAGGGGAAGCTGATGGTCTGCTGAGAATGCATTTTAGAGTTCTTGTTAGTCACCAGGATGTTAAGTCAGATAGGGGTAAACACCAAGTGGATTTCAACATAACTAAAAGTAGAGGAAGATAATTTGGCTTTGGTCTGTAACATCTTCATTCTCATTGTCAGGGAGTGAGTGATTGGCTTTGTAGACTCTTTACTACAAGTGTGATGGTCTCCTTGACCCCAGCAACTTCAAGGGAGACCAGCTTTATAGAATGACGTGTGTGGGTTAGATGAGTTAGCACGTACGAGACTCCTTCCAACACCCCGTCTTGTTCAGACAAGAAAACAGTACTTGTACTGATAAGAAAACAGTAGTGCTGTTATACGCTCTGATGGCTGCCTTCACCCGAGGCTGATACAGGGCCTTACAAATGATTTGGCACTTAAATATATCAGGCAGAGGGGGCTGAGAAAGAGCCCTTTGCAGCGGAGGTGATGTTCAAAGCGATGAGGTAGGAATCGGGGAGAAAAGAATGGTCACATGAATGACCACAGATAAAGGCTTGTCATTGCCAGTTCAGCCTATTCTTACTGATTCAAATCACCGGACTGTTCCACTGGGGAAAGACCAAAGACCTTCGGTGCTTAAACTCTCAAGAGTTCTCAGTTCACCCCAAGATTCTCAGCTCACCCCAACTCTTGTGTATCACATGTTCTGGATATTTTCTCCCTAAAGACGCCAAGACAGATGGGGTGAGGGCAGAGAATATGTAGATGTTTATGTTTTCCGTCCTCCTGGAGAATATTTCACTCCTTAGGTAGATATTTAGCAAGTCATGATTGGCTCCCTGTACACGGGAGCCTGCCTGGTATTGGTTCATGTGTTGGTGCTTTACAGGTGTGTGTCTTTTAATGTCTTCCAGGCTGAACACTTGCCTCTGCAGACTCAGTTCAAAGAGAAAGGAGCTGGTGGTCTTCAGCCCTCTGTAAGTAAGGCTCGTGCCGTACTCACTCAGGTATCTTTTACCTTTCTGTCAGATGGTCATAAATGTTCATCTTATCCATTGCTTCCTGTTTAAATGTCTGTACACAATTTGATAAAGGCTTCAAATTTGCTTCTTCTTGCAAGTAATCTAAAGAACGCTGCTGAATAATCGCAGAAGCAGCTGTCTTTTGTGTGAAACCAGCACCCAAGGCAGAGAGGGCCATTTCAGAAATACCACAGAGCATAAGACGCAGTTCAGTCTAGAGTTAAGTGTCAGCTGTGGCTCAAGGTCAAGTCAGAAGGAAAGGTGAAGAGAGAGGCTATTTTGAGCAGTGTTTTAAAATCTCCCTTTGATCAGACATATGGTCAAATGCCAGTTCCTTTTGCTGTGTCCATGCCCTAATCCCCCAGTGCTGAATCTTGATGTTTATTTTTGTTTAGTTTGATTTAACTCTCTGACTATCTCATATATTCCTTCCAAGCCAGAACCCTTTTTCAGAGGCTCCTGACGTTCACAACCATGGCTTCCCCTGGCTGACCTTGGTGGGACCCAGTTTCAAACCTTAAATCCTAAAATTCCTCAGCGTTTGTAGGTTCCAGTTAGAGTTTGTAGTTACAAGGTGCCACTCCTCTTACTCGGGTGCCGTGGGCACCAAATGACCGCACCATGGTGACTTACCATCCAGTTCCCTTGTCGGGTAGAGTCAGGCTCATGGGCTTGAGTGAATTTGACTTTTCCTTGTTTTCACCAGTGTCCTAGAAGAATGTAAGCCATGTCTCTGCTAATGTAAGCAATGTTTGAATTTCTAGAATGGACCAATTAGCAGGAGATTTGACTATGAGGATGAGAGCACAACGCAAGAAGATGGCACTCAGCGCATATGCCCCCTTTATAGCCAGATGTGCCACCAAGACCGAAGCCCTCACCAACATCACCCACGCAACCCCGAGAGACTCTACATCAACCCACGAGAGCATTATGTGTGATTTTTTTTTCCGTTATAAAGGGTGTTCTAACAAATGTTTATTCTTAGACCTGAGAGAGAAACCGAGGCATCTAAACTATTTCAGTCTTCAAGTGTGTTGGAATGATGGATGAACAAATCAGAGCCAAGAGTAGATTGCTTAGCTTCATTAAGTGTTCCTTAACCACCAGTTGTGTGTGTACGCTCACCTGTAGCTTCAGTTCACTGTAACTCTGCAGGTTCGCTACTAACACTTGGCCACCAGTGGTGTGTTCATTTGAAGGGGAAGGCCCCAGATGCTGGCGACCACTCTGCTTGGGTCTCAGGCGTGGCTCGTCTGTCATTTAAACAGGTGGGAAAACGAGCCCCAAATCCAGTTCACTAATTATTAAGCTGGGATTTAGATTTCCCTAGCATCTCAGCACAATAACAATACCTGCGTACAGAGGCCAGTGGAGAGGAGCAGACTGCTGTATCCAATGGTGACAAAGGCAAGGAAGGGGAAGCAGCAAGTCTCTGGGAGCTTGTGAACCAGTGTTAGTGCCCCATGTCCTTCCTGGCCAGTAGTCTCCAAGGGTTCCAGCTATGTCTACTTTGTCCCTGTCACTGTAGTCTTATATTCCATTGGCCCGATTAGCTCGTTTCCCACCTCTTCAGTCTTTAAACATCCCTGCTGAAATGGGATGTGGTCCTTTTAGCCAGGTTTCCATTCACTCGCACGAGACAAGCTCAGTGCTCACCTCTTAACGCTTTCAAGGCCAGCTCATCACATAGGCTTTGGCTAGCTACTCTTCTTCATTCTTTACTCTTCTTCTGTGTCGCATCTACCTCAAAAAAAAAAAAAAAAATAGAGAAGAGAAAAAGAAAGTCTATTGGAAATCACCACAAAATAACCCCCACACTTAAAAGCCTGGTGAAAATTTTGAAAACTATATATTTTTTCTTTTGTAAAGCTACTTCAGTATGACGTGCTTGCTGAATCTACTGCTTGTCCTCCATACTCTGCCCCGTGTCACCTAGTCAGAAAACCCAAAGATGCTCTACAGTGGGTAATAGTAGCCTCTCTGCCAGGGTCGACAGCTACAAAGCTACACTGTGATGCTGTGCCGCCTGTTCCTCCTGTCTGCCTAGAGTTCTAGAACTTCTCCCTTGGCCAGCTGTCCATCACTGAGTCTGACAATGGAGGGCATGGAGGGAAACTTAAAGGCAAAACAATCCTTGATACATCTTAAGAATAGTGTCGCTTTACTGTGTATCCTGGAAAGGTCAGAGTGTGTCACTGGTGTTAAGAAATAAAGCACTGTAACTGTTACATATTTTTTAAAAAAGAGAACAGTATAAACAGCAAAATAAATAGTATACATTTCCAGCCTATGCTTCAGGAAGAAATGAGAGTATCACCAGATTTATAGTGACATGCCAAAGACACCTTATGCACACTGTGCAGGCTGGGGTTCTCCTCTGCTTCCTTTTCTGCTTGTTTGTCCAGCTTTGTGGGGTAAGTCATAGAGGTGGTTCTGCAGTAATGCACCCATCCATGCCATTCCTTGGGTGTTGGGCAGTTCTAGGAGCAAGGATGCTCAAATTCCATCGTATATCTCCGGTAGGATTAGTGTTTTCAGAGGACACGGCTCCAGAGCACCTAGAGTTGCACTGGTCCTCTGCCCCATCGTTGTAGTACTTTGGATTTACTTTATTGCCTTTATAGCAAAGATGATGCCACCTTCGTTGCACAGAATGCCATTACTAAGCCAGTGTCACTAATGTCATAGGATTCTCTGTGATTGTTTTTCAATAGTTAGGGTTGTACTGAGAGTTTTCTTTGACACTGAAGCATTTCATATTGCCTAGATACTAGGGCCCAGAATGCAGCACCCCCTTCTTCAGAAGGCTTTAAAAATATCTTAATGCTGAAGACAGTTTCTAAAGTCCTGCTGGGAAGCAGATTGTAGAATCCACACCACAAAAGCACATTGTGGAAGCAGGGAGAGGGGTGGGATGTCTTCGTTTGTGCCAGAGAAAAGGATTTGGAAGCCTTTTGTCCTGTCCTTAGCACCGTCCCAGGAGGAACCTACTGTCTACCTTTCAACCATTCTTAGTATTGTTATGAAAAAGTTATTTTAGGGTGTGGGTACTGTCTGCTGCCAGCAAGTTCACTGTCATCTGTGTCTCTATCAGCTATGAATTTCCTTGGGCAAACTGCTATATTTGATAGTTGTTGGCCCCAAACATGGGTCACACAGGCTTCATAATAGCTTATTCTAGCGCCTCCTGTCTGTTCTCTATTTAAAAAGAAAAAGTTAGCTAAATACAGAACAGCTTTAAAAGGATTTGATTAACCAGTCCCCTCAACCGAAGAATGCCATCCAAAATTAGTCTGCTGACCTCTGTATTTGGAGGCCTTGACGGTGTCATTTAACTTGGGAAGCTAGACTGTAAAGGTCAGTAAGTGAGGTTGAGGGACATAGCCACAGCTGCTCATGGTCTCCCCTTTACTGTTTTATTAAAGTTCACTGGGACAGAAGTAAATCCACATAGAAGTTTCCCATGGACTGCTGCCACTGCATTCCAAGGAGGCAGGGGGACAAGGTCACCCTCACCACAGCCCCCATTGCCTCTCTCACCTGCCAACATTGTGACTACTACAGTAGCAGACCACCAGATCCGCTGCATCTCAGTCCTCTGAAGCATCTGTACTGGCTAGGATCAGCCTGATATCCTAATGCGATATGAATGCAAACAGCAGTGATGTGTTATGTCCTCCATGAGAGTTCCCTCCAGGCCTGGCATTTTGTATGGTCTAAATGTGAGGATATTGACATACTTTGGAATATATGACATTCTTACCTCTGCTAGGCATCTATATTACTACACACACACACACACACACACACACACACACACACACACACACACATGAGACAGACAGACAGACTGACAGAGAGTGACTGAGACTAAAAAGAAAGACCCATTAAGTGATCCAGTTCTTGTCATCATTATTATTTTCTGTGTCCTGGTCACTGCTAAACAGGACCAAGTCCTTCACCCCAAGTTGTCTTTCACAGAAGATTAAGTTTCAAGAGTTGTGTTTGTTGTTGCTTGTCTTTTCTTCCACTCACTCTCCCCTTGGAGCTGTGCCTACTGTACACAGTAGGGCTTGCCTTGAAATGAGAGGATCCCCTATTGTTCTCAGAACAGATCTATACTCAACTTTAACCCTTACTGTAAAATCTTAGGAGAATAAGTTAAAGTGTCTCAGGTATCAGTTGTCCCCACTCATGAAGCAGAGGCTTTCCCTGTCAACTGCTCAGAACTGTGGTAAGAATGGAACTAGAGAATGGTGGGTGAGAAACTGTAACTCCTCTCCAAACTGACAAGTACCCAGGACTCCACTGTTTGGTACTGAACTTCAGCTTCCTGTGCCTTTGGTAGTATTTAGAGTACTGGAATGTTCCAGGGGAAAGCCTTCAGCAGGGCGGCAGTTTCAGTTTGATATGACCAATTGCAAGTACAGACATTCCATTATTATAATAAGCATTGATCCCATAAAGTATTTCACATCTGGGCCATTGAGGTGTATCCTCCGGTAAAAGCACCTGCCACACAAGCCTGGGACCCTGAGTGCAATCCCTGGGGATAGCATAGGAGTCAAGGAGAGACAAGGGCCACCACACACCTCACTCACATGCAATAAAAATAATATTGTTAAAAGGTTCACCTCTATCAGGCTTTAGGTAGGATTGAAGAGACATGTTAGAGTTTATGGTTGCTCCTGTCTTACAAATCACTATTAATGAGTAGCTGTACTGAGTGCAAGATGGACTGGGTTCTAGGGCCAGCATCTTATATGATCATCTCATCAGATAGGCTCACACCCTTGTTTTGTCCTCTTAGAAGAGCTCCCATGGGAACAGACATGTTCCTACTCCCACACCACCCGGTTATAGGTCCATAGATCACCAGTCAGCTGTTAGCTGCTTTGTTTGGCAGGGAATGCAGTTGTCTTGGTTTTCTTTTTAGGACAGGATGATAGCCTGCACACAAAACTATAAGAGATGTTACAAGCAGAAAGAAAATGCATGTGCTCCCTTCTTGCCTGTAAATATTCATACGTACTCCTCTGTCCATTAGGTTAAGGGACAAAGGCTAGTCAAGCAAATCAGATAAAGCAGCCTATACCAATTGGTTTATTTTTACAGGGCACTGACTTCTAACATCTTTCCCTAGTCGTAATTGGACACACTTCTTGCTGTTTGTCTCTGTTCAATAAGGATTCAGCACCACCCAGGGTGGCAACATTCATAGCTGGAAAGAAGCCAGAGAAGGGTAGAAAGGGCAAAAACTCAAGACACCCAGGTCACCACCTGCTCCTCTTAGCTTTGTGTTTCTCTTCTGGGGCTTGAATGACAGACAAGCCTTCATCCTTAGGTCATTTGAAGACTAAAAGAATCCAGGACTTTTATCTGTATTAAGCCCAAAGCTAATGTTTGCAAACCCAATTAACTATAAACTGTTACTATAGTAGTCATGTTACTGCAGACGAAATATGTGGGTTTCTTCCACTCAATATATTCTGGGCCTCGTCAGCTGCTAAGGCTGTTTTGGCAGCCTTTGGTAGGTAGCTATGTGAGGGCTGTGTGCTTCCATCCTAACCTCACCCAGTAATACTTTACATTGGAATTAGTCTTTAGCCCAAGGACTACATCACAAGTACTAATAAGCCAGGAAGCTGCAGTACAGTCCACCAGTCTTCTATGCAGTTGAGAGAGTCCTGATTCTGCCCTTCCAGGCCACCCAACAGCATCCCATACCTATCTGCAAGAGCCATCAGAAGTAAGTCCAATAGTTCTCCCTGATTCAGTGAGCGAGCTAGACTCCTGTTCTCTTTGATTTCTACACAGAGAGTAAGTCAGGTATCTCAGTCTGTTGGGCTTGTTCACTGGGGAACTGGCCCTACATGATTTGAGCCATTAAACCATTAATACCACCAAATTGACCATAGAAAATAGTCACTCACTGGATTAACAGAGAGAGTCTCTAGGGTCAGGCTACAAATAAAGCATGTGCTACCAGTCTCTGGAGTGAGGAGAGCTTCGCAAATGCTGATGGCCCCTGGAAGATGTAAGTGCCTGATTAGGATGCATTAGGTAATAACCAACCACCCCTAGAGGCATACTGAAGCTGATCCACATGTTTGAAAATAATTCTAAAAGTGAAATCCAGTGTAACAGAATTTGGTAAAGATTTCTCAGGTTGTCATGCCCTCACACTGGGTTGGGGGTGGGTCTATTCACTGCTCTGAAGTCAAGAACCTGTTGAAGAGTTACTGACATTTATTCATAGTAACAAGTGTTATCTTGGGTTGTGCTGTCAGCGCTACGCAGATTTATGGGAAAGAGCAAAATATCTGAGTTGACAACGAACTGACAGGCTTCTATCCTCCTGGGCTACAATCCCACGGTGAAATTATCACAGTTGTCACCAGGAAACTCTACAGGGGGCAGGTCACTTAGATATGAAGAGAGCTGTGCTTGATCTTTTAGGTTCTAATTACTCTTGCAAACAGTCTTCAGTAAGCAAAGGGGCCTCTCTGTGTTAGGTCAGTCTCCTGTCAGTCTAAGGTGGGAAGTTACACAGTTGCCCCTTCACGGATTTCCCTAAAACATGTGTGGCCTACCTACGCTGGATTGAGTGTATCTCATGGAATTTGACTGTGGGAAGTGATTAGAGGAGACCCAGAGGGAAATCCTCCCTGGGAATCCGTAACATCAGATTGGCTACAGTGACTCCGGACTGAGCCCTGTCCCAACTCAGATGTGTCTGACAGCCGTGAAGTGATGAATTCTCTGTCTTCCTCAAGGTTAATTTCTCTCAATAGCACTCAGTAGATCTATAAAGCCCAGGGTTACACACAGTTTTTGAACTGAATGGACACCATTGTTTTGGTTTTCAGTACTTCTTTCAGGAACAATCAGGATTTTAAATCCACTCAAGTGTATTGATCAAGCTAAATTAAATTCCTCTCTGAAATCACGCAAACAGCCCCAGTATTCGTTATATTTAAACTAGAGGCAGCAGAGGTTTTTTCTGCATGTATTAGTTTACTCCAGCGCACAATACAGCTCAGTCACACCTCTGTACTCTCACATACTCTAGACATAAGTGCAAAATTTCCTTAAATGGAGTGCCTCAGTGCCCAGACAACTGTCCAGCATCTTTGGTTTCACTGTACACTAGAAATCCCAGTTCCTCTCTAAAGAACATATGTTAAACAGCAGGTATTGCCACTAGATCCCAATTATTCCATTTGTCTCTAAAAGTTCCTATCACCCCGTCTCTTCTGCTTCTAGCTCTAAGCCAGTGCTATCCAACATGCCATCTCCAGCCAGTTTGCTCGCTCTCCATATGGTCCGCGCCTCTTAACATATCTGCTTGGCACCTTTGTCCCTTCAAGCCAGTGGTTCTCTGTCTCACAAGGCTGCTCCAGTGGGGGTGGGGAATAAGATGTCTAAGGGATAGCTTCAAGTGAGATCCTTCTTTCAAAGTGGTTTTTACAAAAGCCCCTGGGCTTAGAAATCAGAAACTCTCTAGCTATTATATTTTTCTATTCTTGTTTTGCTATTTTTACTTCTGAAACATGATCTCTGTCTGAAAAGACGCTTTCTCCTGGTTTTAACTCTCTCCCTATTAACCCCCTCACACTGAAAAGTTCCACCTTATGTTCTGAAATTCCTACTCTGACCCAAAACTAAGTCTCTCAGTGGGAATCCCAACTCTTGTACTTCTATTTAAAAATAGTGAGATCTACGGAGGAAAACTCTAGCTTTTTCCCTGGAAAAACAGTGAGGCCTCACACTGGCTCTGTCCAGGTCTCATAGCAAGCCTTGCTTCTTGAAATCTAAACTGAGGCTAATGTAGTCGCTTCACAGTACCTGGGTATTGAATCCTGGGTAGTGAGTGGCAAAAGTATTTTGCACACAGCTTGTATTTCAGTAAAGGACAATGGGTGATCTAGACAGCCTTCGAGTAGGAGTGAGCCTAACTAGATTTGGACTCCCTTCACCCCTGCTGTTTGCAGAAGAAGTATACCTTGCTGTCTTTTGATAGTAGGAATCCAGTGTTGTTTGTTGAATTGTTTGCATTTTGTTGTACAGAAAGAGTTTGATGCTGTGTGTTTCTGCTTATGAGAAAAGACCCAAGTTATAAATGTAAGCATCAGAACTGAAACAGTAAGTAGAGTAGTTGGGTGAATAAAATGCTATCTCAGACGTGAAACACAAAAGTAAACAGGAAGAGCAGCTTAGATTTTGTTATTATATTTTCAATACTAGATGTTAATCTGGCGGGTTTTAGACCGTCCTTAAGTTTCCAGAAATTGTCTTTTATTTTTGCATTTTGAACTATATGGATCTAGATATTTTGAATAAAGTCTTATCATCTAAATTTTTATTTCTGTTATCAATAAATCAGTTATTAAAGTGCATGTGAAATCACTAACCCTAACTACATGACCATGGGATGCACAGACTATAAACAATGTGAAATACTTCTGTGCTTGGGGCCTTCCTAGAAGATTTTAAAAGTAGTGAGAGGAGTGATGTGTGCTTCAAACAGTACAAAAAATAGGAGGTATTATAGCTACATATAAAAACTACATAATACAGATTTATTTTTACTAGTGTGTCTATGTGTGGTGTGGCTGTGTGTGTGTGTGTGTGTGTGTGTGTGTGTGTGTGTGTGTGCAGATGTCCTGGGGGTAAAGGCATCAGGTTACCCTAGAGCTGGGGCTTTGGCACCCTGATGTGGGTGGTAGGATTCACACTTGGGTTTCCTGCAATAGTGGAACTTTCAGCTCTTCCAGCACCAGGTATGCCTGCACACTGCCATGTTTCCTGCCATGATGATTTTTGGGGGTCCAGGAATTACCTCACAGCCACAAGAACACCAGTCTCAATCAGACAGGGATAGTTTATTGAGCCTATGTCCCAGACTGACAAGTGGAAGCTATGCTCCAGATTTGGGAACTGAACCATGAACTAGTTAAGGTCCTACAGGGTTTTTAAGCTCCAACTCCACAAACATCTCTGCCAAGTTATTTCACCAATCAGGATTTAGGGATAGGATTTCCTTAGGAACATGTCTTTGTTGTACACTTATCCTGCTCCCATTGTTTGGGATATTCAACTATAGCAGGGGAGTTGTCTAATACTCATATCTTAACTTGCCAACCAGGTTGTCAGTAACTCATGTACATATCTCTTTCTGCAGAGGTGGATGTCAGTTCCCAGGGAGCTTTTGGGAACATAAACTTTACTCACTTTGACCACTAGTCAAAATGGAAGTCTTAGAGCAATAGTTTCTTCTATTGGTGCAGGTGTCTCTAGTATGTTGGGGCCCACCCCAGGGGCCACTTATACCATAAAAGCTTATACATAGGTGCAGGAATTGGTGTTGGGTGGTTGGTTCGGGTCCAAGCTTATTGTGGGTTACTATACAAGACAGTTCATACTGTCTTCTATCATGATTGGTTTCCAAGGGCACAGCACTTAACAGAAGATGTATTCAATCTTGGCATTAATAAGTTTCCTAGCAGAAACATATGAGAAAGTTTTCTTATAATGGTAGGATAGCCAGGTAACTATTTCCTAGGCCATAAAGTTTTACCTAAGCCTTACATTTTACCTAGACCTTAACATTCCATCTGGATCTTAATGTTTTATCTAGGTTCTAAAAATAACAATGGACTAAACCTCTGAAATTGTAAGCCAGCCCCAATTAAATGTTTTCCGTTATAAGAGCTACCATGGTGGTTGTACAAGCTTTCAATCCCACCAACAATGGAGGAGTGTTCCTCTTTCTCCACATCCACGACAGCATCTGCTGTCACCTGAATTTTTGATCTTAGCCATTCTGACTGGTGTGAGGTTGGTGGGATTGTAAGCTTGTACAACCACTCTGGAAATCAGTCTGGTGGTTCCTCAGAAAATTGGACATAGTACTACCGGAGGATCCTGCAATACCTCTCCTGGGCATATATCCAGAAGATGTTCCAACTGGTAATAAGGACACATGCTCCACTATGTTCATAGCAGCCTTATTTATGATAGCCAGAAGCTGGAAAGAACCCAGATGTCCCTCAACAGAGGAATGGATACAGAAAATGTAGTACATTTACACAATGGAGTACTACCCAGCTATTAAAAACAATGAACTTATGAAATTCCTAGGAAAATGGATGGATCTGGAGGGTATCATTCTGAGTGAGGTAACCCAATCACAAAATAACTCACATAATATGTATTCACTGATAAGTGGATATTAGCCCAGAAACTTAGATTACCCAAGATACAATTTGTAAAACACATGAAACTCAAGAAAAATGAAGGCCAAATTGTGGACATTTCACCCCTTCTTAGAATTAGGAACAAAGCACACATTGAAGGAGTTACAGAGATCAAGTGTGGAGCTGAGACAAAAGGATGGATCAACCAGTGACTGCTGCAGCTGGGGATCCATCCCATAATCAGCCACCAAACGTAGACACTATTACATACGTCAGCAAAATGTTGCTGAAAGGGCCCTGATATAGCTGTTTCATGTGAGGCTATGCCAGTGCCTGGCAAACACAGAAGTGGATGCTCCCAGTCAGCTATTAGATGGAATAGGGTTCCCAGTGGAGGAGCTAGAGAAAGTACCCAAGGAGCTGAAGGGGTCTCCAACCCTATAGGTGGAAGAATAATATGAACTAACTAGTACCCCCAGAGCTTGTGTCTCTAGCTACATATGTAGCAGAAGATGGCTTAGTTGGCCATCGTTGGGAAGAGAGGCCCCTTGGTCATGCGAACTTTATATGCCCCAATACAGGGGAACACCAGGGCCAAGATGTGGGAGTGGGTGGGTAGGGGAGCAGGGCAGGGGATGGAGGAGGGTATAGGGGACTTTCGGGATAGCATTTGAAATGTAAATGAAAAAAAATCTAATAAAAATTGGAAAAAAAAAGAGCTACCATGATCATAGGATCTCTTCACAGCACTGGAAATTTTAACAAAAACATGTACATACAGTTTCCATGTGGAAAGTATTGGCTTCTCTTGCACACATACCTAGGAATAGACCTATGGTTGTATGGCCACCGTACAGTTGTATGGCCACCGTGGCTTAGCATTTGGCTTTCTCAAAGCTGCTGTACCATTCTCACCAGCAGGTTCTTTTCAGTCTCGGTGATGATAGCAAGCCCAGTATGTGTGTTGCTGGGGTTTTCCTGATGCCTCGTGGTATTTACTTATTTATTCCAGCTCTTTAAAGAAGACAATCCATCAACCCATTCCTTTCTCGAGAGCAGTGTGAAAACAGGCTACAGACTATATTCTATCCACAGTTAGCCGAGTTCTCATTGACAGGATGGACTTATGGGACAAATGCATCCAAACATTGTAAATATTCTGCTTGCTAAAGAACACAGAGGAAAGTATGAGCCCATAACAAACATGGAAAATTTGAGAAAATATATACAACCGAATTAACAAACTCACACATACTGGTCATGTGCCCTTAGTCCCAGCACTTGGATAGTGAGAGCAGGAATATCAAGATTTCAGAGTTATCCTCAGTTACATATCAAGTTCAAGGCCAGCCTTCGATACACCAAAAGAAACAAATTGACTTACTTGGAGGAAAAAAAACCAACAACAACATTGGCTTTATTCAATTGCTGATTCCTTCATGTGTAACTAGGACTGTTTTTAAACTTCCAAGGGGATGCTACTGAGCCAGGGCTGGTAGCAGGCGTCAGCTGCCTTCCACAAATCCCTGACATCAGCCTCCCTCACTCCTGTCTCTCTGCTTAACCCATGGGAGCCAGTAAATACAACTAGTATCTATGCCATGACTAGTCTAGGTCTTTTACACATGCCTGAGGAGAAAGGGAATGTTTGCCTCTTTCACTGTATCATTAACCCATCACAACCTTCACTGTGAGTCCTCCTTACCTTAGGATCTTAGCCAATTAGCCACAGGTTTGTGTTTGTTTGTTTGTTTGTTTGTTTTCCATTAGGTTGGTTGGTTAGTATTGTTTAATTGCAAAAACATTTGTAGTCACCCAAATGTAAAAACAAACAACAAAAACTCTTCCACAGAATAAAAGCAAAGAGCAACACTTGGATGGCCTAAGGTCCCTGAAATTACATTTAGCTGGCGGTAACATGGGTGGGAGACGGTCCTGCAAATCCAAGCACAGACATGTTCCGAGCATGTCTTGTGCAACCGTTTAAAGCTTGAGAGTGAACCACAACAAAAATTCAAAGGACTTGTCTCAGTGGTTAAATATGCATGCAATGCATCATCAGATGCTTGGCCTCTGTTTCTTTGCTCCAGAGAGGCCAAGAAAAGCCCCCATTTTAGATCTCTTTCCACCAAAATGCAAGGGGCAGCAGGGGTCCGGGTGGGATACCCTTCTATATCTTCTGAAGTTGCTGCAAAACACTCTGGAGAAATTAGATGGTGACTCACCGAGAAAATTAGCAGTTCATAACTCAGACTTTCAATAGCCCTCTGCAACTCTACTTATGTTTCCACTTGGTATTGCTTTGTGTAGTGTACTTAAGTACAACTACACCTTTTTGTCCACAGTCTCCTTGGGCTCCTGTCTTCTCTAAATACTTTCCCTCCTGCTAGTATGGCGTAGAATTTGGTGAGGGTTCCGCTCCTTTGCCCAGGCATATGTGCACTCCAAGCAAAGCAAAGAATGCAATAGCTTTGCTGAGCAAAAATGCTACCTTACTACCTTTGTATGAGCTGGCTTGATCTTCATTGCAGAGAGGTGTATGGATACGGAGACCTCTGCTTTGCCAGACCTACAACTAGAGACTTCCCACACACGCATGTAAAGAGATTGGGCGTTGAGTGTTCTGTGTTCTGTGACTAATTGTAACCTTTGAGAGGCAGCTCTGTGACTTCTTTTCCTGGCTAAAGGAAAGGCAGTCTTGCCTTATATGCAAAAGATGTCCTGACACAGATGTCCCCTGCTGTGATCCAACAGACTTCCAGGATTTTCTTGCAATAGTCCTTTATTCCAAAATAAGCCTGGCTATCCCCATAGGAACCTCTCAAACGGGGCACCATGTCAGTGGGTACAATACCCAGGGGCTGTGCCCTTTGCCCTAATTCAAACATCAGTGCTTGAGACAGTCCCGGTGACAGCAGGGACTGTGAGGTCATGGCTCCCAGGCTTCAGCCCATCCTCCTCACATTTCAACCATCCTGTCCTCAGCAGGGCTAGGAAATGGTGTCACTGTCCTGTTCTCTGCTGTGAATACAAAGAACACCACTCTCTACAGCTGCCCGTTTCTTGCTTTTATTTCTTTTTAAAGATTTTATTTTATGTATATGAGTACATTATTTTCACTGTCTTCAGACACACAAGAATAGGGCATTGGATCCCATTACAGATGACACCATGTGGTTGCTGGCAATTGAACTCAGGACTTTTGGAAGAGCAGCCATTGTTGTTTAATGACTGAGTCATCTCTGCAGTCCAATGTGTAGCTCAGGCTGGCCTCAAACTTGTGATCCTCCTGCCTCTGCCTCCTTCAACAAATCCTATCAGTGTGCACCATCACAACTGGCCAGCTGTCTATTTCTAAAGTGGTAATAGGAGGTGGTCAAGACAGCAAGGATGCTTTGCTCTGTAAAAAGAATTCCATACAGAAGAACAAGATATCCCTCATCAAAGACCATGTGGGACACCTCTGGACTACAGCTCACCAGGACGGATGGTGTGCAGTGGGAGTGGTATGTGTCTGTGCATATGGGGAGTGTTCGAGCATGTGTACATGCAGATGATATTCACAGTCAGCGACACTATAAAAGAAATCTGGGATGTGGGATAAACATTAGACATCTGTAGCTCTGGAATATAAGGCAGGAAGTAGGATCAGGTTGGGGAAGAAGAAAACTAGCTCCACGGCATGTATCGTTATGGCAGCTGCGACATGCACAGCATATCAGTCAGGCTAAATAGACTAATATGTCTCTGCCTCAATCATTGTTGAATATAGGATACTCCAGAAGGCAATGCAGCCATCTACAGCCCTGGCAAGATTGGCAGCTGGCTTTGCAAGCCTTCCTTTGAAGGGCAGCCCTGTGGTAGAGCTTCAGGTCTGCCTCAGTACACTCTTAATGCTGACTGATTCACTTTGGGGATCTACTTCAGGGCACCTCCTCCGTGGCCTTGGTGGACCATACTTATGCACCTGGCTTTCAGGCTAAGACTGATCTGCCGTATCTCCATTTTCATTTTTTTATTTTAGATTTGCCTTATGCTAAATGGTTGTATAGATGTAGTAGTTGGCCAAGGAACACAGTGCTGATTCTCACCACTGAGAATCCAGAGCTGCTGATCATCACAGCTTTCTAAGGCAAAAAATAACCCTTATAAAAAATTATATCGATATCAAGGGACACCAGCTAGACACTGAAGATACACATTTTTCTTTCCACACTGGGTCACCGCATCCTGAACCTTCTTACAGATCAGGATAATTTAGCTCTGTCAAGTTGGTGCCTAGAACTAACTTGAGTTAGCTCTAGGAAGTCATAGCTTAGACTTTACAGGAACTTTCACAGTTGAAAGTGAGCGTATCCCCTTGGGAGATGACCCACAGAGGTCAGATCTCAGAAACAAAAAGAAACGTCTCAAATTTATCCATGAATCAGAGAGTGATGGTACGTGGGTACACTCTTGTTCCCATGCTTAATTTTGCTCCCTTGTCTTTATATTACAAACACAGTCTCATGCAAAGATCTTTAACTCAGTGTGCATGTCCTTTCCTGGAGGAGAGCACCCTTCTCTGTAGATTAGAGCTTACGATGGCACACCGACCAATCCCCACTTCAATGGGCAGCAACAGTGATTTGTCTCGATTTCTAATTGCCACCTTATGTGAAATGCCCAGTGAATCCCACACAGTTGGATCTGCATGCACTTTCTTCACTGTAAAGGAACCCCTGCGTGTGAGTCAATGTCGTGACATGAATGGAACCATGTCAGAGAGACACATAACACATAAGTACTCAAATTGCAATGTTTGCTGAAGCCTTACAGAAAGGAAAGGCAAATCAATACGCAGGATGTGTCCATTCATTTCCAAGCTTACAGTACCAAGGCAGTTTGTGTGTTGATTTCTTTGTCCTGCTGGAGACTCAGACTTGCTCTTTGATGCTGGCAGGTTGGCTACTAAGTGGCAGCAGGAGTTTAGAAGTCCTTAGGAAAGTGACAGTGCATACGGCTGGCCCCATTCATAATGCCTGTCTCCTCCTGCTTTCTCACTCCACCATCTTATAGAAGAAACCAAAGGTGCTTAAGAGAGCAAGAAGGGGTCAAACTGGGCATTTGTGGTAGCATCGGCCCACCCACATCCCTTGTTAACTCCCTCCTCTTCGTACTATCACACTGACTATTCAATTTCAGGGTGAGGTATGGAGGGACAAGCATGCATCCCATGGAACCTCCGTAAACAAAGTTTCTCTTGTAAACAGTTGTAAAAGCACCCTCAGATGTCTATAGATCAGAGAAAGACACAAGTGTAACCATGGCAGAGAGTTAGTGGGTTCTGAGAAGACTCAGCACATGAGGAGAATACCCAACTGCTACGCCTGGTGTCCCATGATGACTCATGCCATCTCTGCCATGTTAAGAATAGCTTGGAATTTTTTTCTAAGTCATAATTATCTGATGGAAAAGTCCTACACTTTCCTGGCCTCCTGGGTCTATGCTATGATTTCTTCACTGAAACCTTCAGTGAGGTTCACAAAGCATTTTTCCCAACATGGACTCAATCTGGATGTGCTAGAGACCCCTTTCCTTCTAGGAGTCTCACTCAAAGGTGAAATGTGCCTTGTGCAACCAAATATGCATCACAGCAGGATGCCCAGGTGTGGAAACTCCTGTCTTTAGAACATGGAAAGAAAAGCCTTTTACTTCATTTTCTTTGTGATAAAAGATCCAGATTTTTTTTTAAAAAAATAGTCTAACTACTTTCAACAACTACATGTTTAAACGATTTACTGGCATATTAAAAATAAATGGGTAATTCCTTTTTGGGTTTTGTTTGCTTGGGGTTGTTGTTGTTGTTTTGAGACACGGTCTCACCATGTAGATCTGGCTGTCGTAGAACTCACAGAGATCTGCCTACCTGCTTTTACCTCCATAGTGGTGGGATTAAAGATGTGTACCACTACACTCTACTACACTTGGAATTTCACATCTGATAATTAATATAGAACTTATCTTTGTAATCCGTCATATTACTGGATATGGCCAATAGGCTCCCAAACAATGTATTGCTTAGCCAGCTCCTGAAGCATAATACTAGAGTAGTGAGTAAATGAGATCCTTTGTAATATATTCAGACTCTACATATCTTTTCCTACAATTAGACAAAAGGAAGGATAATTAATATAATTCTGGGTTAAAACTATAACTTTAGGTATGTGTGGTTGTTCATACTTGTTATCCCAGTGCTAAGGACATGGATACAAGAAGATCATAAGTTCAAGACCAGTCTCAGATGTATAGTAATTACCTACAGCCTGACTATACGGAGGCCCTGCCTTATCAATGATCAGTATGACACAGTAAACATCAGAGTACAGTAGTGGTTCATATACCATGATGGTAACCATCAACTTTAATTGTGGCTTAAGACCCACTCAGCAAGAGAGATTTGATATCTGGTACTGGAAGAATAAATAACTACTCAGAGCCAGTGAAATCATGATAAATGGAGAAGAATCTATAACAATTCATTTAGTATATCATCATAGTCCCTAACAACAATCCATAAACGTTTGCCCTTAGCCCCAAATATAAGTATAGTCTTCTTTCCCTCATTAAGGAAACTTCTTTTTTCAATAGAGACTATTTCAGAAGACTACAATCAATCAAAATGCTGAGTTTTAGAACCCAGTCCCAATAGATGAATCTACAAAACACTCCTGCATCCAAGGATCAGGGAATATTACACAAGAGGGGCCAGAAATATTATAAGAGCCAGAGAACTGGAGGGGGAGGGGGTTGCTATGAAATTATGTCAGAAACTTTACCCATAAAGTCTCACCAATGCAGGGAGTGTGTACTGTGCCACCAAAGGAAGGCATGGGACTGGAGAGATGGGGGCATTCTCAAATCCTGGAAATCTCAGAGTTTGAGAAGGCAGGAGTAGTGCTAACTTCCTCCCTCCATGCTTTGGGGCACACCCCACACACACACATACAACTAGGCAATCATGGGACACCAATCACAGAGCTCAGCACCTGGAACTCTTACCTATGCAAATAGAGCATCACCAGCATCTTAGCCTCAGCCAATAGAAAGCATTTATCCCCCAAATCACATCCCACTCCCCAAGGTTCATATAGCCCTGTCCACATGGCCAAAAGCACACAAGTTATTTCACCAAAGATCATCTGAGACAGACTGCTTTTACTGAGCTATATCACTTGGGGGAAGGTTCTCTCCCTGGAATTACTCATCACTGGACCTTGGACCCACCTGCCTGATCAGGCTCCTGTTGCTCACAGAGGATCATACTTCCAACATTATCATAACCACTGATGGTGCTGAAGGATCCAGGACCCAGGACCCAGATTGCTTGCCCTGTGCTGACTGTCCAAACCTTTTTAATTCTTTTTCTAAGATCTGTAACATTCCCAGCATTCCCTGCCAGACCAGAGCTTTGTGGACTCTATTCCCAGAAGCGGCTTCACCCTCTTTGATCTGGTGCCCAGCAAGGTCTGATGCTCCAGAGGGCAGACTGTGGACCCCACAGTGACTCTAACTGAGACTGCTACATGGTTGAGTGCAAGTCCTACCAGCTATGGGAAATGTATGAACATCCATGAACTCTTGCTCATACAAGGTCATCACCCAACTTTATTTGACCAAGCCAAATCTGTTACTTCTGGTTCTTTCCTGGCATCAGCCAGTATGTATCAGCAGGACTCATGGCTTCTTTCGAACAGAGTTCTATTACTCTCTTATGCTCTACTGATTATTATTTAATCCTACCTAGACACCTCAAGGCCAAAGTGAAAGATCAGAGTTATGAGTTACGTCTTAGAAGAGAGAGATTTCAGGTTTTCAGACAAGAAGGAACTACAAGCTGTAACAGGGGATAGAGAGGTTCCCGCTGCAGGCTCTGAGGCATTGCAGAGTTGACAGTGTACCTGGTTTGTTACCAGGGCCTGAGTACTGAAACATTAACATCCCAGGAAACCAATAGACACTTTTCAAGACACTCTAATTCAGGAGACTTGGGTTTTACAGAGGTATTTTCCTAGATGTTCTTTCTTTCAGGATTCCATTTTTTTCTACCCGAAGCAAATTTGAGGAGTACGCCTTCCCTGGATAGTCACCTCAGAAAATCAGTGATAGGTTTTGCACAGAGCCTGAGTTTTAGTTCTTTTCTCTCCTCCTGAAGGAGGATATGAGAACCTCTTAAGGACAGATCGGGACATCCTCTGGTTTTCAGACTTGCCTTTCAGTTGCCTAGAGACTCCATATAGTTGCCCATTGTCCTTAGAATATCAGTAGTGGTTCTCAGCGATATTCATACAACCCCGTTGGTGCCATTTCTATTTCCCTCCACTTACCATAGACCTCATCAGCTAGTGAGTTCTCCTCTATGACTGAAACACTTCATGTCACCAGGGGGGCACGCTTTGTACCTAGTCCCATCAGTTCTTTTGATGGTGGAAGATTGATATTTCACTCTACTACAGGCTGGCCTGCAATTCCCTATGTATCCCAAGCTGTTCCTGCATTTGGAACAGTTCTCTTAGTCTCACAAGTGCTAGGATCTCAGGCATGAACTACCTACCATACAGAGCTCTCCATAATCTATATTTCTTGAGTTGAGTCCTTATTGACCATCAGGTGTCAGGGATTTAACTCCATAATTCCATTAGACTAGCCTAGCCGCCTTCTAGGACTATATGGAAACAAAATTGTAAGATGCGTAGTATAGCAAACATGGGTAATCAGATTTAGCATAATGTCCACCAGGACTGAATGTCTGTGGGAAAAGGGGTTTAAAAGGCATATAATATGAAGTCGATTCATGGTATCCCCATGTTGGGCTGGCAGGGCTAGGCTTTCTTATCTCTGCTTCTCTCAGTAACTGGATACAAACTACCCCGAGGAGAGCATGTCCTTGAGAGAGGAGGCCTTCTACAGTGGGTAAGACATGGGGCTTGGGAACTGGAGAAGCTGGTTCTGCCTTTGAGGAGGAACGGGAGCATATTTTCTCACCTTCCACAATCAAAGATGAACTGGAGAACCCCGTACGGAGTTGTTTTCATTCCGGTAAGTGATTATCAATTGCTTTGCAAGCTAAAGCCATTCTGTAAATGGCAAAATAATATTTATGTTTTCTTCGTGTGTTTTTTTTCCCACTCAAGGGGTAGAGACTTCATCTATTTCTTCATACAAAGGGAAATTTACTCTGCTCCTTTCTGGACCTTTTCCTGGACATTTAAATCTGTTGTTTGGAGAATAGTGTGAGTAGGAGGGGATTCTGTCCAAGCTAAAGATGCTATACAATGGAAGGTTCTAAAAGAAATACAGATATGGAGAGAGGGGTGGGGTGGGGCGGGGAGGGGGGGAGGGGGAGAGGAGAGGAGAAGAGAGGAGAGGAGAGGAGAGGAGAGGAGAGGAGAAGAGAAGAGAAGAGAAGAGAAGAGAAGAGAAGAGAAGAGAAGAGAAGAGAAGAGAAGAGAAGAGAAGAGAAGAGAAGAGAAGAGAAGAGAAGAGAAGAGAGGAAAGAGACCTGGTGTGGTGGTTTGAATAGACTTGGCCCAGGAAGTGGCATTGTTTGGAGGTATGGCCTTGTTTGAGTAGGGTAGATGTGGCTTTGTTGGAAAAAACGTGTTACTGTGGGCATGGGCTTTAAGATCCTCACCCTAGCTGCCTGGAAACCAGTCTTCTCCAGTTTTCCTTCAGAACAAGATGTTGAACTCTCAGTTCCTCCTATAGCATGCCTGTCTGGATGCTGCCCTTCTCCCACCTTGATGACAACAGACTGAACCTCTTAACCTGTAAGCCAGCCTCAATGAAATGATATCCTAATAAGAGTTGCCTTAATCATGGTATCTGTTCATACCTATAAAACCCTAACTAAGAGACCTGGAGTCCAAGAAGGTAAATGTAGAACGTGCAAATGCCCTGTGTCTCTAGCCACGAAGCTGCTGAATGGTGGACACACACAACTGTGGGGACACACGACCTGACTTGACAGGGGTCAGAGCAATACGATGGCACCTTATTGCTTTGTGGGCAACTTTGCTGCAACTGTAAAATTAAGATGGTAAGGAGATAATGCCAGCTACAGGAAGAGCTGTGTGTGCATTTCTAGATAACCTGGAAGGATCCGGGCAGGCTTCAGAAGTAGCTTATGGGAAGAAATCAGTAGCAGAAAAGTATGATGTCTATCAAAGTGTATAGGTTGATTCTAGCTGTGTCTTCCTGTAAAGGAAGTCAGTGCACACCCCTCCTTCCTCACTTCCTTCCCCGTCTCCGGCCATCTGGAGCCCTTCTCTCCAGATGGATGCTGACAGTAGGGTAAGCATTTTCTGCAAAGCTGCCTTTCTGCACCTGCTTGTCCCTCTGAGGTCAGCAGTAGGCATGCCCTCCTCCACACCCATCCTGTTTGCTTTTTCTTACATTAATCTGATCTCATTTCATGTCCCAGGCACGTTATTTATAGCCTCACTCTAGGAACAATAACCCACCCACCCTCTTACTGTTTTTGTTTTATCCTCAAGGTTCTCTTTCCCACATTCATGTTGCTTTTCTTTTCACATCGCTTACATCGTATCATCTGCCTCCAGTTCCCACCTATATGAGCCTCCTTGGGATTTTTTTTTAATTGTAAAGCAACATGTTGCAGTATTTCTCATAGAAATTTCACAATGCCATTTTTAAAAATGAGCTCTTGAAGGACTGTTAGATGCCTATGTTAGAGTTCTGACTAAATTAAAACAATCCTCTTGCCGTGATTACCAAATGCCATTAAAAATAGAAATCAAAAAAATGCACATTTCTCAACCTCACTAGAAATAAATGGAAAAAGGATGTGGAGGTTTATTCGTGGCGAGGGCTATTTAATGAAGCTGATTTATGTTTACTTAGCTCCAAGATGCTTCTCTTTTATAAAACCATGATCTCATCAATCCAAGTTTCAGACATGCTAGCTGACTGCAGGGCTTTGCCGAGAGGCTCCGACTTTCTTCAATCCATCCAGCTAATCATCCAAAAGGCCCTGGGATGTTTCAGAGGCTCTCTGTGCTTCTACCCTTCTCTCTAGTCTTACAACTTTCATCCACTTCTCATCCATATAGTCCGCATGTTTCTGTGACAGTCACTCACTTCTGCTTCCACTGAACAAGCACAATGAACTTTCTTCAAAGCTCGATGTGCTTGAGAAGAAGCAGATAAACAGGAAAACCCAAAACTCCCGCATTCCCACCCCATGAGAACAATTGGAGGGAAAAGGAGAATAAGGAATTTAAAATATTGGTATTAACATGGAGGAATAATAGCAAAGGAAGAGAGGAAGCAGAAAGGGTTGGTGGGTAGAAGACTCATACCTTTGGACAGGAGAGCTGAAAAAGACCGTAATGGCTTGAATGTGAAATGTCTTCCAAAGGCTCATGGTTTGATCGCTGGATACTACTATTTTGTACTTTGTGGTACTATGCTGAAGGCCATGGAGCCTTTAAAACAGACGTTTTCAACCTTCCCAATGCTGTGACCTTTTAATACAGTTCCTCGTGTTGTGGTGACACCCCCAACCATAAAACTATTTTTGTTGCTACTTCTTAACTGTAATTTTGCTACTGGTATGAGTCAGAGTGTAAATATCAGATATGCAGATGATCTTAGGCAACCCTTTGAAAAGGTCATTTAAACCCCCACTGATTGAGAATCGCTGGTTGAGAATGTAGGCACTGGTTGTGGCTGTGGTTGGTTGAAGTAGGCCCTTAGGGGCGGGCCTTTGAAGGTTATAGTTACTTATAGAAGCTTTCTGTCCTTGCTGCCTTTGCCCCAGGCCCCTGAGGGACTGTACTGACTGAAATGTCAACCCCTCCACCCTTCAGTTGCCTCTATCAGATACTTTGTTAAAGTGAGAAGAAAGTGGTTACTATAGAAAACTGGATCATTGCTGCAGGATCATACCTGACCGTGGAGCTCTTAGGCTTTTAGAACTAGTTTGTGGTGCCAGGGGTGAAAACGTTTGGAGCTGCAGGCTAAGGAAGCTAGGGATTGCTATATAAGGAGCTTAAATTAATGGACGATTCTGCTGGGAAGCCAAAAGAACGAACTGCAATAAAAATTCTACCAGTAAATTTTGCAATTGAGATGTTCCACCTGGTAACAAAGACTCAGGTGGTAGGCCATTCCATATCACAGTTGTCCCATATCCTGAAATTTTTTAGGGATGCTGAATTCTAAATTAACTCATTGGTGTGGTAGAGGAAATTTTAGGGCTGTACAATACTCAAGAGGTGGTATAGTTGTAGCTTGCTGATTTTGATGTAGTTATAATGAGAATTCAGAACAAAACGTTGAGTAGAATGACATGAAAATGTATGCTTGTTTAACATTTATTTGTTTTAGCATGTGTGTGTGCATGTGTGTGATGTCTGTGTGAATGTGTGTGTGTGTATGCTACAGCATACATGTGGAGATCAGAGGACAACTTAGAGGTGTCGGTTTTATCCTTCTACAGCATGGGTTCTGGGTATCAAACACAAGTCATCGGTCTTAGAAGCAATCACCCTTACCAAGTAAGTCATCTTGGTGGCTCAAAATATACAGTTTGGTCAGTAAAGGAACTTTACTCCTTTAATTCCTTTAAGGTTTTAACAAATTAAGCACTGTTGACAAAAGCTGATAGTGGTTAAAGAAATTCTGCAAATTAGTTACTGTATACTTTCCAAAGAGATAGCAGTAAATGTAGCTAGAAGGTAAGACCCTGACCCACTGAAAGCTCCAAGATTCAAAAATACAAATCTACATGGAACTTTCCTTTGAAGGATTGCCTGTAAGAAGGTAGAGCCATGGGAACTTTCTGCTCCAAAATAACTGTTCAAGGAAATATTTTTCCAGACTCAGCTTTCCAGGTACTCAGAAGATCTGCATCCAAGGGCACCTGGCTACCTCTCAGGCAACAGATCGTCCATGTGATGCTGATTCTGTAAGCATACTGAATGTAAGTATTATAAGCTCACGGATGCTTGCACCTAGGTTCCAAAAAAAAAAAAATCTGTTAAGGTCAAGAAGAGTGAAACAGGCTCCCATTGCCTGTAGAGAGAAGCCCTAGAAAGTGAGTGTTGTGTGTAAATGTTGAGGCTGGAGCCTGAGCTACAGTTGAGACACAAGGATGCTAAAGGTGGCAGGAACTTGGGAACCACCAAGGAAATTTTTAGGTGCAGTAGCAAGGTACCTGGCAAAATCAATGTAAGGGAGAAGGGTTTGTTTTGGCTTAAGGTTTCAGAAGGTATGGCTCACTGGAGAAGAGAAGAGAGCACAGAACAACTCCCATGGCAGCAAAACAAAACAAAACCAAACCAAAGAATTCATAATCAATCGTTGCTCACCTAACCATGTCCTGTTTGTTCTCAAGCCCTCTAACCCTTTGTATCTGGTGGTCTTCCTTCATGCTCTGTGACATTGCTCAGACCCCCACCCAAGCTATCTATGCTAGCTGGTTTGTATGGCCATCTTCCCTGCCGCACACACTGAGCCTGCTCCCAATTCTCCAACCAGAGTCCGTGTCTACTCCCTGCCTGTGCTTTCCTATCCTTGAACCTTATGTTACATTCCACCTCTCCAATGCCATTTTTATTCACATTTAATGTCCACGTTACCACTACTATTCTCTCTGTGTCCCTCAGTCTGCACTTCGTCCACTGACAGCTTAGTTTACATTCATTTGCACTATTTTTTTAATTGATGCTTTGCTGCCTCACCAACATCATCCAACTCTGCAAAGACAGAGACTGAATAAAATATAGTTTTGTAAAACGTGCATCCCTGCAACACAGATGACAAAGATAATGTATATCCATCAAGCATACTGTCTATCAAACATAGGTCTATCAAACATACTTTGCTGGATGGACATAGTTGAACACATTTGCTTTAAAACTAAGTAAGCTTAGGACAATAAAGCAGGAAAGAGTATAATTATATACATGCATAAAGATACCATTATGAAACCCACCATTTTATATACTCACATAAAATTAAAATAACACATAAAAAGTAATAAACTAAGTTAGGCTTTGCACGATGATCTGGTGAGCTGTCTTGACTAGGTAAAAGACACATTGGCAAACACAGTGGTGCTGACCGCCATTTTGCAACTCCTGATTCATGACTCTAACTTTCCTTCCTAGAACATTCTTTCTGAAGGGTTCACAAGCTTGAGTGTCTGCTTCCCAGAACTGTAGTGATGGTACCTCAAATATCTCACATAAAATCTATCTTCCCCAGCATATATAATCCACTCTTTCTGGCACTGCCTTCTATCTCTTTCCCACTCTGCAATTTCTCCCCTGACCCTACCTGCATTCCACTCCACTTCCTGCATCGTGTGGCTGTTTTGCAATTATCATGTCTAAGGACAGATCTCAATCCAGACTTGCTGAGCTGTCCATTGATATGGTGTTGAGGTTTTTCTTACCAGGTCTGGACATTGTTGCAAGCTCTATATTACCACCTAACTGAAGTGACTACTTGGTTCCATTTCTCTTATTAAGAACAGATTAACAAAATCACTTTAATACCTTAGTCATTTTAAAGTCATCTTTAGTCCCATGCTCTTTATTTACTAACAGCCTTAAAAAAAAAGTGTCTCTATGAATCTTTCCCTGCTTCCTAGCCCCACTTGATAGTAGCAAAACACATCTAAAATTGGCTGTTCACTTCACCTCCTTCTTTAATGGATGCAGTTTGTGTCTACCGGAGCTCTTGGAATACTAGAATCCCAGGTTTTCCCCTCTTATCTATATGTCTTTTACAAGTTGTCATTTGAAGGTTTTGGCGGCTTAAATGATCTTGAGTCGGACCCAGAGAATGTGATGCTTTGGGCTTCATTTAGGAATGGTGTCTCTCAAGTAAGCTTTCTTGTTTGTTATGATTTTCTTGGCTCCTTACTATGCCAGCAGTGGTCAGTATCATTGATGGGAGGTCTCTCACTTATCCATGAGCAGGTTCAGTGATCAATCACAAGCCTTTTCAAAAGAATATATATGCCCTTGGTGGAGGGGTGTGTATATTACAGGTCTTGAGAATATTCTCCACTCTAGACCCTATAAGCAAATACTGGTAACTGGCTTTATTGATGTCCTGGTCCTAAAACCTCAGTTAATGAGTTGTGTTGGTCCTCAGTATATTGCAAGTTTTCCTTGCCCTTGTGTGTTATTCTCCTGATCCACAGCTAAGAGTTCAGCACCACATCCTTCATACCGAGAGAGTACGAACATCTAACCTCATGTTTGAGCAGCAGTGTGCTCAGATCTCTATACCCAGTTAAGGGTCAATGACAACTAACTAGCAAGGATCAGTCCAGGAACTTCTCAGTCCCAAATCGATCCTTGGATAAATGGTGCCACATGTCCACTGCTTTCCTAGATGAGCTTCTGTCCAACACTGCTTCTTGACAGGATGCCTCACCCTCGGTTCCTCTGACCGGATTCTTTTCTAGCTAGCATCTCATTCAGGCACCCAGTTCTAGTAGAGCATCTAATGATTTCTTCCTACCACAGTCTTTCTTTAAGCTTTCTTCTTAATAAGAACATCCCCTGTAAGCCAACCCATTATAGTGTTTGTTTCAATCCCATCCTTAGCTCCTAAGTTCTGTCCCATTGGCTGGTGCCTTCTCAGCATCCCAAACCTTTCTGCTTAAGACAGATCTGATCTGTGCCTCTTTCCTGCCATGCTAGTTGAGTTTGATAATGCCCCTTCCTCTTCAGCTGTTGCAGCAGGATTCTGCTGTATTATTCTACAGAGACAACCCTCAAGGATCTTTTAAGTTTTCCCTGAAGCCTGCATCAGTTTTATTACCAGAATATGGAGCTGTTAAGAACGACTTAGGCTGTGTCTCTAGTTGCATATGTAGCAGAGGACAGCCTAGTCAGCCATCAATGGGAGGAGAGGACCTTGGTCTTGCGAAGATTATAGGCCCCAGTACACAGGAATGCCAGGACCAGGAAGTGGGAGGGGGGGTTGGGGAGTAGGGTGGGGGGAGGGTATAGGGGAATTTTGGGATAGCATTTGAAATGTAAATGAAGAAAATATCTAAAAAAAAAAAGAACGACCTCTGGACAGACTTCCTGGACACAATCAAAAGACCATACTCTTAGTGATCTTCTTTCTGTTCTAGTAAAATTAAACATTAGTAGCTATGATATTCTAAATTGTAATGAAATGATCATTTCAGTGCTTATAGTAATAACTCTTAATTTATAACATTTAGCTTTGAATATTATACCAGGAAATCAAGCAATCCGTATTCTGCTTGTAGGAACGGAGACAAGTACATAACATTTAGGTGGTATTGTTTAGCTTAAATGTTGCGAATCCCATATATGCATATAATACATTTTGTTCATATCCTCCTCTCATTCTTCCCCCAAATCTCCATGACTTTCCCTCAATTCCTTTTTTAACTCATGCCTTCGTCATGTTAAAAAATAACCCGCTAAGTCCTATTATTGCTGCCCATATGTGCATGGGCAACCTACCCCCAAGGACTGAATTTCTAGAGAACCGACTTTACCCTCCCACAGCACATCAATTGCCAATAGCTCCTCAGTTAGGGCTTCTTGAGCATCTTCCCATCTCTGCTGGAATTTTGGCTGGCCTAATCTTATGCTAGTCTTGTGCAGGCAAACACAGCTGCTGTATGCTTATGAGGGTTACAGCTCTGACATATTTAGAAGACACATTTTGTAGCAGCACATCTCCCTGACTTCTAGGTCTTAGACTTGTTCCATGCCATCTTCCATGATTTCCCCTAAGTACCTAGTGCCGAGCACCCACAGCCACTCTCTGTGCCTTTGACCAGTTTTGAGTCTCTGTTAACCACTGTCCACGCAAGGTGATGCTTCTTTGATGAGGGCTGACAGCTACTCTAATCTATGGCTATAAAGAAAAACACTTATAAGACAGTTTGACATTGTGTCTATTTAGCAAAAAATAGTGGCAGGTTCTCTGCTAGGGCCCCTGACATCCCCAGCTACATATTCTCAACCAGGTTTAAAGGAGGTTCTTTTACTATAATCAGTAATGTTCCACTTAACAATATGCCTTAGGGATACAGTTAAAGAATCTGATAAGTCTCGTGTATGGAGATTTTATTAAATTATTATATTGTATAATGGAGGAATGGTCCCCTGAGATCTATGGGATCACAATCAAAATCCTCCAGATAAGCCCTGGAAGTACAATGTCCTGCCCATGCATCTTCATCATGCAATCTTCTCATGTGCTTGCTAACATCTCTGAATTATTTTGTAATATCTAACAGAATATAGAGGCTGGGTCAATGGTTACTATGCTGCACTGTCTGTGGAATAATGACAAGAAAATAATGTCCATGCGTGTTCCACGCAGATGTTTTGAATCTGCAGTCGGTTACATTTGTGCCATGAAAACCATGAATATGGAAGGCCAGCTGTATTTACAACAGCAAACACTGTGAGACAAAATGTCACCAATAGAAGAAAACTAACGTAGAATGTAACTTATGCTGTGTCACAGTATGGAACCATTAAAATATTTTTGAAAAGAAGTATTTTAATGTGGGAAAATAATACATTTTAAGAGGAAACTTTAGGATGCAAACTACTGTATTCTGTGATGTCACGTCATGTGTCCTGGTGTGAACATGTGTTCTCTGTGTGTGTTGGGTAAATAAGGACCGGGCAAAACAATTAAAATGTTAATAGCACTAACTGTTCTGGGGCTAGAATAGAATTTAATTGCATTTTCTCAGATTTTTCCAGGGTAAGCGTGTATTGCTGTCAGTCTCAAAAATGGCATTAAAAACATGCAAATAGTTAGGCTGTAGTTTAATGTAAGTGTTTTTCAGCTCCTGGATCTGTTGAGGCATGGAATGAGAGGGAGAATTGAATAGAGAAGCATACCTGCCTCTCGGGTGGCTTCTCTGCTATATCGTGCTCACTCTTGAGAGAGAGCACCTTCCGGCTTCCTCTTATACATACACGAGTCTTATTTTCTCATGCTCAATCATAACACTGTCAGTCGTCTTTGCTGAGATAAACCTCATACAACAAAACAGTTAGAAATAAGCAGAATAGCCTGCCCTCATGCTCCAGTTCCTGTGACTCCTGTCAGACTTCCACAGGTGGCCGGACAGTGAGGCCCACTGCGCATGCCCCTTGAGAAGGAGGTACAATGGGCAATGTGGCGCCTGCTTTTGCAGGCATGGCAGAGAACACAAGATGCCTGCGGAGAATTTCAAGGCAGTTGTGACCTCTGAGAACACCGAATGTCTTCAGACTGTTTCAGAATCATTTCACATGCTTCGAGAAACTTCCTAGAGAAACTTTGCCCCTGGGGCCTTTTGTGTGAGGGAGATGACTGGACATAGGAGTCAGGCAGGCAAGGAAGAAAAAGGCAAACCTCAGACGCCTTCCTGGGCTGGGCCACATGTGGTTTTGTTTCCCCGAGCAGCTGTAGTGTAAGCCATTGCTTCTGCATGCTGTCTGCCAACCCCGTTCCAAGGAGCCCTCCTCATTGAAGGCCTGTGGACAGCTTCCCCACTCTTTGCCAATCTTCCCTGGGCTCCTTGTGGGCGAGGGATGTTCTGGCCTGGCTCTCCTGGGCTGGCTTCGCTTCCCATCTCATCAGCACCAAGTGCCCCAGATCTGACTTAAGCATTCCTGACTGTGAAGGCTGTATTTTCCTAACCTCAAACCAGAATGTGTGGGAGAAGGACACACACTCTCTCTCTCAATCTGTCTTGAAAAAGCCTTTGCAGATCATATTTAGTTATATTTAGTAAGGAAAAAGTTGTGCGGAGTTAAGCTTTTACAGTTTGATGGTCACCGCACGAAGGCTCAGTCAGTATCCCTGCGATGCCCTAGAGATGCAGCCAGGGCTTCCTGGGAATCCCCTTCAACCCACTCGTGCAATTCCAACTTAAGCTTGGCAGCTGTTATCGCCTGCCAGCTGTTTTTTTTTTTTTCCCTTGCAGCTACTCCCTGGTGGGAACCTCACACTTAATCACTTAGCCACTTAGGAGCCCACAGCTCAGCAGCTTGCAAGCTCCAAGCCTCGTCCCAAAGGTGCTGCTGCTGCTGCTGCTGCTGCTGCTGCTGCTGCTGCTGCTGCTGCTGCCGCCTCTGCCGCCTCTGCTCCCAAGGCCTCCGCAGAGGCCGCCGCTGCTGCAGCTGCTGCTCTTTGACACCTCAGCTTTACAAAGATTCCATGTATCTGATGAGAATTTAAAATGTAAGACCCGTCCTCTTCTGTTTTTTCAGTTGAAATTTCATATTTTCCAAAGGTCAACCAAAGACAGCGACAATTTATCTCAAATTAAATGCCGCCTATGTGACCAAGTATTTAAAAAGCCATTTCCAACGAAGGGATGAGCAGAGGCCAAAAAAAACTTCAAGGGTCTTTTTCACAGCCGCAAATGCTCTCTCTGGGCAGAACTGCCCCTCTTCAATGTAAGATCTTCTTTAACCTCTGAGATCTCAAACTGAGATGTGTCTCTGTTTGCCATGAATTTCACTAGCATCCAAATACCTCGTGGATATTATAGTGAGACTGTGAGAATGCACACATTTTCCTTATGGAGAAGTGTGTCTCAGAGTCTTCTTTCAAAGTAACCCATTATCATGGGTACCTACAGGGTGTCCAGCTTTTTGACATTATAAGTCAACATTGACATTTCCATCTTTAAAGCTCACACTTAAGAACTGTGTAACTGAGTTTAAAATAATCAAATAATAAAGAAATCAAGATAAAAAAAAATCCCCTGATGGTTATGGAAAGCTTATAAGTTTCTGTGTTGCTGCTTTAACCTGTGTGTCCTTAGGTCAGGTGAGGAGACAGGAAGGCTGTGGTTTGGATAGTTTGCTAAAAGAGGTGGGTGTGTGTGTGTGTGTGTGTGTGTGTGTGTGTGTGAGAGAGAGAGAGAGAGAGAGAGAGAGAGAGAAAGAGAGAGAGAGAGAGAGAGAGAGATGCAGTTTTTGAGCTGTTGAGAGTGAACAGGGCTGTCATGACTAACTCTACTGTATTGTGGCATGAACTGGCTAATGTGAAGAATTTGTATCCTAATCTAGAAAGGCTCAGGAAGCTGTGTGCCTCAACTACAGTGCACTGAGCCTAGTATGGGGAAGAAGCAGAGCCACCTTCCCCTCTGCAAAGGCAGACAATGTGATCATGCCAGGTTTCCTTAAGATTGTTAAATGTTTTGTGCCATAAACTGGCAACTCAGAAGGTTGGTGTTTTCAAATCTACAGTGAGAGAATGAATTCAAAGTATATCAGTAGACTCATGATCAAAGAGGCAGGAGTTAAAATAGCTTCACTTGGTTCCATTTCCTTAGAAGATCTAGATAAACTCATTTCTTTCTTGCTCAACATCTCTAAGCATGGAAAAAGATTGCCCTACAGAATGTTAATTCAAGAAGGCCTCTTATAGAACAAGAGTGACCTTAGCAGGAAAATGGCTGTATTTCAGAAGATCCCATACAGGTACTAGAAAGCAGTTTCCTTGGAGATATAACATTCCATTTTTGAGGAAAGCTTGTGAAGTTCAGGAAACAAGCAACTCAAAAGCTTCAGGAAGTTCCTGAAACTTACTATACTTAACAGCTCTTTCTCTCCCCTAAATTATAAATAATATAATTTATATTATAAATTATATATAAATGCCACAAGTACTGTTGGAAGACACTCTTAGCATTAAAAAGAACTTTGCTAGCTCAGGGGTTTTGGAATTTTGGCACTTGCTCATTGGGAGGCTCCTCTCTTGTTTGTTATAAGGCTCTGGGAAATGAGGAGCCATCTTTGCATATTCAGGTGACTGTCAAAGATAGACTTTGTTTACTAAATATGACAGAAAAAAACCCAAAACACTTCACTTTTGCTTATAGATAGATTCAAAGTGTTTTTTTACTGGCTCTTATTTTGCTCTATCAAATATGGATGCTACCTACTGGGTCTGAAAATTCTAACACGTGCCCATTCCTTTTTAATGACAGCTGTAAACAGCACATGTTACATACTTCCTTCTCCAAGGATTTAGAGTACTATAGAAAAAAACCAAAACAGAACAAAACAACAACAGAATTCACTGGAACCCCCCCAAACCACATACTTCCTTCTCCAAGGATTTAGAGTACTATAGAAAAAAAAACAAAACAGAACAAAACAACAACAGAATTCACTGGAACCCCCCCAAACCATGGCAGATTTGTAGTGAATTGGGATGGAAGCTGCCATCAGTGAATTACCAGGGGCTCCTCTGGGTCCAGTGCAGTGGATGGAAGGTTCAGATGATGAGTCATTCATGGGACAGAGCAATAAAGAGGACTCTATTCAAGTATGAGCCACTGACAGAGTAAAGCACACACATGTTTGGGATATGTGTAGGGAGAGAGTTATGTAAACTTCAAACCTTCATGATTCTGATTGACAACCAACCAAGCTGATGAATGCCTGCAAGAGAAAAATAAATGGTTCAGTTCCATTTGAAGATTTTTTTTACCTTCCAACACAATAGGAATGTAGTAGCTTTCCTTCCAGTCGATCAGTGGCTTTCAACCTGTGGGTCGTGATTGTATATCACAGGTGGGATTGTATACAGGTTTCCTACGTTTCAGATATTTACATTACAATTCACAGCAGTAGCAAGGCTCAAGTTAGGGAGTAGCAGTGAAATAATTTTGTGTTTGTGGGTCGCCACAATATAAGGAACTGCATTAAGGGCCTCAGCATTCGGAAGGTTGAGAATCACTGAAGTAGATGAAATCCAAGGTTCTATCTGTAAACGCAAATCTCATTTGTCTGAAGAAACAAGTGGAGTTACTGAGTAGCCCCAAATCAGCTATGTCCTTGGTGGGATGAGACAGTGTTCATGCCATCAGTGTTGCTGTCATTGTGGGTGACACTGAATGAGTGAATGTGTCATGTGAAGGGACAAATCACACTGTGGTGGGTATTGTTGCAGTTATCCTGTGTTCCCTGAGAACACTGCTAATCCCTGATCCAGAATTAGGCTTTCTAACCATTTTATAAAGCCCCCCCCATCTCTCTGTTTCTCTGTCTTGATCTGTCTCTCTGTCTCTGTCCCTCTGTCTCTCTGTCCCCCCCTTCCCTCCTTTTCTTGTTCCTTTAATCAAAATTGGGATTTTTTTTTTTTTTTTGAGACTTTTCAAGTTTCAACATTCAGGATTTTAACCTTTCAGGCTTGTGAGTTTGAGATTTGTTCCTTACATATTTTAGATTTCAGGTTTCTTGATCATTCATTGACACTCCTGGCATACAGGATTGTGTCTTCTGGACACAGAAGTAGGATTGAACATGCTTCTGTGGTCTCAGATCTGTCTTCTCTTCGTTGTCCTAGGAAGACAATCAACGGACAAAGCTCAGCTTTGGATTTCTTTTTAAATTTTGTTTAAAATATATTTATGTAACTGACAACACAGATGATTATAGAAAAACACAGTATCAGCCAGTCAACTCTACTGACTTTTGGTCTGAAATTTTAATCAAGTTCATTTTGAAAGGCTCACATGAAAAAAAGCAAAACAAAAACAAAACTGAAGGTATAAATACTGCAACATCTCAACAAATACATAGTTGAGTTGCACAAGCAATTGTAAGCAGTGGAAACTCAAATACAATTGGTATGGAGCCAGTCCAACTTTGAAGACCCTTAAGTTTCGGAAGCAGATATGACTGCCTGCCTCCTGTCGGCCACTGGCCACTTCTCTGATTTGGGCTTCTTGCTTCACTTGTGATGAGCAGAAAACAAACTGCAGACTTTGGCTCTAATGCAGGTGCCTGATCTGCCAAGAAGCAGCTGATTTATCCATTGGCTCTGTGTACTGACTAAAATCTCCCAGATAGACAGATGGTCCGGTCAGGGTGGTATTTCACAGCAACATGTGTTTGTTTGAATAACATGGCTATAAACCTTTCACTCTGGGTCTCCAATTAAGTTGTGGCTTTTGGATGGTACCTGGGGCTCTCCTCAGAAGAGAACATTCAAATGTCAAATGTGTGGCACAGTTTCACCAGTGATTTCTACATCATTTTCTGTATTCCATTATTAAAAAACTGAATTTATACATATTTTAGATCTGTATTGGGGTATTATATAAAAAGCCCACCTTCACAATTATGATTTATAATCAATCAGACAAATTACTGGATAGGTTTTTATTTTATCTTACTTAGTGAAAAAATACCACAGACCAGTAGTTTGGAAGTTGTACTGCTCTAGAATGTGTGATCATAAGTGTATCTTAAAGAGCTAAAAGGAGGTAGGAAAAGAGGTGTTTGTCCTATATGGTTGTCTGCTGGTATAGATATTAGCCCAAGTATTATTTTTCTCAGGGGAAGGATGCCTAATAGAAGCAAGATCGAGTCTTGATCAAAACAGGAATAAGATAAATAAAAATGGAAAAATGGGAACTAAGTCAGTACACAGAATTCTGTATGATTTTTCTTGTTGTATTTCAGTATTTCACACTTTCAGAAGTTTAGATTAAAACTTTTGTCTCAGTAAAGCCAAACGCTTGAAATTTTTAAAGAAATCCTTTCCTAACCACCCCTTCTGTTTATCCAAGCATTTCCCGTAGGAAGGGAAGAACCACTATTGTGGTGGCATTGTGGCAGGCATTCTGGAGACAGTTTTCTCTTTCTTGCTTACCATTATGCTCTGACTATTTTTAGCAAACATTTTATTTTGAGACAATTACCTACAATTAGAGAAAACAATACATGGGATTCCCCACATGTCTTTCATTAACATTCTCCACGGGGGACATCTTGAAAAGCAATGATATGATGTTGTTGTCAAAGCTTACCTCAGCAAGATGCCTGGGCTTTTTTTGTGTGTCAAGACGTGTGTGTTTGTGTGTGTGTGTGTGTGTGTGTGTGTGTGTGTGTGTTTCTTGCATTCATTTGGGTTTGTTTGCATTTAGCTGGATCTAATCCCACCCCACCCCCAATGTCTGTAGATTAGTGTGACTACCACAGTCAAGTGCAGAAGGACCCCTCATGCTCTCTTTACAGCTGTAGCCACTTCTCTCTTCTCCCATCTCAAGCTCTTGGCAACCTCTAATCTGTTCTGCATCTCCATCTTCTACTATTTCAAGAATGCTATAAAAGTAGCATCCTTTTGCAGTTTGTTATGTGTGAACATGAAGACTAATCTTTTCAGTTTTTTTAAAATGAACATAATTCTCTCAAGACTTAGCCCTGTTGTGTTCCACAGAGCAGCAGGCCCACAGTTTGCTGACTTCTTCATTCTGTGAAAGAGTAAATGGTTTTAAAAGATAGGACCTATCCTCTGCCTGAGGTAATTATTAATAAAGATGCCATGAACAAATGGGTACATGTTTTCTCTGGGACAAACACTTAAGAGTACAGTTGCTGGCTTTTCTTATAAGTGCATACTTAATATTGTAACTAACCCCCATACTCTTGCCCAGAGTTCTCTGAAATTTTACATGTCCATTGGCAATATGGAATATTACTTACAATAGTAAAATAAAAGTCTACACCCCTTTCATAATTCACCTCACTTCAAGTTCTCAATGAGGTCCGCCAACCTTTACCATTTTTATTTATGTTTATCTTTCTTACATCTCAGAGCTATTTATTCACATGGGTAGACTTCCAATATTGAAATATTTCTTGTTAAATCTCATTCCAACTAACTTGAAAATGTCCTGAGTCCTTGGATACTTGCGTATGATGTACCATTTGGTTCCCAGAATAACCTTTACATTTTCTCTATGAAGTCATTAAACTAGTAGCAAATTACCAAAGTATTTTGCCAAAAATTTCAGTAGAATTGAGTCAGTAAATTGCTATTTTTTATTGCCTTGTCCCAGATGTTTCTTGCATAACTATCTTCATATTAGTAGATATAAAAGTGATACAGGGCTGGTAAATGTTTAAAAACATGCTTTGTTGCCTTTGCCAATTTCTTTAATGTAAATATTCCAATTATCTCCAACTCCAAGAAACCATGTTGATGACTTGAATGTAAACTGGGGAAGAAAGGATCTCCAAAGGCTTACAGCATCTGTAATTCTAGTCCCAGGAGAGCCAAGACTCTTCTGGTATACAGATGTACATGCAGACAAAACACTCATATACATAAACAACATAAATAAATAATTCTTAAAAACATGCATATGTGTGTATATATCATTATATACTGTAGCTATAAAATGCAGTATGTATTACATACATGCACAGATATAATATGGAACGCTGAATAGTCACAGATCTTAAAATAGAGTCTCTCACACAGTATTCAATGAATGTGTATTGAATACATAAGTGAACAAATTCATTTGTGAATCATTTTTTTAAATGAGAGTATGGAAAACATTCTAGAAAGAAATCCCCAAGGTCAGAGGCTTTATGCAGCAACAATGCTTAACGAAAAACAGTCTATTGTTAGAAAATAATAACTCCACAAACATTAACAACCACAGAAATCAGAAAAGGAAACAATTTAATTTAGCAGAAAAGAGATTAAGGTTCACAGAGGTCCTTTCCTGTACACCTTTCAGAACCTCTTTGAAAGCACCAATTTTCTTAATTACCGGGTAATAGATTTAAAACTTTTCAACAACAATACTTTACATTAATGTGGCAATTTGTAAATTATAGAGCTATTCCAAAGAGTGTCACAATGATTATACCATCTAGAGTGTTTTCTAGGCTTGACGACAAGCTATCTGCTATTGACAACAAAGCAAGTAAAGACAATGTGTGTCTTAGTCAGTGTTCCATTGCTATGAAGAGGGGAGCCTGGTGGCACCCAGGCAGACATTTTACATCTGGATCACCAGAGAGCAGGGAGAGAGAAAAAGCCTCTGGGCCTGGCTTGGGATTCTTAAACGTCAAAGCCCTCCCCTAGTGACACAAGTCCACACCTCCTAATCCTTCCCAAATAGTGCCACTCCCTGATGACTAAGTGTGATGTTTTGTATATGCTTGGTCCAGGGAGTGGCATGATTGGAGTGTGGTCTTATTGGAGTAGGTGTAGCACTGTGAGTGTGGGCTATAAGACCCTCATCCTAGTGAGCTGGAAGCAAGTATTCTGCTAGTAGCCTTCAGATGAAAATGTAGAACTCTCAGCTCCTTCTGCACCATGCCTGCCTACAAACTGCCATGTTCCTGCCTTGACGATAATGGACTGAACCACTGAACCTTAAATCAGCCACAAATAAATGTTGTCTTTTTAACACTTGCCTTGGTCACAGTGTCTGTTCATAGTAGTAAAACCCTAACTAAGACACTAACCATTCAGATATATTAACCTATAGGAGCTGTGTTTTAAGTGAATGCAGATTCCACAGCCAAAAGTCTATTATTTTCCTGCTCCCTTGCAATTTATTGTAAATATGTGATAAGTTTTAGACAATGGCTTTTTAGGTGATTGTTAAGACAACTACTCTCTTCAAAGAAAGAGACACCCCTTATTAATTTTTCTCAATACGCTATTGCTTGGAATGTGCAAGTTATAATGAGTGGAGCTCCAGAAGTCAATTTAGACCACAAAGAAGAGGAGCATTTTATCTCTACTCTGTTTTCAACATGCAGTACAATAGTGGCATGGAGAACGTGTATGGCACATTGAGTAAACACATCCTCATAATTTCTTTTGTTACTCTTCTGCCTGTGTTTCCATCTTGGGGAGGATATTGCAACAACTGCAGCTATGGTTCTGTAGATACCAATGGCTTATATCTTCAAGACACAAATCATGCAGCTTTATAAAACTATATAACTCTATTGAAGTCCTCATTGGTAGTACTTTAAGACACTGACTGTAAGCTTAGGGGACTCATGTAAGAAAGTTTATGTTAGTACAGGCACACTGTATATAGATATATAAGAAACAGACAGACACACAGAGAGACACAAAGAAAGCCAGAGACAAGACAAGACAAGACAAGACAAGACTTAATTAAGCAAGCTCAGAGGAAAAATGCAGAGGTCCTAGGGGGACATAACGTCTGATTGGACCCAGAAGTAGAGAAAGATTTATTATATGCTATGCCTGAGGTGACCATTCAAGTACAATTCAAGTCTCTGAAGCCAGTTCAAGGGGTAAGGGTTGGAGATGGATCTGCAGGACTAGCAGTAGGTGTTCTGAGACTTAGAGCTCCTATGAGTATCATTCAGTTCCTCGCAAATCTGGGACTTTCTAACTAATTTTACTTAAAAGCTCATCTCTGTAGTAACTGCTTCTCTTCTCTACAGAGTGCTTATGGTATAAACGATAGCAAAGCTTTTGGGAGAGCATACAAATATATGATATGAATGGAAAATTTCTTCCAAGAGATCATTTTGAACATCCTAGTCTCTCTGTCTTCCCAAATCCTTTCATAAATTGTTCAGGCAAAATAGCATTAACATAGCATCAAAAAGATTTCAAGGCAATTTAAGCAAAGTAATAGCATTTGGTGCCAACCTTATAGGCTTGAGAGAGTAAACTCAGAAATGTCCAGCAAAATAGCCTGAAATATTATATACACGCAGTCTTAGCAGGCTGAAGTGGAAACTTTAGGAGTTCTTTGGAGAGTCAGTTGTGTTGGATGGTGTTTTGCTGCGGCAAATGTGAAGAAGTCTTTTCCTGAAGTAGACACAGGTTAAAGACTAAGGAAGACTCAAGAAGGAATGTTCGACTGAGGCAGATACAGAAGAGATGATGTTCTGCTAAAACAAACATGTGATAAATGATTCTTTCCTAACAACACACATGTATTAGTCCACCTTTCATTGCATAGTTGTACTCCATTTGTCGGGACTCTGAGGGCTCAGGCTGATTGATTGGATGCACCTGTTGAGGCAAGGCACGTGGAAAACACATGATGTTTTGAGGGTATAAATAGGAATCCATAGAGTGAGGGAGACAGAGATGACTTGCTGGTACAGCTAGCCGTGCAACACTTGTGGGTCTCAAGTCTTCACTGATCTTCCCTTCCCTGAGAGAGGCACAGCTGAGAACTTCTCCTGACGTCCCTGCCGGTTTCTCCTGCTGACTCAAGCCAAGGCTGAGGCCTGGATGTCTCTGCTAGGTCATGCCACTGCTGTTGCTAACCTGACTCTATAGAAATGAGACTGCTGGTGTATCCATGAAGTGTTTGCGAGTGGACTGAGCTCCCGTTACCTGCTAATCTATGAATTGAACTGTCCATTTCCAGACAACACATGTGGGAGTTGCCCCAAAGAACCTTTCTAATCAGGTCCACTTCCCCTGTGTCCTTCCTTTCCTACTTACCTCTAGTGGGTGGTGGGCTTCAAGGGAGGTTAAAGCATTTAAGAGGCATCATTAAAAATAAGGTTTGAAAAAATTAAAGTTAGGCTCCCTAACTTTGGGAGGAGTTGGGAGGAGTTAGGCTACAGCTCTTCTCTGGGCAGGGGGGTGGGGTAGCCTTGCTGAAGGAACAAAGAGAGGGAGTGAGCTGTCCTTGGAGTTATCTCTGGGTCTCTGACACAGACAGTCAGGCTAGGTCTTCTTGCTAACAAAGAGCTTCTCACTGGCTGTATTCTCAGAGATCAGGAAACAGGCCTTGGGGGAGCATTCAAAGGCTGTACATTTCAGGGGAAAACACTTTGGGGTCTCTCTCCCTATGGTCTCATTGCTTCATCTTTATAAAATATGGATATTTAGTATGAGTTTAATGGTGTACTTTCTTGCAGTAGTGGATGCTGAGATTTCAGGACAGGAATTTTGTGTTAGAAATATTTACTCCAGCATTGGCACATAAACAAAGAGCCATTAGACTTTAATGCTCTCTCCCCTTAAACTTTTTATAGCCTTTCATTTTTAATCGCTGCCAATCTGCTGATTTGATTTTAAATAGATGCTTCAGGAGTATGCTTTGTCAAAACAGACAGATGTATCATTAAATCGCCTCGCAAATTATATACTAGACCATGTCATTGTTCCATGCACTGCTGAGGTATTTGAATTTGTTAAAATCTGGAGAGGGGAGAAAAAGCAGCTGGAGAGTTGATTTTCAGAGTGAAAGGGGTCTGTAATTGGAAATGATTGTTCTGATTTCATGTACCTCCATGGGGTGCAAGTTGGCACAGTGAGGGTGGCCTGGACCTGTGTGCTCATCCTTAGGAGGGGTCATTGTCCCACTGTTTTCTTGGAAACCAGCAGTAGAGGGCACAATAGAGTCTCTGGGGTTGTCTTTCCTGTCTCTTAATCATCTCTTTAAAGGGAATGGTGAGGGATAAATTCATTGGGTAATTATTAAATATTTCTTTTTAGTTGGGTTCTGTAGTAGCTGCCAACTCCTGGGGCAACAAATTAGTACAACTTCTTGGCTCAAAAGAGCCCCGATTTAGTATTTTACAGGTCTTGAGGCCAGAAGTCTGAAACGGTTCTCCCTGAGCTAAATTTTAGATGTCAGTGGGGAAACATTTGTTTGCAGGTTTTAGTGAAATCAGATTTTCTGCCATTTCAAGCTTCCACCGGCTTCTGGCATACCTTGGCTCTCTGACTTTGGGCCAGTCCTGTCACCTGACCACACCCTCCCTGCCTCTGTCCTTGCCTCTGTCGCCCACTGGTAAAGACCATGTTGAAAATCAGGGTGGTGTCCTCACAGCACATTGTTACTTATTCGCACCAGTTACTTAATCAGTCCTTTTCTTTTCCTTGCTAGACTACATTTCCACAGATATTATGGTATTGGGATATGGGCACCTTTGGTGGGGATGGGTGTTTTGCATTTTATAGGGACAGTTAAGCAATTTCTGTGGCACATTCAATCCCTTTCCTAAAGGTGAAAACCCACGCTTTCTGCCATGGGAATATATACAGAGAACTTTTTTTTTTTTAAGTGAACAAGTCTGGGTAGTGGTTTCAATAAGTGGGAAGAATCCCAGCCTAAGAAGAGGCCCCTTCCTGTCTGCTAATATGGAAGCATGCGCAATGGGATGCTGCATCAGACTGCACAGAGATGGGCCAGTGTAGCCACTGCATGGTACATAGGACACAGGACACAGTAGCACAGTAGCACAGTAGTGGCCTTTTGTCTTATTGTCATCCAGTAAAGAAACCTAAAGACCTAGCCTTAGAATTGGGAAAATATCTAATAAGTGGAAGCTGGACACACCATGGTTATCCTGTTTGTCCCATAGTTCATCTGTGTTAAAAACAGGATAAAATGCTGTCTGACAAGGACAACTGGAGTTCCTTAGAAAAAGAAAGCTCTGAATGGGAGAAAGGGAAGCTTGTCCTTGAAGCCCATCCTAGGAGACATGGAGCAACCACCTCACCCTTGTTGTTAGCTATTATGTGAAGACAGTGACCTGCTAAGTCCTATGGATGGCTGTGCCTCTCAGAGAAGGTGAAGACACTGAGGAAAAAAAGAGCAGCAATCGTGCACATCATGTAGAATCTGTCACTCAGCAATCCTGTGCATTGCTAACAGGAACCACACTAAATCCAGAAAAATTCTCTTTATTTCTAACTCTGTTCTTACTCCTGAGGTTACATGTGCATTTTGTTCCTTTACTGCCCCAAGGCACCTTCTAATCTCTCACTGCTTGAGCCTATGTGGGGTTCTCTATGCTAGGGATTGCCAAGTGCAGCAGTATCCTGTTGGATCCCTGAGTCTTGTGGCCTCAGAACTGGGCTGTCCTCATTCCCCAGGAGTCAACAGAGACACTTTGCATCTACTCCAAGTTATTTGGCCACACACAGTCTTCATAGGCCTCTTGTGTATTTTTATCCTTTGCCAAGTTGATGCCATTCTAGGGCCAGGCCTTGGACTTACTACCACCAGCTACCCAGGGTACCCTTGTTACTTTTAAGATAGATTCGTCTTCCCTTTTTTCTTTTCTCTGATTAAGATGAAGAAAAGTAACTGATGTTCCTTTCCTAAGCCTCCTTTTCAGAAAGTAATGATTGACACGTCTAGCTTTCACGTCCATGAATCATTGTTCATGTGTTGGGCTAAATAAAATGCTTCGAATCCCTTTGTGATACTATTTTTGAGTTAGAAGACCAAGAAGCAGGAACAGAATGGGGAGGGGAAGCATAGGCTCTAGCTAGGATTCCAGACTGAGTTACTTACGATGTCATCAACACAGTCTGCCCATGAGCAAGCTATGTCTGGAACTGTCTTCTCTTCTGCCAAAGAGGGTGGTTCTGGCTGCTCCCCAAGGTCCAGCCCAGACAAGCTTCATGCCTGGCCTGCTTGAGCCAGCAGCAGGGTGCTCACAGGGAGGGCAGATACTCAAAGCAACACTCCTTTCTTACCTGCAAATAGAAACATCCCCTCCTTGTCTGTAGGATGCCAGGAATAAGAGAAGAGACTTTTTTTTTTTTTTAAGTAAATCCAATGCAAACAACCCAGAGCTTAGTTATTATAAATATGGGTGGAAATTTTTAGAAAATCAACCAGCATTTTTAAATTACAAAAGTCATTACTATAAAAACATCATTGTCAAAAAAAAGAAAGAAAGAAAGAAAAGAAAAGAAAAGAGAAAGGAGGAAAAAGAGAAGAGAGAAAGAACAAAAGAAAGATAGAAAAAATTAGACTGAAAAAGGAGATAATTTAGCAATCATCCACCTTTCATAAATATACCCACAGTTAACTTGTTAGTGTGGTCCCTTAGTCATATAGTTCTCTACAGTTCCAACTGTGCCTCCTTTATATTGAAATGAAGGAATTTAGTCTTTACCTTAATTCTAAGATACTGGTGACTCCTCCTCATTTTGTGTCTTCTGGCTTTATTTTTCTGGAAGATCTCACTTGAGGCTCCAGGCTGTGATTCCAACAGTATTGTTTCTTCAGAGATGTGTGACATTTTCCTTCTTAAGCACAGGTAAAACAGCATGTGGCTCCTGCCCTGTGGACTCTTCTCTTGGCTGGCTCAGTGATTAACCTGGCATCAATTACACTAAGTGCTATTTAAGGAGGGAGGGCGTGCAACCTGGAAATTAAACCATTAACACTAAATTAAGGCCGTCAGGAAACAGTCAAGAAGCCTTTTAGAAGCAAATGGTGTTTTTCTTCTCTTTGTTTTGCACTGAGACTCTCTGGCTCTAATCGAGTTCAGCTGAGCTGCTTGGGCAGGTATGGTTCCCTTCCAAGATAAGGCTCTACTTCTCCGTGCTAGAGGAGTAAGGGTACCTGGCTATGTGTCAGGGTTCGCAGAGATATATTCCCCACTCAAGGAACACACTATTGGTACACAGTGTACTGTTCTGTGTGTGTTCTTGGCAAGCACTTATGCTTCAAAGCATCCTATAAGGAATCTACAAAGGGGCTGGAAGTCAGAATATATTTTCTTTTCATAATTAATATAAATGTCACTGTGGATCTCTGTGGTTGTCTTCTTACAAAGAAGGGTTTACTGTTCTCATCTCTTTACTCGTGTATTAGGGGCCTGCTCTGTGTCAAACATTCTCATATTGGAGCTAGAGAAGTAAGCAAGTCGGTGTCTGACACCCCCTCCAGCCATTCTCCTTCTATTAGCTGTGGTGGGCACTGATAACTTCTTGGAAGAGACAGAGCATTGATGTCAGTGGGACTTTAAGCAGGTGTGGGTAGGCGTTGGAACAGAGGGTCCGAGTTGACAGAGTAGTTAGGATAGACCTGGACAAATCACACACTTGATTTATGCCAGAAGCATGGGGAATCTTGGGGGGATTGGGGTGATCATAGGCGCCTTGTAGGAGGAGACTTGGAATATGAGGAAGGGAGGTAGGCTGCAATTGGAGAAGGAACAATTCAGGTAGAGGGATTAGGTAGGTCAATAGTCCTGAGGCAGAAACAGAATAGAAATTTGTTCTCAGGTATTCCAAGCTTCTGGCTTTATCAGTGAGTGCATATCATATGTGTTCTTTTGTGATCAGGTTATCTCACTCAGGATGATATTCTCCAGATCCATTCATTTGTCTAAGAATTTCATAAATTCATTGTTTTAATTGCTGAGTAGTAATCCACTGTGTAAATGTACCACATTTTCTGTATCCATTCCTCTGTTGAGGGACATGTGGGTTCTTTCCATCTTCTGGCTGCTATGAACATAGTGGAGCATGTGTCCTTATTACCAGTTGGAGCATCTTCTGGGTATATGTTCAGGAGAGGAATTAGTGGATCTTCCGGTAGTATTATGTCCAATTTTTTGAGGAACTGCCAGACTGATTTCCAGAGTGGTTGTACCAGTTTGCAATCCCACCAGCAATGGAGGAGTGTTCCTCTTCTTCCACATCATCACCAGCATCTGCTGTCACCTGAGTTTTTGATCTTAGCCATTCTGACTGGTGTGAGGTGGAATCTCAGGGTTATTTTGATTTGCATTCCCCTGCTGACTAAGGATGTTGAACATTTTTCTAGGTGCTTCTCAGTCTAAAGTTCGGTATGAAACTCAAGAAGAAGGAAGACCAAAATGCAGATACTTCAGTCCTACTTAGAAGGGGGAACAAAATACCCATAGAAGGAGTTACAAAGACCAAGTGTGAAGCAGAAACTGAAGAAATGACCATCCAGAGACTGCCTCACCTGGGAATCTATCCCATATACAATCACCAAACCCAGACACTATTGTGGATGCCAATAAGTGCTTGCTGACAGGTGCCTGATATAGCTGTCTCCTGAGAGGCTCTGCCAGTGCCTGACAAATACAGAAGTAGATGCTCACGGCCATCCATTGGACTGAGCACAGGGTCCCCAATGAAGGAGCTAGAAAAAGTACCCAAGGAGCTGAAGGGGTTTGCAGCCCCATAGCAGGAACTACAATATGAACCAACCAGTATTTCCAGAGTTCCCTGGGACCAAACCACCAACCAAAGAAAACACATGGTGGGAATCATGGCTCTAGCTGCATATGAAGTAGAGGATGGCTTAGTCAGTCATTAATGGGAGAAGAGACCCTTGGTTCTGTGAAGGTTCTATGCAATTGGAGAAGGAACAATTCAGGTAGAGGGATTAGGTAGATCAATAGTCCTGAGGCAGAAACAGAATAGAAATTTGTGAATTTATTCAACTGAACAAAATTATTTTGATAAACAAATGTCAATACTAACTATTGTTTGTGGTGGGTCAGATTAAATACAGTTCTCAAAATCTGTAGGAAATTTAGTCCTTAAACTAATATGAAACTGATGGATAATTACTGTGTAATTTGTAGATGATATATAATATGTGAGTCCTGATTTTTAATATAATTTAAGTTTACATAGAAAAGAAATTTGTTCTCTCTCACTTTCTCTCTCTCCTCTTTCTTTCTTTCTTTCTTTCTTTCTTTCTTTCTTTCTTTCTTTCTTTCTTGCAACAAGGCCACTGTGATTAATCTAATTAGATTAAGCCTAAGACAATCTCAACATTTGAATGTGTAGGTGGGGGAAGAGCTGACAGAGTCTACGAAAGGAGAGAGGAAATGAGGCAGAAGAGAACACAAAATTTTGAGCAACACAGACAGCTGTGAACAGCCAGATTCTAAATAGCTAGGTTACAGGGTTCTACCCTCAGGGACAGTGGGATAGAGCCAGTGATGTAAATGAGAATGGCATCAGAAAAGAGGTGCAGCCGGAGAGTGGCCCAGGTCTTTCTACGTTTGGCTGATTAATGGGCAGTGTCAGTATCACCTGGGAGCTTACTCAACATGAGAATCTCAGGTCCTCACCCCAGAGTGAAGCTCTCAGACAGGTTTTGCACTTGAGAGGGACTTTCCTATGTTTGTTATCCCAGGGGTGAGATCTACTATGTAGGCTTCTCTAAATTCTAGGAAGCTGTACATTGCAGGAAACCACCTGAGCCCTAGGCAATCTAGACTGGGTATTCTCCCAGCCTTCTGTTATTTAAGGTGTTTTCATGATAATTATCCACACCTGCTAGATGTCTTCTCTCTGTTGTGTCTCTGTATAATTTTCATCCATGCCTCCCCAACTCCTCCTCTAATGTCCACCTCTGAGTCATTTCTATATGCCCCATCTATATTTAAAAACATAAATTCAGGTCCATTAGGATAGAGGAGTTTGCACAAATATCCAACCAGAATTAGATAATAGCAGCCATAGCATCAGAGAGAACATATCAGTGTGTGATGTTGGAAGGCAAGAGGTAATCTGTTATTCAAGCAAACTTTCCCCCTCAAGAAGTCCCAGGTGGTGCAGGATGACCCATGGGTGTCAGTGAAGTTTGGAGAAGCAGCTCAGCTTGTGTGACACTCCTCCAGATCTTCAGAATCATTGTGTCCAGGATGTCACTGCATTGGGGGGAGGGGTACCCCTCTGCAAGCCTGACCACAGCCTTATCACACAAACACCAATCCAGATACTCTACCTCCACCAGGATGCTTTGTGATGACAGCCTGCTCCTTCTCTTAATGTGATGTCTTCAGGCATCTACAGTGCTGAGATGACAATAAAGACAGTTATAGTTACTCAGGGCAGACTTCAGACCAGAGTCAGCTCCATTTGCTGACTGTATGTTGTCTTGTTAGCCATGCCAGAATTCTAGGATGCTGCATAGTTCATAGATGGGGAAACCAGGATAGACAAAGGAAAATAACTTGGAAAGGAAATAGCATGTTCACCTGGCTTTTCTTGAGTGTACATGTATGTATGCACATGTATATACACATATGTACATGCATATAGAGGCTAAAGGACAGTCTTGAGGGTTGTTCTTTGGGAGCTACCAATCTTGTTTTGTTTGTTTGTTTGTTTGTTTGTTTGTTTTTGACAGTTTCTCATTGTCCTCATAGCCCTAGATTCCTCACAGAGACAGGAAATCATGCAGAGGACCTTCACTCCTCTGCACAAGGTTCTCTTGGTATATATTATGGCTCCTAATTTCATATTTTTATGAAATTCCAGAGCATTCGAATGAATGGGTCTCTGACTCTTGTGCCTTTTCTTTGGCTCTTCTCCATTTGTTGATTTGTCTTGTCAAACTTAGATGTGTAAGATTATCATTGTCATCATCATCATTATCATCACTATTATTATTAATTATTTAGAAGCTTTTTTCTTTTCTAATGATGAACAGAAAGGTAGTATATCTGGATCAGAGGGGAAAGGGGAGTAAACTTGAAGGAGTAAAGGAAAGGCAAACTAATCGGGATATATTATATGAGAAAAGGAGCTATTTTCAATAAAAGAAATAGAAAAAAGAAAACCCAAAAAGAATGCAATGAACATGTTATTCTTAACTGTGTCCTTAGACCCTATAGTGGAACTCTGTCCTCCAGTCATGGCATGACCACTGCCATATGGAAATCAGACCATCTGTGACCACTTGAACAAGACTCTCATAAGATCAGGCCATTGACAGTCTGTTGTGTGACAGAGGTCATCAGGCCCTTCTCTGAGATTGTAGCTATCATATCTCCCCTGTTTCCCAGCCCAGTAGATGCTAGAACATTTCAGAGGCAAAGGCTGATTGTCACGGGAACTGAAACGATGTGCTTTCATCAGGCATCTCTGTCAGTAGCCCCTCACCCAAGACCTTATACATAACCCAGGAAATTCATTAGTTCACCATGCTGAACTTGAATGGTTTCTAAGTTCCTGATGGTGCCCTATCAAGTAGACATCTGTTCTGGGGCAGACAACTCAGTCAAGTTTCTTATAATTTTCTCTCACTAGAATTGATAGGTTCAGGGCCTATGGTCTAGCAGCTCTCACCACCTAGGTTAAGTTGCTGTCTAAGTTTGCCTTAGATACATTGATAAAACACTGACCAAAACTAACTTGAGGGGTGACATGGTTTACTTGACTCACAGGTTACAATCTATCATCACTGAAGGATGCCAAGCCAGTAACTTAAGGCACAAGGCTAGAAGCAGGGACCAAAGCAGAGGCCACAATGGCATGGAGCTTGCTTCCAGGCTCTTGTTCCACTGGCTTTCTTATACCGCTCAAGAACACTGACAGTGGGCTGTGCCCTCCCATATCTATCAACAGTCAAGAAAATATCACTCAGACGTGTTCACAGACCATTGTGATGGGGACAAATCCTCAATTGAGGTTTTCTCTTCCCAGATGTGTCAAGTTGACAACCAAAATTAGCTATCACAATCACCCATTCATGTTTTGGGAAGGAGGAAAAATAGAACCCACACGTTCCCAAGCTTATGCTGGTGCCCCTGCCGCGGTGACTTGACTGGCCATGCCCTGATGGGCAATGGCCAGCCTGTTTTTATCTCATGGAGACTCTGACTCAGAACTCTACAATCTCTCCACCCAGTTTGCTAGGTTCCCACTGGCAGGTCTTTACCACGACAACCCCATGCTTCAAATCCCTCATGGCTTTTGTGGTGCCCATCTGGCAAACCTGTGCTTTGCCGCTCTGCCTTTCTCTCTTGAACCCAGACGAGCCACCACATGACAACTTAAACTTAGTTCACACAACACAGACTTAGTTCAGAAAGAATGGTAACTCAATCTCTGGGTGCAACAACTAAAACCTAATCTCGTAAGCCTTATTAAAATCTGATTCCTCTGGTGATACCAGGGAACTCTAACCATCTTACCCACAGGCTGTCCCTGTTCCAAAAAGGACCTAAGTCTCTCCTGCTTCCTCTTTTCCTCTATCTAACCCGGAAGTCCCTCCTACTCACAAGTGATTGGCTCCTTGATTTGTTAGGGGATTGCTTCACAAGAAGTCACCTGAGCATGACTCACTCCTTGTCCATAACCCTTCCCAGGGGATCAGAATTAGCCCACAAACAGCACCAGGCCCATCCACAACACATTCAATAGGCAAATGGAATAGTAATAGTGAAACAAAGACAGAAGATTTATTCAGGCTGGCCAGGTTGTATGGGAAAGGAAACACTGCTTCTAGTAACATCCCAGGTTCATCTTTTAGGTACCAACATGAGGTTCAGGTGTAAAAGGAAAAGAAGAGCTATTCGAAGCTGGGTAGTGATGGTCAAAGTATGGCCCTACCCATCAATATTGCCTGGGCTATCGTCTCTGCTGTAAGGTAGTGTAAGTCAGAGCCTTGTGAAATCACTTTCCTGGGGGGAAAAAGTCCACCCCATCACCCTCCCACTCAGAACAGTACCAGGGACTCACTCTTTTCTTTCTCCTAGCATGATATTCCTGGGGAAATTTTAATTTTTTTGATGTCAATTGTTTTAATAGGATGATAACTAAAGTGGAAGGTGATGTGTCTCTTTAGAATATTATTATCCCAGAGAAGATGGTTGGTTACATCATTATATTATTACCATTATTAGCTTCTTGATTCTCCAAGTCCAACATCATGTATCTTGAAGTCATGCAGAAATCTCAGCTTTTGTTTTGCCATTTTTCAAAAAATGTATCAAAAGGATTTGATGTCAACTTTCCTTCCAGTCAATAGAGAAGACAAATTATTAGATTGGCAAAACCTAGATTTTCAAACAAACAAACAAACAAACGTGAAACCCATACAGTGAATAGAGGATGTTTAAGGATTAGTTGACCAGTGGAAGGCATAGTATTGTATGACTTTTGGAGTTAGAAATATATGTCCATGTTTTTCTCAGTTTCTTCTTTAAAAACTACATTGGCTAAGATCAAAAAACTCAAGCAACACCACATGTTTGTTAGGATGTGGTGAAAGGGGAACACCACTCCACTGCTGGTGGGATTGCAAACTTAAAAAACCACTTGGAAATCAATCTGGTGGTTCCTCAGAAAATTGGAAATAATACTACCTGAAGATCCACCATACCACAAGAACACATGCTCTACTATGTTCATAGAAGCTTTATTCATAAGAACCAGAAACTGGATACAACCCAGATGTTCCTCAACTGAAGAAGTGATATAAAAATGTGGTATATTTATACAATGGAGTACCATCATGATTTTTGCCAGCAAACAGATAGGACTAGAAAATGTCATTCTGAGTGAGGCAACTCAGTCCCAAATGGACATGCATGGTATGTTCTTACTGATAAGTGGATATTAGTCAAAGAATTCAGAATACCCATGATAGACCTCCAGACCCAAAAAAGTTAAACAAGAAGGAAGGTCAAGGATGCTTGAATCCTACTTAGAATGGAGAACAAAATAGCCATGGGAGACAGAGGGAGGAATCTGGGTAGGTAAGGGGAGGGCAAGGATAGTGGGGGATGAGACCAGGTATGTGGAGAGACAGGAGCGAGTCCCTGAGGACCAGGAGAATGAATGGAAATATGCACCTGCCAGGGTTCAGGGATGGGAGAATTCTTTCTAAGAAGTCCCAGAGGCCTGGGATGAGGGAGGTTCCCAGGAGTTAATGGAGGGTGACCTTAGAAGAAATGTCCAACTGTTGGGATATGGAACCTGAAGAGACCACCTCCAGTAGCCAGACAGGGCCCACAGTGGAGGGGTGGGACACCAACCCACTTATAAAACTTGTGACACAAAATTGGCCCGGTCTAAAAAATTTAGGGACAAAGATGGAGCAGAGACTAAAGGAATGGCCAACTAGTGACTGGCCCTTTTTGAGACCCATTCCATGGACAGGCACCAATCCTTCACACTGTTCAAGATAGTAATGTTGTACTTTCAGACAGGAGCCTAGCATAGCAGCCCTCTGAGGGGCTCCACCCAGCATCTGACTTAGACAGCTACAGATAGCCACAGTCAAACACTGGAGGGAGTTCAGGGACCCCCATGGAAGAGTCAGAAGAAAGATTAAAGGCTCTCAAGGAGATGGCAACACCACAGGAAGACCAACAGTGTCAACTAACCTGGATCCCTGGGAGCTTCCAGAGACTGATCCACCAACCAAAGTACAGAGATGGCTGGTCCAAGGCCCCAGACACATATGTAGCAGAGTGATGTCATGTCTGGCCTCAGTGGGAGAGAATGCACCTAATCCTACAGAGACTTGATCCACCATGGTAGCAGGATACAGGGGAGGGGGCTGCCCTCTCAGAGGTGAAAGGGAGGGGAAATAGGGAGAGGGGGAGACAGGGAAGGTGAGCAATATTTGGGATGTAAGTAAGTAAATAAATAAATAATATGAAATTCTCAAAGAATTAATGAAGAATTAACAAAATCAGGTTCCCTTCCTTCTCTGTACAAAAGAAGTAGCAGTTTCACATTACCCAGTGAAATTATTGGCCATCTAACCCAGAGTAACACCAGGAGCTTTCCCATGGTCTCCCTAGACTGTGTGTAATTTGGAACCCTCTCACTTCTCTTCCTTCAGGCTACACAGGCTCAAACATAAGCTCCAAGAGTGTACTGTGGGAAAACTCTTCTTCCAGAAGCTTCCTAGACAATTTTAGATCTTACAATTCCCTGCACAGCCTTCCTTTATCAACAAAGCCTTTCTCTGTTGTCCTGTACCCCTCCATGTACACTGTCTCTGCTTGCAATCCACAGCACCCATTACTGTCTGATACATTACATTCTTAATTGTTGATGAGCTCTCAACATTGCCTTCTGACACTTTGAAAATGGTCCTGGCATTAGGAAGATCCAGGAAATATTTTTTTGCATGAAGGGAACCATGTTGTTTGTGGACACATTAGCACAGACTCTGCTTTTCAACCAGATAAGGAAATGGCTTCCTGCCACTTAGTTTGGTTCAGGAACTAGGCTATGTCAATATTTATAAACATGTTAAAATTATAAGCAAACTCATTGTCTGTCACTCAAAGTTTGGTCAGTACGACAAGAGCTAGGCTAGGTATTTGGAGTTTAAAGGAATTTAATCCAGGGAATTAAATTAAAGTCTTGCACCATTGGAGCACTATGTTGGAAGGCCATGGGAGCCAAGTAAGCAAGGCTGCTCTCAGGAAGCCTGGAAGAGAATGCTGTGGGAAGCCATCACCAATAGCTTGGCTGACTTCTCCAAGGAGAAGTGGGTGACTATCAGCCATCAATCTGAAAGCTTCCATTGAAATGCTTGCCAGCCATTACTGCCATCTGCTGATATCTACACACTGGTCTACAGCTGCCATATAGTGGAGAAGTAAAGCTCTCTTTTTCTAGTCAAAAACTTTTAAACAAGGGCTTCTCATTAGCTAGATCTCAATGAATGGTACTGGAAAGAGAATGTGAGAACACTGAGCATCTCAATACAGAGGAGAGAGTAGGAAGATGGAATCATTCTTATTTGTAACAAACCATGTAATGTGCAGATTGCTCATCCATTACTTGGGGAATAACTATAACATTAGGATTAATGCTGCTACTGGTCAGCACCTAGACATAACATGAAGTTGAATACTTAAGTCTCAGGCTAGGAGAGGTAGTGAAATTCTAGCAAACATCAATGATCCATCTTAAGTTCTCTTCCTTGCCTCAAGTAATATGTCTAATTTTGCCTATGGAAATAGCTGCCTAGAAGAATGTCAGGCTGAGGAAGTATTTCCTCTTCAAATGTAAGAATGGGTTTATTTATCCCTTGGGTAACCTAAGAGATCTCTCCCATTCCCTAATAAGTGTATGGCTCCTTCTGACATGTATTCCAGAAATCAACCCAACTTCAGTGGCTTTCAAGGGATGCTGGAGCCAATGGGCTAGTACACCCATACATCTGGGTCTTAACTGTTCATTCAAGTTCCAGATACAGCCTGAGGCTGGTGAGCAGGAAAGAGAATCAGAAGTTTTAGTGGTACCCTAACAGGATCAGAGTCAGAACAGCTCTGTGATGATAGTACAGACAGAGTTGGCCTCAGTCTCCCAGTGAGCAGCAGGAACTCTATGAGGACCACCCCTTCAGAAAATGGCTTGTTTTCTATTTTTCCCATGTATTTCTGATGTACTAGTCACATGTAGCTCAGAGATACACCACTGCAAATCAGTGTCAGAGCAAATCAAACCAGCCACATTTATGGCTTTCTTATAAGCATTTACCAATCTAAGATTATGTCACTTTAAAGCCCCTCATCTAGGTACCCTCTTATATTAAGCTGAATATTCCAATGTAATCTTAGAAAAGAGAAATCTCATGAACTTCTGGTGGCAAACACTTTCAGTTGTGGATTGCTGTTTATATTTTCTGCTCCATCAAGAGTGCCCTTATTCAGGTTTGATACAAGCTACACACATAGAAGGGGCAAATGCACCCTTTTAGAGTGGAGAGAGAGAGAGAGAGAGAGAGAGAGAGAGAGAGAGAGAGAGAGAGAGAGAGAGAGAGAGAGGGAGAGAGAGAGAGAGAGAGAGAGAGAGAGAGAGAGAGAGAGAGAGAGAGAGAGAGAGAGAGAGAGAGAAGATGGAACCTATAGGAGAAGAAGACAAACCAGATCCATGTGGCCTAAAGAGCCACAGGTGGCGATGGATATCATAGAAGGACAATAGAGTAATATAGGGTGCATTTGCCCCTTCTAAGTGTGTAGCTTGTATCAATATCAATTGAGCTTTGAGTTCTTTTGGGAGTTGAAGATTTACTGATCTAAATCTGGCTGATAAATCATGAGCCTCTGGAGTTTTCATTTACTAGGTTACAGGGATTTGTGGTAGCTAGCCACAGGGGGCAGATGACTTGGGAAATGCAAGCAGTTCTGTGGGGGCAGGCTAACCAAGGGAACCTGGGAAGACCATGACTTGCAGCTCCCAAAGGTGAAGGGGAGCTTTAGCATAGATTGATTTTTGTTTTTGTTTTTGTTTTGTTTTGTTATTGTTGTTGTTTTGTTTTATTTTAATTAATCTTTTTCTACAGTCCAGATTTTATCCTTCTCCAGATTGTTTTTTAATTTAACACACTACATAACACCTCTCTCCTTAGCCTGGATTATTCCCACTGTAGGAATTAGTATTGGTGCATCATACTCCTTTAATGTACCAATACATGGGACATCTTCTGGTGAAACCCTTGATCTTCTCCATAGCATGGTGATTACCTAGAAACACCCTGAAGCAGTCAATGACATGGACTTGAATCTTATGTAGATTGTCAAAAGCTGTCTCTCAACACAAGAACTATACCAACACCCTTTAAACATATCTCTCAATTTAAAATATTAGTCTCCAGAGTTCTAGTCAACATTAAGGGAGATAAAAGGTTCAGAGACGAGTGTGTGATGCCCTTTGACCTTTCCATGCTTGTGATCTACACGGTTTTTGGATATTACTCAAAACAACCCATCCCCCCAAAAAAAGGGAAAAAAAAAGAAAAAAAAAAGGAAAAGAAAAAAGAAAAAAGCCAAAACTTGTTCATTAAGTTCATCTCATAGATTTGGAATTAATTTCTATTACAAACCCTTTGTTTACAGCATAAATCACCTGTGTTGTGTGCATTATTCACTCCTGTCTAATTTCTAAGGGTTCTTTCCTCTACACAATGATCAGCATCCTAAGACCTTCAAACCCATCCCCAGTCCTTCCCTGTTCTTCCAAATATGCCCAAGACATGTATAATGAATGGGTCTGATGCCTTTATCTTGCTTCCTCTAATCCAGACTTCTCAGTTTGGGGATCTTTTCATACACTGCATTTTGGGGCCTTTCTGTTATGATTAGTTCATTGAAATCCAGCTTTCACACATGTCGTTTTCTGGAAGCAACATCATTCTATATCTCTGTAGTAATTATGGTCTCCAAATTCAATAGTCTTCTCTCCATATGTCTTCTCTCCATATTCCTTCCGACTTGCTTCTTAGAGTCAGCTCTCCTCATGGCTAGTGGAACTACTTAACACACCAACCCCAAACTCAGTGATATAAAGCAGGAACTCTACATACATCCTTGCTTACTCCCTCTTTGAATTGTATGGAATTCTCTTGGTTCAGGATGGATTTACTTGGTGGCTTTTATTTTAAGCTGTGATTACTAGGACAACTTTGCTTTATTTCTAAGGCTAGCTAGGAAGTCCCTTTTCTACAGCTCTCTGTGGACTCTTCTCTGTAATTATTGAGAAGCAAGCTGGAGTATCTTCTCCTCATGGACATGGCAGAGACAGAAATACATAAAGCCTTGCAAAGTCTGACATTTGAGCAAGCACACACCACTACTCCTTCCTATATTCAGTTAACTAAAGCCAGCTGCATGAATAAGCTTAAAAGTTGTGGACAAATGAGCTATATCTACTACCAGATGAGGTCATTGTGGCAGTGTGGACATAGTGGTGGAGAACAGAGACACTCATTCGGTCACTATACCCAAGTCTCAGTCACTTTCAGTCTTTGAGACTTAGTGTCATTCTTTCTATGTTTCTCATGATCTTCTAGTGACATAACTTTCTCTGGATCTTCTAGTGACATAACTGTGGATTCTCAGCAATACATTGTTTTATGTGGTGTGTGCTTTTCAGCAATAAGACCCTTTAGTTGCATTTCTACCTCAGTCTTGAAGGTTCCTAGGGTCTCTCTAAGAAGTCTTATTTTCTCAGTGGTTTCTGAAATTTTATATATCCTAGATATATAAAATTTAGTCTAGAATTAACAATTCTAAAGATAGTTTATCATATTTCTCTAAATAATTACCTACTTTTCCTTTTACTTCCTTGTCCTGTGGTGACATCATTACAACCTGAAGCTGCCATATTGGCAGATATGTCCTCAGCACTCAATGACACAAGCATATTAGATCTCAACAAATTTCAAGGAATGATTCTACTATCATTCCAATATATTCCTGGTTTCTTTCCCCCTCTTCCAAATTCCATTCTTTTAGGGGATCAACCCATTACCAGGTGTTTTGAAAAGCTACCTTCTCTAATAGCTTCAGACTTCCTTGTTTTTCTAACCATAATCCAGGCTATAATGGTCAGTGTTCTCAGTTAAGTTCTATCTGGGATAATTTTCCTATTCAACTTGTATGTGACTGTATTTGTCAGGAGACAGTGCTTTGCATTAATGGACAGAATGGTAAGATTGGGAGACAAATATACCATTTGGTATAAGTCATACACAGCTTTGTACCTGTATGCTTTGAGAACGTAAATTTGCTTTACATCATTTTTTTCCTCATCTATAAAAATGTGTTATTTACACTGAAGAATCTTGGAGGTGAACAAAGGAAATTGGCCATGTGTGAAATGTACTTACCACACAGCAGAATGGTTTCTTTTCTGTTTTCCCTTTCCCCCTCCATTTTTTTTTGTCTCCAAGAGTTCTCCCTGTTATTTGATATTTCTGTGCATGCCTTAATTCTCTCTTATTATAAAACAAACCTCTCAAAGAATATCATCTACTCATTCTATATGCTGCAGGTGTCTTTATCTATGAATGGCATGTGACCTAAAAGTCTTTGTATATGATGAGATTTTTGATGAAGCCTTGTTCCTCTAAGATTTTTGAGAAAATAAATCTTTTGTCTATCATGAAAGCCTAGTAAATCTGTAAATAACTGAGTTCCCTGGTGAGTATTTCCAGTTATTCCATTTTGCAGACATTTTCCTAGGGTGTTTAAAGATGTAGTTTTCTCCTCCCAATAAACCATTTCCACAGTATATCTGACATTGGTATGTTTTAGCTCCATGTGGGGTTTTATTTGGCCAGTTGTCATTGAGTCTTCATAACAATTCATTCATTTAATCATACTTAATTTCATTATTGACCAGTAGCTTTTCTTTACTTAGAGATGAAGATGTTAGAATATTCCTGTGTTAAATGCACACTATATGTGAATATCTCACCTTGACCATCTCTCAGAAACACAATGATCTAGACATGTACACTTAAATCCCAGCCTATCTTTAATATCAATAATTATAATATCTGGATCATAGTGTCATGTGAGATATGTATCAGTAAAGACTTAATTTTCTTTCATAGATATGTAGGGTTCCAAAAGACAGCCAACATCTACATTCACTTCAACATACTGAGACAGCTATGCCCCTATTTAGACAATTTAACAAAATGCTACTTTCCATATTCCTAGGAGCTTCTTATGTGATTGGTAGCTGGAACAGAAGTAGAGAAAAGAGGTTACTGGAAAAATAGGTCATCAGTCAAGGGCACTAGCTCCTTTCCCAGAAGACTAAGGTTCAATTTTCAGCACCCACATGGCAGCTAATGACCATCTGTAACTTCAATTCCCAAGGATCTGATGCCCTCTTCTGGCTTCTATGGCCACTGCATGCACATGGAACAGGAATATTTCCATTTCCATATACATAAAATAAAAATGAATAAACCAGCTTAAAAAGTGCACGCCTTTAATCCCAGCACTCGGGAGGCAGAGGCAGGCGGATTTCTGAGTTCGAGGCCAGCCTGGTCTACAAAGTGAGTTCCAGGACAGCCAGGGCTATACAGAGAAACCCTGTCTCGAAAAACCAAAAAACAAACAAACAAAAAAAAAAAGTGGAAAAAATAGAATTGGAAGTGTGATTAGTAGGAATAACTTAGAGAAGGCTAAAAGGCAGTAAGTAAGTAAAGTTCATTAGAAAAAGGCCTATAGTCAGGAGAAACTAGGCTTGATCTTCTAATATATACACCCTCACACACATACACATATATGCACATACTTACACTCACACATGCTCACACACACACAAACTCACACACACACACACACACACACACACACACACACACACACACACACCCCACACACACATTTCTAAAATTCTGTTGCTCATGACACAGAGTTTTATTTTCTGGTGGAAATCCTAGTCCTATGTGGCTCCATTCCATCTGGAGCACTGTGTCTGATCCTCTTAAGGCAAACCTGGAGCAGTTAGAGCAAGAAACCCCTGCAAAGAAGGGTCTAGCAACACTGCCAATAGAAACAGAGAGGCTCCAGCTGCCCAGAGAATCACGGCATCAGGATAGGTACAGAGTTGCTTTGCTTTATTCCTCCCCAGGACACAAAACTGGCAAAAATCTATGGAAGTCTTGTATCATTAAGAACATTACATTTCCTGCTTTGAGTTTCAAGCAAGAGCCAGTGCAGATTTGAAAATGAATGACCACTTATATGCAGTCAGTTCCAGGCTCTGGTATGAACTCAACATATTAATGTTCACATTTAATTATTATAGCACTATCAGATATATACAATGATTAGCTCCATTTTATAGGTAAGGAGACTGAATCTTAGCCAGATTTTTGCTCAAAGTTATACTGGTGATTACCAGGCAAAGCTGGGTTTGTATGCAAATGTTTCAGTTCATTTTATCTTTGAAGACAATCAAAGTGAAATTTACTATGTGATGAGGCTCGGATACCCTCTAACTTGACTTACATTTCTAAGTCTTTTTCATAGAGACAGTTCATATAATATAAGGAATAGTTACAAACTCACTACTCCTGGCTGAGGAAATAGCTCAGTTGTTAAAGTGCTCACCTTGCAGGCATGATTAGGACCTGAGTTTGGTCCCCAGAACCCATCTTCAGAAGAAAGTCAGGTGTGGTGGGACAGTACTTGTAATCTTAGCAGTGACAAGGCTCCACAGGCTAGAATAGCCTGGTCTACTTGGAAAGTTCCAGGCCAGTGAGAAACCCAGTAAGGAAATGAAAAGTTGGACAAGGCCTAAGGAATGATATCTGATGTACACTTCTGCACATACACAGTCCTTCGCTATAAACAAGAAATCCGAAAATTCATTTTCCTTTGGTTGGCTATACTAATTTATTTGAATCTTGTATATTTTTGAGCACTATCAAGTTGAATGTTAATTGTTTCATCTTTAGGGGTAAGGTGATCCCAAAGAGAATCACACTGCAATTCTTCTCCCTCTTTGTTTGCACAATAAATCATGGGTTCTTTCTAAGTCAGGGATGCTAGGGTTCTGAAACCCGCAGATAGAAGAGCAGAAAGCAAAGACAGTAGTGCTTGCTGAGCATTTTCTGGATGCCAGGAATGAAATACATACATATTGCCTCACTTTTCAGACTTAGTATGCTAGGGAGGTAGACAGCATGGAGAACTTCTCCCATTAACACTCTCAACAAGCAGCAGAGGGTCCATTGGAAGCCAGAGGCTTCTGGAACCAAACCACACTTCTCTGAGTTCTCAGTCCCAAATGCCAAAGACTATTGCTGATTTCTGTAGGTTCAAGAACAGGGCAGCATTAATTAAGCCCTTCAGAGGACCTCCAGAGGAAGGAAAAAGATCCAGAGGTGAGCTTAAGGTAACATGACTGAAGGAACCATGTCTAGAGCCTAGGAGTTGCCAAGGCTTGGATAACAAAGAAAGAATGGAGGACAGATTGATTAAAAGTCTAGTCTGGCAAGGAAAAGCCTAGGCTGCTTAACAGGCACTGGCTCCTTCTCCAGCTAAGATAGCCCGGGATCACTTCCACATACTTCCTCTATGTGTTGGCTCTCCTCTCCTAGGTCTAGAATAATCCAGAAAAATGTGACCATCATACTCTACTTAGGAAGCTACCTCTATGGGTCATTTTGGACTGGTCAGATAAGAAGGGCTCAAATTTTCTGGGTTAGTTATCTATTACTGCATACTAAATTACCCAAGCTTAGTGCTTTGAAATAGCAAAATATTTATACTTCTGTGGGTTAGGGATGGGGGAATGATTAAATAATTCTAGGTTAGCACCAAGTTCCAAGGTCACTCACAGGAATACCACGGTCCCTCTCTATAGACACTTCTCTACAGGTCTACTCACAGAGTTGCTCTTCCTACAGCATGTAATATATATATTTATATATATAAAATGAAACAGACATCCGATGATTGAAGTGATACACCCTCCTTTCTGCCATAGGTTATTGACCACAAGGATAAACCAAACCCATCAAAACCAGGGAACTGATTTCACAAAACTGTGAATATCGCAAGAGACAGATCAATAGCAGTTGTGTCTCTTTGAGGCTAGCTACCACAGTTTTCTTCTGTGGGTTTTTCCGTTGCACGAGTCCCTCCATTAAAGGCAACTATTTCCAGAAACTATTAACATATTAAGATTTCACTAATTAATCAAGTAGCGGTCACTGTGGAAAGTAGAAATAGAAGAAAAGCTGTATGCTTGTGACAAGAGGAGACCTGAAGGATGAGGACAATTTTGAAGCTTTAGTGAATAGCCAATAGGGAAGGGTGTATTGTTCACTGTTAGAAATCTTAGGATAGATTGAAAATAAAGATACCCCAAAGTGGGGCAGGGCCCTGTCTATAAGTCTATAGGTAAGAGTCTAGGAGTGAGGACAGAAAGCCATTCTAGCTCCTGGTTTTGTGAATGTCCAGTACCAAAGTCTTGGTGCTGGGCATGCATGGTGTTGGTGTAAAAATTGGAAAAAGCAAGCGCTGTGCCTGCTGCTGGTTAATTAAATGTTGATTCCAGGGCAGCTGGTAGAATATGTGCACGATATATTACCCTCAGTTTGCTTTTCCTCTTTTTTTTCCCTAAATCACACATTTTAATTAACCTCCCAGCCCTTGCTGGGGCTTTGAAAGAACTTAATTGGCCTGCAGGGATCAGAATACACAACAGCTAGAAAAAGGCTACGTCTCAGTTGTTTTCACTCCAAGGACTTATAAAATTGAAATTATTGTTTTCTTTCATTCTTTGAAGCCCAGAGCTACATGTGGATTCATATTTGGAAGTGGCAGAAGTATTCTTGGATGCCTAACTGACTATTGCAAAAGGTATTTAAACAGTGTGAGTATTGCAGGCACAAATCTTTTATTAACCTGGCGTCTTCGAGTTTGCAATGAATTGAACACTCCCATTTTTTTTCCCACTGAAGCACAGAACTAAAGTGGCCGGAACTTAGTACACAGATTTGACACTCGGAGGTAGGGTGGAGGAATCTCTTGGTAGCAAGGACCCTTGAAGAGGCTTTCAGATATTTCAGTTTGTCAACAATGGTGAGAATGATTCAACATCCATATTTCATTTTCTTTTTTTTTTTTTGTTTCTGTTTGTTTTATTTTTAATTCATTTTTTTATACTTCATAGTCCATTCCCCACACCCTCACCTACAATCCATCTGCTCCACATCCCACACTTCCTCCCCAGGCCCCACCCCCCACCCCATCTGACATCTAAACTCCCTGGGGCCTCCAGTCTCTTGAGGGTTAGGTGCATCATCTCTGAATGAACACAGACCTGGCAGTCCTCTACTGTATGTGTGTTGGGGGCCTCATACCAGCTGATGTATGCTGTCTGTTTGGTGGTCGAGTGTTAGAGAGATCTCAGGGGTCCAGATTAATTGAGACTGCTCGTCCTCTTACAGGATCTCCCTTCTCCTCAGCTTCTTTCAGCCTTCCCTAGTTCAACAACAGGGGTCAGCTGCTTCTGTCCATTGGTTGGGTGCAAATATCTGCATCTGACTCTTTCAGCTGCTTGTTGGGTCTTTCAGGGGGGCTGTCATGCTAGGTCTGTTTTTGTGAGCGCTCCATAGCCTCAGTAATAGTGTCAGGCCTTGGGACCTCCCCTTGAGCTGGATCCCACTTTGGGCCTGTCACTTGACCTTCTTTTCCTTCAAGCTCCTCTCCATTTCCATCCCTGTAATTCTCTCAGACAGGAACAATTATGGGTCAGAAATGTGACTGTGGGGTGGCAATCCCATCCTTCACTTGATGTCCTGTCTTCCTGCTGGAGGTGGGCTCTGTAAGTTCCCTCTCCCTACACTCTGGCCTTTCATCAAAGGTCCCTCCCTTTTAGTCCTGGGAATCTCTCACCACCCAGGTTTTTGGTGCATTCTTCCCACCCCCTCCTATTTCCTGAGGTTACCTGTTTATATTCTTTCTGCTGGCCCTCTGGGCTTCAGTCCTTTTTCCTCACCCAATACCAGATCAGGTTTCCCTCTCCCCTCTTCTTTCCCCCTACCCCATCCACTTTCCTTCTTAGGTCCCTCCTTTCCCACTTGTGATTGCTTTCTTCTCCCTCCCAAGTGGGACTGAGGCATCCTCACTTGTGCACTTCAGCTTGTTGACCTTTTTGAGTTCTGTGGACTGTATCTTGGGTATTCTGTATATATATATGCCACATACCAAAGTTAAATCAAGAGCAGGTAAACTATCTAAACAGGCCCATATTGCACAAGGAAGTAGAAGAAGTCATTAAAAATCTTCCAACCAAAAAAAAAAAAAAGTCCAGGGCCAGATGGATTTAGTGCAGAATTCTACCAGACTTTCAAAGAAGACCTGTGACCAATTTTCCTCAAAATAGAAACAATTCCATAAAATAGAAACAGAAGGAGCACTACCTAACTCGTTCTATGAAGCCACAATTACTCTGATACCTAAACCATACAAGGACCCAACCAAAAAAGAGAACTTCAGACCAGTCTCACTTATGAATATCAATGCAAAAATACTCAATAAAATTCTTGCAAACTGAATTCAAGAACACATCAAAACCATCATTCACCACAACCAAATAGGCTTTATCCCAAGGATTCAAGGTTGGTTTAATATATGAAAATCCATTAATGTAATCTGCTATATAAACAAACTCAAAGAAAAAGAAATCACATGATCATCTCATGAGATAAAGAAAAAGCATTTGACAAAATATAACACCCCTTCATGTTAAAAGTATTGGAGAAGTTAGGAATTCAAGACCCATACCTAAACACTAGTACAGAGACAGGAATGTTGATCAATGGATTAGAATTGAAGACCCAGAAATAAAACTACACAGTTAAAGTCACTTGATCTTTGACAGAGAGAACAAAAATATACAATAGAAAAAAGAAAGCATCTTTTATAAATGATGCTGGTCTAACTGGCTGTCTGTATGTAGAAGAATGAAAATATACCCATAAATGTCACCTTGTACAAAGCTTAAGTACAAATGGACCGAGGACCTCAACATAAACCCAGATACACTGAATCTAATAGAAAAGAAAGTGGGAAAGAGCCTTGAATTCATTGGCACAGGGGGAAATGTCCTAAACAGAACTCCAATGGCTCATGCTCTAAGATCAAGAATTAATAAATGGGACCTCATGAAACTGGAAAGTTTCTGGAAGGCAAAGGACATAGTCAATAAGACAAATCAGCAACCTACACATTGGGAAAAAAAAACTTCACTAACCCCACATCTGATAAAGGGCTAATATCCAAAATATATAAAGAACTTAAGAAGTTAATCACCAAAACCCAAAACCCAATCAAAAAATGGGGTATAGAATTAAACCGAGAATTCACAACTGAAGAATCTTGAATGTCTGAGAAGCACCTTAAGAAATGTTCAAAGTCCTTATCAGAGAAATGCAAACCAAAACGACATGAGATTCCACCTTACACCAGTCAGAATGGCTAAGATCAAAACCTCAGGTGACAACACATGTTGAAGAGGATATGGAGAAAGAGGAATGCTCCTCCATTGCTGGTGGAATTGCAAACTGGTACAACCACTCTGGAAATCAATCTGGAGATTCCTCAGACAATTGGAAATAGATCTACCTGAAGATGCAGCTATACCACTCTTGGGAATATACCCCAAAAATGCCCTACCATGCCAAAGAGGCACATGTTTCACTATGTTCATATGACCTTATTTGTGATAGCCAGAAGCTGAAAACAACCTAGATGTCCTATGACAGAGAATGGATACAGAAAGCGTGGTTCATTTACACTATGGAATACTACTCAGCTATTAAGAAGGAGGACATTCTAAGTTTTACAGGCAAATGGATTGAAATAGAAAATAAAATCCTGAGTGAGGTATCTCAGACCCAAAAGGACATGCATAGTATTACTCACTAATTAGCCACTTAGTGCTATGAACTTTCCTCTTAGCACTGCTTTCATTGTGTCCCATAAGTTTGGGCATGATGTGTCCACATTTTCATTAAATTCCGGGAAGTCTTTAATTTCTTCCTTTATTTCTTCCCTGACCAAGTTATCATTCAGTAAAGAGTTGTTTAGTTTCCACGTGTATGTAGGCTTTCTGTAGTTTTTGCTGTTATTGAAGACCAGCTTAATGTCATGGTGATCTGGTAGGAAGCATGGTATTATTTTAATTTTCTTGTATCTGTTGAAGGTTGTTTTTTGACCAATTATATGGTTGATTTTGGAGAAGGTACCATGTGGTGCTGAGAAGAAAGTATATTCTTTATTTTTAGGGTGAAATGTTCTGTAGATATCCGTTAAATCCATTTGGTTCATAATCTCTAATAGTTTCATTGTGTCTCTGTTTAGTTTCTGTTTCAATGACCCGTTCGTTGGTGAAAGTGGGGTGTTGAAATTTCCCACTATTATTGTGTAGGGTTCAATGTGTGTTTTGAATTTTAGTAAAGTTTCTTTTATGAACTTGGGTGCTCTTGTATTTGGGCCATAGATATTCGGTATTGAGACTTTCTCTTGGTAGATTTTCCCCTTGATGAATATAAAGTGTCCTTCTTCATTACGCTTGATAACTTTTGGTTAAGTCTATTTTATTGGATATTAGGATGGCAACTCCTGCTTGTTTTCTGGAGCCATTTGCTTGGAAGACCTTTTTTCATCCAATTACTCTGAGATAGTGCATGTCTTTGTTGTTGAGGTGTGTTTCTTGTATGCAGCAAAATGCTAGATCTTATTTATGTATTCAGTCTGTTAGCTTATGTCTTTTTATAGGTGAGTTGAGTTCATTAATATTGAGAGATATTAAAGAGAGATGTCTGGTGTAATTCTGATACCTTTGTATGTTAGTTGGCGTTTTTCCCCTGCAGCTTTTAATATTCTTTCTTTGCTCTGTGCATTTAGTTTTTGATAGTTATGTGATGAGAAGATTTTCTTTTCTGGTCCCATTTATTGAGTGTTCTATAGGCTTCTTGTACCTTTATGTCCATATCTTTCTTTAGGTTGGGGAAGTTTTCTTCTATGATTTTTTGAAGACATTTTCAGGTCCTTTGAGGTGGGAATCTTCATTTTTCTCTATTCCAATTATCTTTAGATTTGGTCATTGTGTCCTGAATTTCCTGAATGCTTTGGGTTAGGAGTTTTTTATGTTTTGAATTTTCTTTGACAGTTGTGTCAATCTCTTCTACTGTATCTTCTACACCTGAGATTCTCTCTTACCTCTCTTGTATTCAGTTGGTAATACTTACACCTGTAATTCTTGACCTTTTTCCTAGGTTTTCCATTTCCAGGTTTGCCTCCATTTGTGTTTTGTTTATTGTTTCTACTTCTACTTTTAGGTCTTGGATCTCTTGACTCAATTCCTTCACCTGTTTACCTGTATTTTCCTGTATTTATTTCAGTGAGTTATTGATATCCTCATTAAAGGACTCTATTATTTTTATGAGATAGGATTTTAGGACAGATTCCTGATTTTCGGGTGTGTTGGTGTATTCAGGGCTTCCTGTGGTGGGAGAACTGGGTTATGGTGATGCCCACGTGTTTTGGCTTCTGATGCTTATGGTTTTGGGCTTGCCTTTAGCCATCTGGATATTCCTTGTGTTTGTTGGTTTGGGTGACTGTCTGGAGTCTGCCTCTTTTGTCCCTGAGTTGCTTCAGGTTTCCTGGTAGGCTTGTGGCCCTGGCTGTATCAGACCAACTATGGGGCCTTCTAACTGGGGGCTTTTTACAGGAGCAGAGAAGCTGATGATATGTTGCCCTGGCTGCAGTAGATCTCCTGGGAGGCCTTCAGACTGTTGGGTCTTCAGTGGAGCAGTCAAGCTTTTGTTTAACTATGTTGAGTACAGCTGATCCTCAACTTCCCTGAATGCAGAGGGTCCTTAACTGCTCAACTGCTCTGAGTTCAGTGGGTCCAATTGCTCTAAGTGCAGTGGGTCCTCTAGGGTATATCAGGGTATGGATTCTTCATGGGAGCAGACTAGCTAGGAGTCTATCCCAGTTGCAAGACCAGGTGGAAGGGGTGGACGAGACTGAAGGAAGGGGAGTGATATTTGGGAGAGAGGTGGGGGTGGGGGTTGGTGGGTGATGGGTCCTGAGTCCACCAGGCTCCCAGCAGCAGCTCCAGGACTCAAGGCTGTGGGGACAGGGCTGGGGGCACAGGGGATCTTACCAAGTGCTCTGAGTACAGCAGGTCCTCTAGGATATATTGGGATATGGAGTCTTCACAGGAGCAGACCAACTAGGAGTCTGTCCCAGAAGCAAGGACTAGGTGGCCATATTTCATTTTCTCACTGAAAACCAGTGAAATACAGAGACCAAAGCTATAGGGGAATATTGCTATGTTCTCTGCACAGAGGTGAAACCTCTTCAGCTATTCAACGGAGTGGGAGAACTCACAAAGTTGTTTTAGGCAGAGAAGCATAGAGGGGGTGAGATCACATGTGCTAAAAGTCAATTTGGAAATAAGCAAGTCAGTATCTGAGAATGAAGAGAAGACTGGGAGGTAGAGGGATTCCAGGAAGAAGCAGCAAAGAAAATGAAGCAAAGTCATTCAAACAGAGCATGTTCAGCAATGTCACAATTTGTAGAAATGTGAAGGAAGAAAAAAAAGGTGTGGTGAATAAGGCAGCTAGACATAACACATGATGGGAATGACATATCTTCTAGGCTTATATTTTGTGTCAAGAATTTCAAGGTCCTTTCACCCAGTAGGCAGTTAATCATTACCAGATAAGAAGACAACATAGGTAGATTTCAGTTACTTAAAGCTATGCACTTTCTCATGATCTTATAGGTTGGAACTTTGGGCTGGACTCACTGATGAAATTTGTGTGTTTCACTGATGTTGATGGGATTCATTTGCATGTTCTAAACAGCTGGTCAATCAGCTTTGGACTGGGTGGTCCCGTGTCATCTAGTTCACATGTGTGGCAGTTGATACCTATTTCCACAAGGCTTGCATCTCCCAAGATAGCAGACCTAGATTTGGTCTGTGATGATAAACATGTTCCCAGTGGTCAAAATAGAAGTTACACACATCTTCAGACTGTGATTTGGAAGGTTCTCACATCATTTCGTCACAGTGTGTTTGTCAAAGTAATTCACAAGGGCATCCCACATTCGAGTGATGGAGAATACAAGGACACAGGAAGGTCATTCACTGGTAGCCATTATTTTAGTAATCTCTAGTACGTGCCAGCCAAGACAATCAAAGACTTGTAAAAGAATCATCAGATTGTATCATTTCATGCACATTATTAAAATTTGGTCACAAATCAAAATATGACCTTCTGTAATGCCACTCATTCTATTCACTGGAAAAAAATGAATGCAAAAGCAAGGGCAGATGAGGAAGGAAAATGGATGGTGTTGAACACAGTCATATTAAATAAAGTAAGTCAGACTTAGAAAACAAATGTCACCTGTGTTAGAAGTGGAGGAAGCTACTAGTTAGCATGTGTTGCTTACATGAACACAGACTCATGGGAATGGCGAAGCCTGTCCCAGGCCAGGTTCTGAGGAATGCCAAAGTCCTTCCCTGGTTCTATGTACAGTCTTTGGCAATGTGTGTGGAAAATGTGGACCCCAGTTTACTCCTCTCAGATATTCACAGGTGAGTCTGCTCCCCTACAGAGACTCCCTGCTGAGACTAGCTAAACCTGCTTCCCCCTTCAGCTGTATATAATATTCTCACCTCCTTGATTTACATATATAAAATAAACATACTGAGTTTCTGAATTGCTGTTCTGAATCCCCATCAAAGTGCATGGACCACCCACTCTCAACCTCTCTCTCTCTCTCTCTCTCTCTCTCTCTCTCTCTCTCTCTCTCTCTCCCCTCTCTCTCTCTGTGTATGTGTTGGAGTTAAGTAGGTTGGGGACATAATATATATATATATATATATACATATATATATATGTATATATATATATATATATATATATATATATAACATGGAAAACAGAAGAGAAGAAATATTTTAGGAACAAAACAAACAGAAAAGAGTTCGCAGAGGGAATAATAAAAATAAAGTCTTTCTCTCTCTCTCTTTCTCACACACACACACACACACACACACACACATCCATAGAGAAGTCTAGTATTACTTTATATTCTCATTTACTTTCATTTATGTTGATATGATAAACCAGGCCAACAAAGAACATCATAGAGGAATAGAGGGTTTGTTTAGTTGTTTAGGTTACAATTCCAAGTTACTGTTCCTTATTTTAGGAAAATCAAGGCAGGACGAAGCAGCTATTTGCTGCATATCCACAATAAAGAGCAGAGATAAACAAATGCTTGCACAATGATGTCCTAAAGAGTTCCCTTTCTCTTCCATATAGTTCAGAAACCTCTTCTGAGTAAACAAGTGACGCTGCCTACCGTGGAATGGGGCTTCCTATGTCAACTAACAATCAAGCCAATCTACCACAGACATGACACAGATTGATCTGATAAAGATAATTACACTCCAACACAGGCCTTCATAGAATGTCTTCAGTTAAGTGACACTTTAGGCCTTCACCAAGGCCTCTGGGGACCTCCCTGAGCCTGCCTCCATCCTGCCTCCTCCCAAACTCTACCTTTGTCAGAACAGGAAGGCCAGCCTTGCTTCTGGTCCTAAAATATCTCACAGGTGGAGGCACGGGTACTTTTGTACTACTTATTCAAGACTCTTTTTAGGTGATTCTAAGTTGTTGAAAGTTGACAATTAAATAATATACCCCCTCCCCTCAATGGGCAAAGAGATACCTTATTGGTGGTGATGCTCTTCTATCTGTCAGGGGCAGAGCAGATGACAGTCCTTTGTCATCAATCCTCTCTTGTCTGGCTTGATGGCCAAAGCTGTTTTAAGCCTAGGGCACATAAATCAAATCACGTCCAGGCTGGAGAAGGAAGACAGACAGAAAATTGTATCCCACCATGCCACACCGTGGGAGAGGGGAAAGACACCCACAGACCTGTGTGCCCTCCAATCCGCAACAGGGGCAGGCCATAGACACACAGAGTCCCGCCTACCACCACGTGATACAGCAGTGGAGGAGGAAGACAGAGACCTGCGAGCTGTTATGCCACTCACATTCCTGCCCTTCAGTGCACTAAACAGCCATGAGGGCCTTAGACACCTGCTTGCCTCCACAATACCCTCACAGATTAGATGGAAGATGTCACCAAGGGGCCCACCAGCTATGTAGACAGCCTCAAGAGGAAGTCATCACAGAGTGTGAGTATGTGGCGGTTATACGGGAGACAAAGAGAAGAGAGGCAGTTTGAACATTGTGAAGAGAGATGACACTGGACAGGTAAGAGTAGAGAAGAGTAGCCTGCTGTGAGTGGCCAGCCCCACCACTTGGAACCATGGTAAGGTCCCAGCCTGAGCTGCTACTGAGGGCTATATCTGAGTCTGTGGCTACACAGTGTTGATGTCTGTGGCTCACATTACCACTAGAGAACATGGGGACACCCCTGGCCAGGGAAGCCTGTGGGGTCTACTTGGATGTTCAGGGGCTGTACAGATCTGTCCCTGCCCCTCACTGACGCTACACTCTGGAGAGCTGATGCCATCTCTCACCAGTAGCAGCACTCCAGAGAGCAAACAGACCCTGTACCATGCCCAGATAGCACAGTGAAGCTGGCACTGATGACTTGGGTGCGGGAGAGATGACTGATGACGTCACCACTCATCCTCCGTGAGGAGACATAGACACAGAGTAGATGCCCTCCTCATTTCCCACTCAGGAAAGTGTGCTCTGTACCTCTCCTGGACTAGCACAGCAGAGTTGACTCTGGTGGCGGATGAACAGGTTAGTCAGCCACAAGAACAACAGTGCAGGAACGAGAACATTTCAGGAATTACTTTCCAAAGAAGAGACAAGGTCTTCTTAGGTTTGCGAGCGTTAACTGATTTTCTTATTGTTAACAATTTGGAAAGCTAGCAAGGGATTATCTTTATCACGCCTGTGCTTCCGTTTAGTGCCCATCCAGCCTTCCACTCGAGCTGTTGAATCGGCTCTCTATATCACTTATGGAAAACTTACATAAACCTGGGCAGTGATTTTGTTTCTACCTCATAAAATCGCTTAGTTTAATTATACAAGCATTTGACTCTCATTATAACTTACACATCTAAGATGGTGCACACTAAACCTTTGCACAGCCTTAGCATAAAACCACATATTCTCACTTTTTTCTCCTAGCTCTTCCTAAAACCTGTCCCTAAAATGGTGTTTATTGACATTGTTCTACACTGAGAGAAGAGAGATGTCATCAGAATCAGGACTGCTGCTCTATGAATTTCTTACCATGTGACTAGATGAAAGACAGAGCTTCATGTACCATAATTCAATGAGTTCTTGCTACACTACCATGGGATAAATGTATTACCAACTCCATTTGGACAGTTCAGAGAGGCTGCCTAACATCAAACAGCTGTTAATACCAGAATTCAGATTTTATAGTTTGAAAACTTCTGTATTCTTTGTGCCCCCGTCTTTGTCATTTTAGGTACCATGACAAACACCATCAATTGGTTTTCTCTATTAGAAAACAGATATTTATTATTGACAAGTCCTGGAGGCTGAGGAATCCAAGAGACAGTGCCTGAATCTCAAGTGCTGGTTCACAGGCACCATCTTATCTTTTCTCCCCATAAGGGATTAGAAGAATTCTCCAGGGTCTCTTTACTCCAGCACTAATTCCCTTATGATTAGTGAGCTGTTCCCACCACACCACACAACCACCTTACAGAATCCTCATCTCCAAATACCATCCATTGGGGAATAACATTTTAGCATTTGAATCTGGCGGGGGGGGGGGGGGAAGTAAGCTCTTAATCCCTTATAACTTTCAATTTCTGTGCTTACATCCCTAGATATATTTAAAGCAAAATTTACCTTTAAAATATTGTTTATTCCGGTTTCTCTCACTCTTTTTATTTGCCTGTTTGTTTTCTAAACAAGCAGAGGGGGATAGAGTTGGATAAATAAGAATGTGGGGGAGGACCTGGAAGGAGATGGGGAGGGGGAACCATGATCAGAATAAACTGTCAGAATTTTCATTTAAAAGTTCAAAATGAATAAAATGATAGTAGACTCATATGCCATTAAAGAAGTATGGCATGGAATTCTGCATCTTTTTTAATGAATATCCCACACTAATATACTGCAAAATGCAGTATAATATCAAAGCCAAGATATGAACATCAGTGCTTTTACAAGGGAGTCTTTCCTATAACGAGGGTATTGTTTAAGAAAGAGAAGAAAATCACTCGTATCCCACTCTTAGTGTGTATGTTAAGATAGGAAAAGCCATCCAGTAGGGAAAGGCTACATTATCCTCCTTCTCAGTCTAATAAGCACGAATCTATTGTACATCTATTCATCTTTGACATTTGAAGAATGTTACATAAGTACAATCATACCATGTCTAATCCTTAGGTGATGGCTTTATGTTCAGCATGCAGGTTTTTTGTCTCCTTTTTATTATTACTGAATAATATTCTATGATCATTGTTGACTGTTCCATTTACTCATTTAAGGACATCTAGGAGGTTTCTGGATTTTTAGCTTTGAAAAACAATCCTGTGGTAAGTATTTATTTACAGTTATTCTTGTGTTTGTGAACATAAACTTTTATTTCTCTGATTAAATGCTCGTGAGTGCAATTGCATTTTTGTATAATTGCATGGTTGGCTTCTTTACAAGCTTACAGATTCTATTCCAGAGTTGGTGTATCATTTGTACTCCGACCAATAGTGCAAACGTTGCACTTGTGACTCTTTTATATTTTTGTCATTCTGGTGAGATATATATATATATATATATATATATATATATATATATATATATATATATATGTATATATATGGAATTCTGCATATATATATATATGTATCATATTGAAGATTAAATTTACATTTTTCTGTTGATTAATGATGTTTAACAGTGCATATGTGTATGTGTGTTGTATATGTGTATATGTCCACCCTCTCAGTGAAGTGTCTCTCCCTAAATACTGCTTATATCCTCAATAAATTGTTTATTTTACTATGGAGTGTTGAGAGCTTTTTATGTATTTTACAGATCAGTTGTTTTCTAGGAAGATGGTTTGAAAATATTTGTAACCAAACTATGGCTTCTCCTCCTCCTCCTCCTCCTCCTCCTCCTCCTCCTCCTCCTCCTCCTCCTCCTCCTCCTCCTCCTTCTTCTTCTTCTTCTAACTTTATAATACCTTTCATGCAATAAAAGTCTTTAATTTTAATGGTATTCCATTTGCCTATTTCATCTTTTTTTGTACAAAGTATAAGCACTCTCTAGCCTGGCCACATCCCAAAATTGTTTTTGTAAATGTTTTAGAGCTAATGTTTTGCATTTACATTCATGATCTACTTTTAGTGGGGTTGTTTTTGTTTTGAGGATTGGTTTTGGTTTTTTCTTTTATCCAAGGATGCCTGACTATAAGAGCAACATTTACTGAAATTTTTATTGTATTTCTTTGTACTGTTCTCAGACATAAGTTGAGCAGGTGGCTGAAGATGATAATTGAAAAAAAGAGAAGAAAACCACTTGTATCCCACTCCTAGTGTGTATGTTGCAGTGAGGAAAAGCCATCCAGTAGGGAAACTCTGCATGTGGTAAACATTTCTTAGAGTACACAAAATGGAAGTGAGAACACATTGTCTCATTTTCTCCATAGAGAAACAGACTAGTTGCCTTTTTGGAGACTCCAGAAGTCATTTAAAGATGCAAAGGATACATCTAAATGTTAAATGTCAAAAAAGAACTGCATCTACACAAGTAGGATGTCTGCTGCATCTCTTTATCATAACCCTTTCCCCAGATGGCACAGTACAGTCCAATCATGTGTTAATGCCTAATTCTATGTAGTGGCTTGAATGAGAATGGTCTGTATAGGTTCATATGTTTGAACACTTGATCTGCAGTTGGTGGAACTGTTTGGAGAGGATTAGAGTGCATGGTTTGTTTGTTTGTTTGTTTGTTGGTTGGTTGGTTGTTTTGGAAGAGATGTATTACAAGAGCTTGGAAGTATCAAAAGTTCAAACCACTCACAGTAAGACATTTCTGCCTTTTTTTGTGGATCCAGAGGTAAATTCTCAGCAACTATTCCAGTGCTATGTCTCCTGCCTGCTTGATGCCATGCTCCCATCATAATGGTGATGGATTATAACCCTCTGGCACTGTAAGCACCAAATAAATGTTTTCTTTCATGACTTGCCTTGGCCATGGCATCTTATAATAGCAATAGAAAAGTAACTAAGGCATTCAGTATTAGAGAATATAGCTCCAATGTTCTTCCTTTTCAAGAGGCTGCCTGAAATATTTTCTATTTAATGTGCCTTAGAGAACTAGTGAGAACTGTCAGAGATCATCTGCCCAAAGCCTGTGGAGAAAGAAGGCAAACATAATAAACTTTTTATAGAACAAGGGTGACAATATTACTACAGAATAATATTATAGAGAAAAGTGATTATGAACTCACATGAGAGAAACAAAGAAAAAAAAACCACCTTTCAGTTAGAAAAAGATATTTTCTCAGAAAGGCATTGAAAGTCCCCCAGAACCTTTTCATGGGATTCCCAGCACAAATATTTTCTGAACAAAGTGTATTATTAATTTCTTAGAAAGTTAACTATTTTTTTAAATATAAACTTCTATAAACAATCACAAGACTTACAAGTGTAAGGGTCATGAACAAATCAACAAGAATAAAAACAGTGATCAGGAATTACTCTTTTTTTTTTTTTTTTTTTTTTTAAAGATTTATTTTATTTTATGTAAGTACACTGTAGCTGTCCTCAGACACTCCAGAAGAGGGAGCCAGATCTCGTTACGGATGGTTGTGAGCCACCATGTGGTTGCTGGGATTTGAACTCATCACCTTCGGAAGAGCAGTCAGGTGCTCTTACCCGCTGAGCCATCTCACCAGCCCCAGGAATTACTCTTGAAGAAGGACTTTGATGTAACTTGATGGGCTAGAAGCTGCCTTTGCAAACTCCAAAGAGAAAAAGATAGGTCTTGAGAAAGTCATGAATGGGGTGACAAAACCACACTGCAAGGTACAGGGAAAATGGTGACACACAGCATGAATGAAGACAAACTGGACATATCTCAATCCACATTTCCTTCCAGTGGAGCTAAGGGAAACAGAAGCCTCATTCAAAACGGAAATCAAGAGGCCCTGATGCAAACAAATCAGCAGCCACAGAACAAGGACAAGTCTGCAGCCTCAAGCCCAACCACACAGGTTTTGATGAAACAGTGATTTCTCAGGCAGAAGGGCCAGCAGTGTTGAGGAATTCTAACTTGTCACATTGTATGGGTTGGAAGTCAAGGACCATGTACAGTCTTGAGAGAGAAGCTGTTGTTTGTTGTTGAGCTACAAGTTATGTTCCAAGAACAGAAGATGGCCATAACTCATTGAATTTGACTTTATCCTCTCACAGACCCAAGATGAGAGACTGACATGAGAAACAGTAAAGAGTGGAAGGGCTGGATGCTAAGAAACCAAAATGTTCAGCTCAGACAGTGGCCAGCACAGGGAAAGGCAATCTTCCACGGCGGTTGAAAGCAGATCTCATCAATTGATATTAACCCTGCTGTTGGAGTGATCTGAGCCTGAGGTCAGTGAGTGAGTCATTCTCTGTAGCCACCATCTGGCACTCACTACTACAGAGTCCAAGGACTGAAGAACTTAAGCTTTATCTATATTTTCAACTGCAACATTTTAAGAGGTTGATCAATACTTCAGGAGAAGTACAAAGATCAGTCATTCGTTTATAAAAATATTAGTACTGTGAAATTCCTTTTCACATCCCTAATACTCTCCTCCAGCTAGAACATTAGCCACTGTATGGAGGTACAATCTGGGGAGTCTTCGGAATGTGATATATTCTATCACAAAACTGCAAAGCTAAGCATGGCCATAAAGGCCCTTACTACTCAAAGGGAAAATGCTGAAGTGAAGACAACTCAGGTAGACATAAGGTACTCATCCAACACAGGATCATCTGGTGGGCATCAGACACTCAGCCAATACAGTATCAGTGCCAGCATAAGCTACAGGGAAACCAAGAATCTGTAAGTCTGACCGACCCTTCTTCTCATGTATCTCTCCCTGTTACTTTTCTCTTGTTGTAACAAGAGACATGATCAAACCAACTTACTAAACAAAGCATTTGATTTGGGGCTCACATTTCCAAAGGATGAGTCCATAATCATGGTGGTAGGAAGCAGGGCATCAGGCAAGCAGACATAGCACTAGAGCAGTAGCTGAGAGCTTACATCTGAACCAGGATCACAAGGTGGAGAGAACTAACTGCAACAGCATGAGGTTTTGAAGCCCACCCTCATTGATGCCCCTCCTCCAACAAGACCACACCTCCTAATCCTTCCCAAACAGTTCTATCAGCTGGGGTCAAGCATTCAAACATATGAACCCGAGGCTATTCTTATTTAAACTACCACAACTACTATTACATTTAACATGGAGGTTTCCTCAAAATCTAAAGCTTCCATATGGCTAAACTATAAAATTTCTGGGCACATATACAAAGGGCCTAAGTCAATATACCACAGAGATAACAGCACTTACAAGTATATTGTTTTAGTAGTCATACTTGGTGGAGAAATGGAAAGTTTATCTAAAGATGAAAGGGTAGAGAAAGTGTGATAAGTACACATAATAGAACTTTATTCAGAGATGAAGAGAATGTAATCGTGATAAAATCATGCAGAAAAATGGATGGAATGGTAAGCCACGCTCAGAAAAAGATCTGCATCTTCTTTTTATAATGTATCTAGATTGAAGTGTGTGTGTGTGTGTGTGTGTGTGTGTGTGTGTGTGTGTGTGAATGTGTGTGTGTGTGAGTGTGTGTGTAAGAAAGAGGGACCATAAGAGACAAAGAAGAGCTCTTAAAGGAGGACAGGAAGAAAATTAGTAATGCGATACATATAAAATGCAGGCTGAAGGAGGTTGGGCCTCTTTAAGGGTGGATAGTGGACAAGCAAGAGGAAACAGAGGGGTTGGGAAAGCAGTGGGGGAGGGGATAAATAAGAACAAAGTAAAATCATATATGTGTATGTAAATACCACATATATCCATTACTAAATATGTCAACTTAAAGTGAAATTTAAAATTTAAAAGGGTAATGTGCTTTCAAACTGAAACATTTATCTGATTTTTCTATTGTGGTTTGGTGCCAGCACTTAGAGAACTATGATGCTAGAATGTAACATTTATATTTTAGTCTAAGGTCTGTCTTAGGCACCTTTGCTTCATCGACACTGTGATGACCTGAGATGAGCTATGATAACTTGACTTCTGGTTGTCCATAGACTTGAGCAGTTTTCCTCCTACACTGATTCTGGCTGTGATGCTCACTAACCAACTTTGTCCAATGAAACTTTGACATGAACAGAAGCTTAATTCTCTAAAGTACCTGGATTGAATCCCTAGGGAAGCTGTTTCCTTCCAGAAAGAAACAAGGAAATGCCATGTGGAAAGGCATACCTACCTCCTCCATTAGAGATCCAGTTAAGTAAGATAGCCTGGACCATTCATGCTCTCTTCAATCTGTTGTGACCTGTCCAAGGCATAATGTGTCTGGATTAAAGTGTGTGTGTGTGTGTGTGTGTGTGTGTGNAGAGAGAGAGAGAGAGAGAGAGAGAGAGAGAGAGAATGCATGCTCACACACATGCAAGTGTGGTGAAGAAAGAGAGGCAATAAAATGCCATGATGTGTAATGATCACGCTTTCTATACCCTTGATGGACAAGAGAAATGCCCAAATGAGTCCAATTCAAATTGCAAGAGTATTTTGGTAAAGGACAAAAGATGCCTGAGTCACAAGTATGCAAACTCCTAGAGGACAGGGCTTGGTTCCTATGTGTCTTGATGAGCCACCTGATGGTCATTGCTCTGTGGCAATAAGGACAGAGATACAGCTGCCCAGTGGGGTTAGGAACACACAGAGTTAGAGGTTGTCCATAGGGAATGATGTGCAGGGGACTTCTAGATAGCCCTTGAATTATAGTGTGAGACCTCCGTGAGGAAAGCTCACACTGTCACAAACAAGAATAGATTGTTGGCTATTTCAAAACCTCTCTCGGCTCCCTGTCTCCTCAGATGTTGTTGAGGTTCCAGCTTGCATATTATATCTCAATTTAAAAATACATTTTCACTGAGAGGAAGCAACATTAAAATGAGCAACTTTATGATCCATTTCATTGTGCTCCTTTGCAGTCTGGTTAACAATGCATTTTAATAAGCAGAAGGCTGTGGGTTTGCTGTCCGCTCATGTAAATGAGACTCGGCGCTCATCTTTATGCTTTGCTGTGATTACTTTTTATTTATTTCTGAAAGCTTCCTGGATTTCAGCTCATTGTTCAATTGTGAACCGTATCTGCTCTATGTGGAGCAGTTATTTTAATTTCCAGATTCTGAACCTTCATTCTTTCTGCAATTCATTTCACGCCACCTTTTCTCACTTTGGTTTCATTAAATGTAATTTATGCCAGTTTTCCTGTACCTGATAGAAATCACTTAACTGTGAGTTTCTTGTCTCCCCTATCCTTGTTCCCCACTCCAATTTCTATTAGACAAATCTTCTTTGGGCATGTGTGATAAATTTATGCTTTCTAATGAATTTATTTCATCCATGAGTACTTCGAGGCTTCAGTGGCAAAAAATATATTTCTACAACCCCCTAAATGAATAACTTAAGCCGAATTAAATTACCAATGTATTGTATGAATATACGGTAATGAGGGATCACTTTATTCTACACTGTTTTTCAAAATAATAGGTGTCCAAAACAAGACAACATATATCCAGAATGACACATTGCTAGTCTGGAATGGAATCGAGGAGAAGCTTGAAAATGAATATGAATTGCATGGTGTAAAATCATGTGCTATGAAATAGTAGCTCCCTTTTGGGTAATATTACAAATCCTGTTCTGGGTCGCTGGTTCTCAAATGCCTTTTATATCTTCCTCTCATAGCAGTCATGACTTACTCTGCCCTTCATTTGCCTTCACTGTCCCTCCAAAAGAAACACAATGGAGCCTTCCAGAATTTGAGCGTATCTGAAGGTGAGAGGAGTCTGATGATGAATCTCCAAACTCTCCTAAACTTTTGTGAATTTCCTTGGAGCAAAGCTTTCCCGGACCAACTAGATTCTTTGGTCACCTGAAAGGTTTTAAAACTAGAAGCAAGCACATTGGACCAGTGTTTTATTGTGAACTACAGGCTAGCCCCTCATTAGGACTGATGCTCTGAGCACACTTAATTGTTATATGTATATATTTATTTTCTTAGCCTTAGCTAACTGGAGTCTTGGTTAATCTTTTCTGACCAGCCATCTGCTCTTAGTACATATAAATATCTGTCTAAAAAAATGTATGATGGTGAAATTGGTCTGTAAAAATAGAACTCAGCTGGGGGATTTCCTCCTTCTTTCCTTCCTTCCTTCCTTCCTTCCTTCCTTCCTTCCTTCCTTCCTTCCNCCCCCCATCCAGGTGCATCAAGTCTCTTCAGGACTGGGTGCATGCTTTCCCACTGAGATCAGATGTGGCATCACTCTGCTACATATGTGCTGAGGGCCATGGACCAGCCCATGTATGCTCTTGGGTTGGTGGTTCAATCTCTGGGAGCTCCCAGGGGTCGAGGTTAGTTGACACTTTTGGTCTTCCTGTGGGGTTGCCATCTCCTTGAGGGCCTTCAATTCTTCCCCTAATCCTTCTACAGGGTTCCCTGACCTCCATCCAGTTTGCTTGTGGGTATCTGCATCTGTCTCAGTCAGCCTCTGGGTGGGGCCTCTCAGAGGGTTGCTATGCTAGGCAAACACAACACAGTATCATTAATAATGTGAGGGTTTGGTAGAGCATCTTTGGGACTTCTTAGAGAATTCCCCCAACCCCTACCCCTGGCAGGTGCCTATGTCCATTCATTCTCCAGCCATCTGGGACTCTCTCCTGTCTCTACCCATGCCTGATCCTGCCACCCTATTCCCTTATTCCTGTATTCCCCTCACTCACCCAGATCCATCCCTTCCTCTGCTCCCACTTGACTATTTTGTTCCCACTTCTAAGTGGGATTGCAGCATCCTCACTAGGGCCTTCCTTCTTGTTTAGATTCTTTGGGTCTGTGTATGTATCATGGGCATTCTGAACTTTTTGGCTAGTATACATTTATCAGTGAGTATATACCATGAATGTTCTTTGAGGACCAGGCTACCTCAGGATGATATTTTCAAGTTTCATCCATTTGCCTGCAAAATTGATGATGTCCTTGTTTTTAAAGGCTGAATAGTATTCAATTGTATAAATGTACCACACTTTCTGTAGCCATTCTTTGGGAGGGACATCTGGGTTGCTTCCAGTTTCTGGCTAGTATAAATAAAGCCACTATAAACATAGTAGAGCATGTGTCCTTGGGGTATGGTAGAGCATCTTTTGGGTATATGCCCAGGAGTAATTTAAATTACTTCTGTTGTTTATGGGTAATGCTGTCCTTCAGAAACCTAGAATCTCATTCTGTGGCTTGGATGCTCCATCCAAAATCTCAGAATATATATTCAGTTCTTTTCAGACAAGGATATTTCATTTTTAAGAACGAGAACTCTGATTTGCATCACTGACTTTAAAAACTGGTAAGGGCTGGTTTATAAAACGCCAGAGTGAGGTAACAGCCCAAGAAGAGGAGTAGAAAGACACAAAAGCTGTGGTGTGTGTGTGTGTGTAATTATATGAGTGTACCACAAAAGTGAAAATGTTAAAATACTATAGGTGCATTATACACCAGGGTATGAGTGCTTGTCATAGAAGCTTCTTTGTAGAGTGGACCGTGATTAACCTGGAGAATCATACCTGGTAAGAGTGCAGAGAACAGGTGTCTATGAAGTGCTCATTCCTAAACTAAACATACATATAGCCCTCACCATCATTGCTCAGGAAACTTCATGGAATAGAGGGCAGAAAGCATGGAAGAACCCGAGGTTGGGGAGGACTGAAGAAGGAAAGCATTTTCTGGTCATGGTCACTCTGCTTGCACCATTTACTCACAGAAGCTGTGCTTGATGCATAACATCCAGACAGTACCAGACAGTATTCAGTCAAGAAACACACACACACACACACACACACACACACACACACACACACACACACTCACACACCTTGGGCATATTTTAGAAAAGTTGACTGTTAAAATGCAATCTATGAAGTATCTATCCAAAGTGTGGTTGTTGTATCACGGTTAAGAGCCAGGCTGGATGACACATTCCTCCATGTTCCTGAACTTCTACTCTCACATAAAGTAAGCTTGTGAGGATGATGCTCATACCAGGTCTGTGCAACTAACTACCAAAACGCTCTTTTTAGTGCAAATGTGTTGCTGTGTACCTGCTGTTAACTTTTTACATAACAAACAGTTGGACTTGAGTAACATCCATAAAAGCTATTGGTTATTACTGTGTGTACTCTGACTCCAGTTGCACCCATAAAGTCTATTTTCTATCATTGTGTGCACTCTGTTGCTTATCATTTCTTGGGCAGGGCAAGGTAAAGTAGAAAATTTGGTACCATGAAAATGATCCAGTGTGTGAAGTTATGACTTTTTTTTTCAGGAAGTTCTGCAGTATTGTGTCAGGGCCAGTAGGCAGTTTTGCGCTAAAAGGAATGTCTTGGTGAAATAATGGTCTCCTCTTGATTCTGAATAAAATGCTGCTTCTTTCTCTCTTCAATGTTAAGTCTTAATTTTATGTATACATATTTAGGTCGTAGACCATTCCTTTTAGACAGAGACAAAGCTTAATGAAATAAGAAGTATGGAGAGGAAGGAAGCAGCCCCCGAGCACAGACTACCAAATATTCAACATAGTAAGAAATTCCAGGGAGGTGGTGTTGAAATATGAGTATGTCTCTGCAGCTGACCTAACCTCATTCCCTTACTTTATTAAGTGTGCTCCAACAAATACCAGCAATAACTTCAGAGAGAATATAACTTGGAAGAAAACTCTAATAATCCTTATGATTGTCACTGATAACAAATACATTTTTTTTAACCATTTGGAAAAATAAATCTATGGACAGAGCAGGAAGCTTTAACATGTAATCTGTGGTGTACTGCAGAGAAGGCTGACATTGCTGGCTGAAGGAAATAGCTCCTCAATTGCAGCTTTGCATCTCAGTCTCTGGTGTCTGTTTTATTGATGCTGGAAACTAGGGCTGAGAGTGTTTACTCTCACTGGATTTGGAACTTTGAGCATCAATTTCTCTGCCTTGGAGATAAAGGTTTATGATAAAACCATGGACAGAGTCACAGTATCATCTCCAGATGGAAAAAAAATGAAACACAAAACAAAACAAAGCAAAACAGTGGTGTGCAACTTTCAATAGTAGCAGTTAGGAAAAATATATACATCTCTTTTTTTAAAAAATTGTTTTTCAATTTTTTATTAGGTATTTCTTCATTTACATTTCAAATGCTATCCTGAAAGTAACCTATACTCTCCCGCCACCCTGTTCCCCAACCCAACCACTCCCACGTCTTGGCCCTCGTGTTCCCCTGTATTGGGGCATATAAAGATTGCAAGACCAAGGGGCCTCTCTTCCCAATGATGGCTGACTAGACCATCTTCTGCTACATATGCAGCTAGAGACATGAGCTCTGGGGACTGCAGACCCCTTCAGCTACTTAGGTACTTTCTCTAGCTCCTCCATTGGGAACCCTGTGTTCCATCTAATAACTGACTGTGAGCATTCACTTCTGTGTTTGCCAGGGACTGGCATAGCTTCTCTAGAGACAGCTATATCAGGGTCCTTTCAGCAAAATCTTGCTGGTGTATGTAATAGCTGCATTTGGTGCCTGATTATGGATGAATCCCCGGGTGGGGCAGTCTCTGGATGGTCCATCCTTTCTTCCCAGCTCCAAACTTTGTCTCTGTAATTTCTTTCATGGGCATTTTGTTCCCAATTCTAAGAAGGGGCCAAGTATCCGCACTTTGTTCTTCCTTCTTCTTGAGTTTCATGTGTTTTGCAAATTATACATCTCTTCTTATTCTCGAGATAACAATAATTATTTCCTATGTCTTGACCACTGAGGTACTGATAGAATCTATCACATTTTGGGATGGGCACATCCTCAGTAAAGAAGATATTACGAGTGATGAAATAGGGCTTTCAGACTACCATGAAAGACACAGAATAAGATGAAACTTCCATTTAGGACAGGTGAGGTGGAAGGTCAGCATGGGGGCAGGGTTATTTTTATAAAAGAATAGAATGAAGCTGGGAGTGGTGGCGCACGCCTTTAATCCCAGCACTCGGGAGGCAGAGGCAGGCGGATTTTTGAGTTTGAGGCTAGCCTGGTGTACAGAGTGAGTTCCAGGACAGCCAGGGCTATACAGAGAAACTCTGTCTTGAAAAACAAAACAAAAAAAACAAAACAAAACAAAAGAATAGCACGATAGTTCAACAAGGGCTCACCTGTCCTTATAGAAAGCCATTCATTCTCTTAGTTTTATATCACCTAAAAATAGACCATATAAAGTTACCATTGCCTTATCAAGAAAATTTCACAACCACGCCTTTAGTGTGAGCACAACTTCCAAAGTGCTACTAGATTATCTACAGCTTTGAGGAAATCTCAGCCACTGACGTGTGCAGTAATTAATTTCATTTGTGAAATTAAGGAATGTGTCCCAACATCATCTGTATTCTCCATTGAAATAGAAATAAGAACATAGAGACCTTTTGAAAAAGCAGAGAATTATCTGCTCATTCGACCCACCCTCCCATTACTCTCTGTTTGGGTTTTTTACCCAGGGACAAGAGACTTTTCCACAGCTGCATTTCCCATTTTTGTTTAGATAAGAAATTAGTATTTCATCAGTCATTGTTCAGAACAGCTGCTCTGATTTTTCATAACAGCTTAATGGGGCTCATTAGCCATAAATATAAGATGAGGAAACTGGATTTGTTGGCCAGAAGTCTCGTCACTCAGTACACAGTCTTCTGCAAACTATGTATTATCTGAGGCTCTCTTAGAGAAAAAAGGATTTGAAAGGCAGATGAGCTAATGGAAGTGAGTTTGGTTTGGTATTGTAAAGGAGCCAATTAACGAAAAGTATAGCTATCGAAATATTCAAAGCATGCGCCTAGAGATCTAGAAGAAGACAGAGCAGAGAACATGTCCACTCCAGGTTCAGGACTGCTCCAATCATAGAGAAAAGAGGTAGAATGTAACAGTGTTTGCTGAGCCATTGTTAAGGAGCATTGTTGGGGTGCCACTTGCTAGTGAGAAGACAATTGTGCTTATTGCTTCTTCCCTGCCCCCATGTATTTGAGAACACTTGATTTTACTATTGACTAACAAGTATTGATCTAAATTTTTATGTATTAGTATCTATTAGTTTCCCAGGGTGGGGGGAAGAGAGAGGAAGGTGAATGACTACTCTATAAAGGAAGAAGAAGGAAATAGCCCATGAAAAGATCTGGTCTTCTAAGAACAATATGCTATTATTTTTTACTTTCCGAGGGTTTTTTTTTTTCCCACAGTTTGTAAGTACTGCCCCACCCCCACCTCACAGAATACCTTAGGAGAGCTGTGATCACATCTACCCCATTGTCATTTCAAGTTCCCTCCCTCCACCAAGGTTGAATTGCACCTTCCCACGCTCCAATGTTTTCTGCACATTTGCTTAGTGACTTAAATAATGAATGATGCATGATTACATGATTTAAGATGACAATTATTCTTTGAGTGCAAATCTCAAGACTAAGGGTGATAATTATCCACAAGAAAAGCAGCAGCAGAATACACTGGTGGAATGATGTTCCTTTCATGCCGTTTTCCTTTTTTCTGCTTCTTTGTTGGTGTGTTTTATTTTATACTTTCAGAATCTCAACTCCTTGCTTCATTGCTAACCTTTAAGAATCACACAAAGGCATAAACTCTGAAAGTTCCATGATAATACGGGAACACACCCCCATTTCACTTTTTAATGGAGGTACTTAGAAAGGTAGGCAAGGGGATTTAAGATAAATATTAAGATAAATTTCTAGGAAATAAGAAAACTCCCTCAAACTATTGGATTATGAGTTAATTTCAAGTCTATAGCTTATCTAGGGATGGGGCTCTATAGCTCACTGCTATGGTGCTAGCCCAGCCTAGTGAGGCCCAAGATTTGAATCTCAGAACTGGAGAAAAATGTTTGATTTTAACAATTTAATATTAAATAATGAATTGCTACACAGAGAATATATTTTATTTCATTTAAACTTAGCTTGTTCAGTAAGGATTTGATGAACGCTGAACTCTGCTCTGTCTGTATAGAAGTTTTCTTTGGTGGATGCCATGCAGGAGGAACTTCTGAAGAGCCCAGAGCAGGCTTTGATTGAACACCCCATGAACATCTTCCCCAAGTCCCTTTATATTCAGCAGGGTGAGCACCAGAGCCAGGATCCTGCGCTTTTATCTTCATAGAAATTCTCTGCAGTGAGGTAGAGTCTCATCCCAAGTTGGGGAGCTGAGCCTGTTTGTGGAAAACATGATGGGAAATAGGTCCTTCTAAGAAGAAATCTTGTATAGCCCTTCATGTTGCAACAGAAACTGTAAACAGAGGTATGCTATTCTTCAAAGTGATCCTAACCTCTCTTTTCAGTCCCTCCCTCCCTCCTGCCTTCTCTCCTTTCCTCCCACTGTCCCTTCTCCTCCCTTCCATCTTCCCTCTTTCCATTTTTTTTTCTCTGTCTCTTACCACCTGCTCCCTCTAATCTTCCTTTATACAAAATAGTGTATTTCCTTTCACCAGTATGGAGCATCCTGAAACTAGGTGAAACCAAACCCTGGCTTCATGCCCAGATATCACTTTCTGAAGTGACAAGCTCTGGTAATAGGAAGGTTTGCAATTATACAGATCATTGCTTTGACCTGATGCAAAGTCAAGCAGCCCACAACCCAGGAATAGGAAGGCTTAATTTCTGTAGCTCGCTGAGTATTTTAAGAGCATCAGAAGGGGCTGACCTGCCTGCTGCCCTGGCCAGTCACTTTGCTCATCTTCAATTGAAGCCAGTGATGAACAGGGCAGCTCATTTGCTCTTCCCCTAGTGAACTCCTGTCTTGGAAAGGAAGAATTAATGGCCTTATTACCTGTGTTCTTTTTCAGCACAGCCCACCTGAAAATGACTTGCACAAAGGAAAAGGAAGGAACCTCTAAATGCAAAACTGTATTCTAAATATCTGATTATCACCTACACCTTTTGTGTCTTAGCTCTCTGGCGGCTTTTTAAAAAGGCACTTTTCCATCTTGCTTTAAAACAAAATTTCTCCATTTTGGATAGCTTAATGTGTGTTTTATGAAGAATAGACTTGCGAAGTTGCTTTAAAAAAACCACATTATGGTTTTCTAATCACTTTCAAGAGAATGAGGGCAGGAACTTCAAATTATATGAGTGTTTGTCACAAAGATGAGGCAAAGGGAAGAGCTGTAATTGAACCTCTTATTACTATTCACTTTGACTCTCTCAATTCAGCTTGTCTTGTGGCATCTCTTTTTTAAGCCTTAGGGAATTAGAAATGTAAATTAGATATAAAAATAGGGAGGAGGAGGCCCCAGTGGGATGCTCCGCATTTCTGGACTCTGTAGTCATAAGGGGTGGAGAGAGCATGAGAGGTGGGAGAAGGGGATGAAAGCAACATCCTTCAGGACACAAAGGAGCAGCAGCCTTCAGCAGGTTGCAAACTCAAAATGTAAAGTGCTTTCAGTTTTAAGATTTACTTGAGGATTATTCATGACCCGTTGCATCCATTCATATTTATTTCTTGAATTTTCGTCTTCTAAGGAAGACTTTTTAAATGGAAATATCTAATGTAATTGGCTTTGTCTTTCTGCACAGCCTACTCTTTCTTTCTCTCAGTGTCTTGAGCTTAGACTATGGCTGGCTGGGCTGAGTGGTTCATCTCAAGTAGTCAGCATAATTATCTCTCCCCTCTCTCCAGCCCTTCTTTGGAGACTGAATAGACCATTCTCAAGAAGACATCTTCTGTGGTGGCGCACGCCTTTAATCCCAGCACTCAGGAGGCAGAGGCAGGCAGATTTCTGAGTTCGAGGCCAGCCTGGTCTACAAAGTGAGTTCCAGGACAGCCAGGGCTATAAAGAGAAACCCTGTCTCGAAAAACCAAAAAAAAAAAAAAAAAAAAAAAAAAAGACATCTTCATCTGCCACACTTTTTGCTTGATGTCTTCATCTGCCTCACCTTTTGCCATTGCTCAAGATAATGCCAATAAACATTTAAGAGGTGGCTTGGGTTGATAGAATTTGGTATTATAATATACAGCACCCCAATAGGAACTGTGTGTGTGTGTGTGTTTTATCTCAATTCTGTGTTGCTGTATTCATGAAGTAACTTTGCGACAAAACAGATGAGACATAAGGGTGTTAACATTAGTAACTATATTCAAAGCCTCTCCCAAGCATGGGATGATGTAGACCAAATATCTTGAATGACAACCACAATGACCTTATTTCCAAATAGAATCACATGTCGAATGTCCCTAGGGAAATTAAATACGGATAGCATTGTACAAATATAATAATAAGGAATGTAAGGGAGAGAATGAAGAAATCTGCAGATATTAGTACTAGCACCTTCATTATAAACCTAGTACCACATATATATCAGGCTATGTTGAATGATTTTAATTTTAAAGTCAGAAAGTGCAGTGTATTTTTAAACTAGCTAAATCCTTCGATGCTCCAACCATTGAGAACAGAGTTCTTCAGTCCCCCACACCTGAGTGAGGAAAGATTTTTAATGCCTAGAACTTTGGAGAGAGGTATTGGTATTGTTGATACTGAGTGATGCTGAGGTCGGCCCCTGAAAAAACGGGGTATGTGCTTCGTCTTTAAAACAGTCTGCTTCGGAGTTGTCTATCTACCCCAGGGCCACCATGCTTTGAGGAAGTCAAGTCAAATGCTAAACTCAACTTGGCCATGAGATGTGGTCATGAATGAGTCTCCAGAAAATTCCATGCCCAACTATTACAGAAGACACCCAGTCCTTGAGTTTTCCCAGATGAGATGTGCAACATCATAGAGTACAGACTATTCATCCCTGTTGCTGACTACTGTACTCATTGTTTCATCCACAGAAGAAATGGTTGATATTGTATCACATACATAGCACTTATGACTAGAATAAAGTAACCTATGGTTTAATCAAATGTATTTCTTTACAACTGTTCTGCAGAGAACTATGCATCTATGTCAGAACAGCTTAATTTCAATAGAACTACCACAGGAGCATAGTGACAAATCCTGACCTGGTACGAGGAAGATGCTCAGCACAGGAGTGACACGCATAACTTGTTCCCTGCCAACCTAAAATTTAATTGGAGCTGTCCCATGGTCCTGTTAAAGAACTTATTTTAAATGAAGTTTAAAACTGTGTCTTAAATAGTGTGTCCTACAAAAGAAATGGCTAGTTCATGTATGCAAGAAAATTAAGAAACCAACAAACATACATCCAAATAGTCCCTAGAAAGAAAGCAGAGAACAAGTATATACACATGCACATAAGCAGTAAGAGTAACAAATGGAAGGAGGGCAATGGAAGACATAACAAGTTGGGAGAGAAATCTGGATTGGTAGGTATTCAAAGGCAGACAGACACGAATACCAAAGGAGACAGCAATGACTACATATCCGCAGAACGGAAGGAGATGACGAAGGCTTTGTCTCAAGGGAGATTAGTCCTGTAGCACAGTGCAAACTGATATGCGCTGTAATGATGTGGGCCTCAGACTAACTATCTGCAAAAAAAAAAAATACAACTGAAGGACTGTTCTGGTAAGTAGTGCATGAAGATTAGAAGACTACTGCCTGTGATAGCCACAGCAGAAACAAGAGTCACATTCAACAGAGCTGAGAAATGTAGGTGTGGAGGGGGAGGGACTAGGATAAACAACTTAAGATGGAACAGTTGTGAGAAGAGCCCAAGGCAGAAGACTTCATGTTTCTGCTAGTTTTCAAGCATCCTCAAACAAACAACAAACAAACAAACAAAAACCAAAACAAACAAACAACAAAAAACATAGTGTAAAAACTCATTTAATAGGAAGTTGGGGAGATTATGAGAGACAAGGGTCTCAGGTTGTTATGATTCCCTTTGAGTTTTATGTTACAGGTATTTTTTTCTCGTCCAAGTAGGTTTTGTGCAATTGTGCTTGTCTTTGTGTATGAGCACAGAGAGTGGTGATGTGGGGAATTGTTCTATCTCATGTTGGAGCAAGTTCCTGGGATGTTTTCCCTGTTCACACAGCTGCTTGGGTTTCCCTGGCTACCTTCATGGCAGCAGAGCCTCCGGAGGACAGCCTGTGATCTGCCTTCCCACCATCACATTGATTGGTGACCCAGAGGTGAAGCCCAGCCACTGTATCAGCAAGATGGAACAAATAAAGAAAACTCATTTTGAATAAACCAGGGTGGAAAATTGAAAATGTTCACCTTAACTGCTTTTTCATGCTTGACACACTTTGGGAGCCATTCCTCCTGACAACATAATCAAGGTTAGTGGTGAGCTTAGCATTTGTTTTGCTTGCTTTATTATGAAGATGTTACATTTTCTAAATGAATGATTCCTGAGAATAACCTTTAGGAATGGCGCTGTCATTTCTCCAAAAGAGCTAGAATGGCCTTCTACTTAATGATCTACTCCTTTGTACCCTACATACCACTCGTCTTTTCAGAGAACATAATGACTGTATATAGAACAGATGCTTTCCATGTTAGAGGTACAAAGTGTGAGCTCTGTGTAGGTAGGAAGAACAGAGAGAGGCCAGTAATCAAAGCAGGAACACTTCTCCAATGTAGAATCCTACTTCACTTTGCTTTGGCTAAGGCATTTGGAAAGAACTGCCTTAAACAATCATTTACTAATTCACTTTTTCAAGGAAATTTGGTCTTGCTTTTCATACTGAATGAAAGAAATGTATTTCTTTCTGTAGTATAAAGGCCTTCTATAACTGAAAAAAATTAATAAGGCTGCTCATTGCGAGGGAACAGAATGAATGCTGAACGGAAAGTCAGTCTTTGAGACTCACCTAGGTTCTGACACTCACTGTACGGTATTTGACCATTGGGTGCTCATTGAGTAAGATTGTGGAGAGGGGAGGAAGCCCTGAGAGTGAATGCATGTTGCTGATATGAGCACAGACATAGAAAACACCAAACATCAGTACTTCCAACCCATGGGAATGCCCAAACTTCCTCAGGTCAGGATCAGGGAAACAGCCAAATATGAATACTTACAAACAGTCGAATGGTGTATACCAATCCTCGTTGTCCCAGTTAGGTCAGTTACTAAACCATGCAGATCACAACATAAGGTATTTAGCTAATGACCTTCAATGTACTTTCTTTCTTGATCCTATCATATTTCCATGATAGTATAGTTCTTCTTGCTACTTTAGCAGATATAAAAGGTTAAGCTCAGGAGTTAAGTTGTCTAGCTCACAGATACCCAACCAGTAGGTGTTTGTGCTATTACATCATGCCACAGTCGAGGGTTTTGGAGCTAGAGCTCCTCAGCATTGCTTGGAGAGTATTGAGAATTGGAAATGTTGGAAACAAGAGTATTACACATGCTTAAGGAGAATGGTAACCACTGAGCTACAGCCTTAGCCCCTTGACAATACTTAAGAGTGCTACTTCAAGATCTTCTAGAACTTTAGCTGTGGAGTAGTAGAGGCTGAATAGGGACACAGCTCAAAAGATTAAAAACAAATCCCTTGACTTGCAGAAAGCCAACATTAGATAGCAGGCTAATTCTTTGCAGACACTACTAGAGGGTAGGGAGGGATTTTAGCAGCAACAACTTAAGTCCTTTGTGAATGCTGGAAAGACTTCTAAAATATTATATCTTGTAGCATCATGAAAGCAGAAATGTAAGTCTTAATTTTGAAAAGAAATGACTTATGACATGCAGACTTTATATGCCCTAGTACAGAGCAACGCCAGGGCCAAGATGTGGGAGTGGGTGGGTAGGGGAGCAGGGCAGGGATGGGAGAGGGTATAGGGAACTTACTGGATAACACTTGAAATGTAAATGAAGATATCTAATAAAAATTGGAAAAAAAATAAAATAAAAAGAAATGACTTATGAGGTGTTCAAATGCTTTCCTATATGTGGTTTCTTTTCTTCAATAATAGTTGACTACTTGAAAGATAAAGCCCAAAGTTGTTCACAAAAACAAGAGCGGTTCCATTTAAAGATGTTTTGGTAATCTTCCTTAGTTCTGAGGTTCGGGGCTTTGTGAAATCCCTTCATTTCATTTTGCAATGGATTATTAAAGACTCCTTCTCCAAACAATTGAGTTGAAAACAAACCATAAAAACTCTTTAAGGTCTGGAGGGGCAACTTAGAGTTATATGCATTTGTATTCAGTAAACATGCATTAGGTTCTTGAATCCTTGAGTCCAGGGGAAGTTCTGTTAGGTGTGCCACTAAGTTTTCTTTCTCCTTCTCACTTCCCTATTCTGCTGCATTGATCACAGGCCATATGAGGTAACCATAGGCAGGTTGATCACTAGTGTCCTCTGCATCTTTCCCTTCTTTTGAGAGTGACATAAAAATGTATAAAATCTCCAGTCAAAAAATTTCATTTGCATTATCCTTTAAAAGAATCTCAATCGATGAAGTTGTTCTAACTGTTGAGTTGATAGCTAATTATGTACAGGGTAATTACAATTTAGCCAGCGTGAACGATTGTTTAGAAGGAGGTGACCTCTGTGCTCTTGGAAACTGCAGCTCAGGACCCAGCCAGCTGCTGTGGTGCATGAAAAACATCTTAGTTCATTAAGATCAAAGGAGCTAGTCACTTGTTCGAAGGACTGATTTCACAGCTGCAGAAAGATTTACAGCAATTAACAACTTTTAAAGGTCCTCTGCTTGAATTGTTAACCTTCAAATAAGATGTCTCTGGGGACATCATTGATGATACAATCCCTTGTCCCAAAATTCAGCTGCTAGATCTTTATTGAACTTGATGTGGAAATATTTAAATGATGATTGAGACACTAATTAAATGCTGTGCCTGGGCACCAGAGTCAGGACTATGTAGAGAAAAAGCACGTTATCAGGAGCCAAAAGCCCCCAATGCTGCTAGTTTGCAGCCACAGTGATGTAGAGCAAGTGTGGGTTGCCCTGACATCTACTGATGTGTGTGAAGGTTTTGTAGTTGTACCAGCAAACAGAACACAGGGGATACAGCTGCTGAACCCAACTGAGCATCATGAATATTCAGCATCTATATCAGACACAAGGTGTCAATGACTTAATTTTGGTCATGAGTATCAATTCAAACTGGCTCAGGAAACATAAACTGAACCCCATCTCCCCCACCACCCCTTTTTATTTTTTACTTTAAATCAGGTCATTTTTAGTCTCTCATTTCTTTGGTATCTTGGTTCTACATTTGTAAGTTCAACACGGAGGTAGCATTGGTCATATGTATCTGTTTAATCCCTTTCATTCAGTGGCCTAATGCGTTGGATCTCAGCCTTGGGAATGCGTGGAAATACATTAGGAATATGGCTACTGGAGCAATCTTTGATGCCAGTTGTGTGAGACTCTCCAGCATGTTAAAGTAACTCTGCTAGTGATTCTAATTGGGTGGCAAGTTAAAAATCTAATAGATGTACTCTCTGCTAGAGCAAGAACAGTCTATTTCATTGACCCTCATAGTTTTAGGAGACAGGATAGAATCTGGTATTTAATAGATATTCAATAAATATTGTTGAGTGGCCTGTGCTTTGTAGGAATTCTGGGTGGACCCTAATTGGCTGGAGTCCCTGTGAGGGTCTGTGGAGTGTACAAAGGTGAATTAGAGAGGCGGGCAGTGCATTGCCTTCTTAGTCTACAGTTGCTCCTGAACACTGGAACCCAACAATTCTGGAACCTGCTCTGGGAACTTGAATGCCTTCCAAGCTCCAGGCTTTCTCCCAGTCCTCACCAGCTGTACTCCCTCGCTGTGATCCCTGGGAATGACTCCATTCTTCATTTTTCTAATTGCACTCCACTGTCCTGCTGGCACTGGCACCCTGCCCTGAAGCTAACCCTGTGTGCGACATGTTGCTCAGCTGCTACTAGACAATTCTGGGCTCCCTGCAGGCAATGCCTCTGCTGAAGGGACTTGTCGGAGTCAAGGTCATGCCTCTGCGAGTCAGCACTTAGTGTATGGCTGAAGGGAGACCCACTGAGAAGGCTTGCACTGTGATCAACCTGGGCCAGCTGTAATGGGCTATTCAGCTCCAGGACCCAGATGAAGTGAGCTGCAGTTTCGGTTATGGTTGTTTCTGAGGTCTTAACCCCTTCCCATACTTCTGTCCTTTTCTCTTATGGAGCCCAATGAGAAGAAGACCTCTTCACAAAGCCTTTCACTCCAAACTCTGTGCCCCTTTGCTCTCTCACACACACAGTGATAAGAGAATGTAGTATTTGGTCTTAGTTGGGCATGTTCTTCACACTCCTGTCTATTACAGCAGGAATGAGGGACATAAACTAAACACCTGGTACCGTGAACAAGATATTTTTGTAGGAGAGATAATCAACAATCAAAATCTATGATTCTGGATGGTGAGTAAAACCATTTAAAGAATTTATCCAGAGAAAGAGAAGAGAGAAAGGCTAAGGATTCTGCTGCGAGGTGGTACCCTGAGACTGTCTTATGCTGGCTCATAAAAATTGATCCTTAAATATACTGAGATTTTGTAATCTAGTATTAAATAAAGCACTTATGAAAATTAAGTTATTTGGATGAGATCAATTAGTGGGTAAGGAACTTGTCACCCCAGGTCTGAAAACCTGGGTTCAATCTCTGGGACCCTACATGGCAAACAGTAATAACTGACTTCTGGAAGTTTCTTATGAGTACCAGTTTTGCACTGTGGCATGTGCCCAGATGCTCACATACGCACATAATAAATTCATGTAAAATGATTTTTAAATTTAAGTTATGAATATTTAAAATATAATAACTCATTTTGGAAACATAGATTATGTATACTAAAAACATTCATTTTATAGCGTGATCTTATGATTACTGACAGTGATTACATTATCAGGGAAGAAGTATCTTAGGCTAGCATGCTGAGGCACATCTCTTTCCAGCTCCACACTCAATAAGACCCAGAAGCTCAAGCTATAGTTGCTCAGTTGCAACCACAAATTGGCTATGGATACAAAAGTATACCAGAATTCAGCAAAACCTTTTGTGAAAACTGATCAATGATAACTAGTTTACTGTGGATCTGGGGAGATGGTTAGCCAGTAGTGTTTACAGTGCAAACATGGAGACCCTCAACATCCATACAAATAGTCCAGTACGGTGGTAGCATGCTCTTGAGCCGGGGAAGCAAAGACTGACAGATCCCTAGGGATTCCTGTCTAGGCAACCTGTGAGCTCCAAGTTCAGTGAAAGACTAGATCTCAAAAAATAATGTGGAGAGTATTTGAAGAAAGCACTCAATATCCAACTCTGGCATTCTCTCTCTCTCTCTCTCTCTCTCTCTCTCTCTCTTTCTCTCTCTCTCTCTTTGTTCCCCTCTCAAAAATATAAACTTTGCTTCGATGAATAATGAATACACTATTATCACTGTAAACTTCTTGATCCAATTCATTTATGCAAGTAAAATTTATGGTAAATATTAGCAGATAGCATGTAGAGTTTCCCTCCAGAGGTCTGGTTTCGGACACTTACTAGCACATTGATGGGTAAGGTGCGTTGTATTAGGTATGCTGGGAAAGGCAAGGTACATTTGAATTGGTCCTGATGGAAACTGGGCTTCCAGCACTTAACATTCTGGGAAAATCCGGTGTTCCCAGTTCTTCGCTCATTCCTTATTCACAGATTATCATTTCAGGATGAATCCATTAGAGTCTCACCCATGTGTAATACTTAGCTCTCTCAAGCTCTATTATAGACTGTTAAGTCACAGCTCCAGGTCTTCAGTTTCCCAGTCAGAATAGCTTATTTATTCCGTTCAGTATTATTTACATTCTGGTAGTACTTTCTAAACAGTTGTATAGATATAAATGTGTTTAATCGCTTATATGGTAGTTGTAAGTATTTCTATAAAATTAATCTCTTAATTACTCATTTTATCTCTTTTGGAAGTTTAGATAATTAAGTGTTGAAGTCTCATTTGCTGATCACAGCTCCAAAGCACCAAAGTGTAGTTGGCTAATAAAATAAGGAGCATAGAATTGGGGACCCAAAGGACTTGTTTATTGGTTTTATGACCATGAAGAAATCCAAAGGTTTCCTAACATGCATAGCAGAAAGTTACTTTGTCAAATCTTTTAATTGTAAGAGAAATACAACAAGTTCTGCATCCTTGTGGAGTTAGCAATTGAACCACAAACCGCTCATGAGAAAGTATTTGAACACTGGTAAGAGCTGTATGGTGAATATAGAATCCTGTGATACACATTAGGAATGCATGCCAGGTTATTTTCAGATCATAGAAATTGCCATAAATATCTAAGGTACAGTTGCCCATGAAGTTGTCTGGTGCCAGGTGCAGGGAACTCTCTGGCTTTTGTAAATGCCTGATGAAGGAGTGACTTAAACTGTGTGACAACTGGATGCTCAGTAAATGACTGTCACACTCTGTGTAAGGTCACACTCTCTGGCTGTGTGCTTCTGTTTGAATTCTACATTCCATACCTTGATCTAAAGTCACATGTGCTTAAACACTTACATTAATGAAAGTATAGAGCATTCAAGGAAAAAGATTTTTTTTCACAGAATAAAATTATGTTTCTAGGATTTTATTCTGAGGATTACCTTAAGATTCTCCAATGTGACAGTAATCACATAGCCACTTCATGCCATAGGTAAAGAACCATGCAGCAACATGATCAATTTGAGGTCTCTATATGTATTTATTCTCTTTGTTATGCAAGAATGCTTTTCTCACTGTACTGGCAATTTGGTAAAAATAATAAATAAATAAATAAATAAATAAATAAATAAATAAACAAACCTACTAATTGTAGAGTGAAAAGCGCTGCTGTTCTGTGATCCACAGCCTGGCATGTCTAGCACTTCAACATCCATTTTTGCATTCTTTACAATGCATGTGCATTTTTAAAAGTTCTGATAATACTCAATGTGAAAAATTCTCCCTTGATTTAAATTATTTAATATCATAGCAAAGGCATTTAAAATATTATTAACCTCTTGTGTTAATTATGGTTTTATTTCTGTGAAGAGAAACCATAACCAAGGCCACTATTATAATGGAAACCATTTCATTGGAGGTGGCTTATGGTTTCAGAGGTTTAGTCCATTATCACCAGTGGCAGGGAGCATGATAGCATGAAGGCAGACATGGTGCTGGAGTTGCTGAATATTCTATATCTTGATCTGAAGCTGCAGAAGGAAACTGTGTACCACACTAGGCATAGCTTGAGCATAGGAGACCTCAAAGCTTGACCTCACAACGACTCACTTCCTCTAATAAGGCCAGACCTACTAATATTGCCACTCCCTATTGGCCAAGCATTGAAATACATGATTGTATGGGGGCCATTTCTATTCAAACACCAGCGTTCCCCTTCCCCCCATCCCTTTATACAACAGTATGCATTCCATTGTGGAAATGTGTCCTATCTAAGACTGTTCTTTGAGCCATAATGACTAAATTCATCTGAAGGACTGCATTTCGATTCTGATAAAAATAACCTAGGAAAATTATATTCTCTTTCCAATTGTATTGTACTCCCTTTAGTTAATTTTGATATAATATGTTTGGAAATATCTTCAAAATAACTTAGCAAATTAATGACTTTGTCTGTGTATGTTTTAAAAGACACATATTTTACTTTATTTTGTTTTTAATACTGGATAAAAGTGAGATTTAGCTATTTTTCCTGGGTAGTTTTTAACAGAAATACTCCAGACCAAATCTAGGGCTTCCCATGGGCTAGGCAAGTAACTACTCTACCACAAAGATACACACAGCCCATTTAAAACTTCTTGTCTTGGAACCAACCTCTTCCTAACTTGAACAAGAAGTCCTTGAACTTGAGATTGTTTGCTCAATCATGTGAGTAACTGAGATTATAGACCTGGCCCATCAGGCCCTGCTTGTCTATGTCTAACAACAAATTGACCTTGAAGAAAGGAAAAGTATACATGAACTGTAATTATATTTAAAAGAATGCTATAAAGGTTTTGAGAGCAATTTCCAAAGAGAAATTTGAAAGTACTTTGTGAAATATATGTACATTAAATAAATTATTCCTTTTTATAGGATACTGATTTGTGGTGAAAGGGGAAACTAATTTGAATAAGCCACTTTCACAGCATTTGCCAAATACCACTTACTTAGAATCACTGTCTCATCTCTGAAAGCCCTCAAGAGGTGGCTCTGTCCTGTGCTTACCAGCTTCTCTGGTGTGTCCTTTATGGTCAAGGTTCCAGATTTCCATGTCCATGTGATTTTCTTGCTACAGAAATGATCTCTGCCCCAGTGTGAGAAATAAAGAATTCTACAGGATCTTGAGACAAAGGCAATTAGACTGTGGCCTGGAAGAGGAATAAAACTTAAAAGTAAAACACCAACAGATGTGATAGCACACACCTTTAGTCCCTACACTTTGGAGGGCTAAGGGGGGCAGTGGATCTCAGTTTGAGGCTAGCCTTGTCTACAGAGCCAGTTCCAGAATAGCCATGACTACACAGAGAAACCTTGTCTCAAAACAAAACAAAAACAAACAAACAAATACCACAAAGAGTGAAAACTCCAGCTCTGATGTTCCTTTTCCAGGAAAGCTGTCATTTGGAGGGTCAACATTTACTAAGACCTTCCTGTTGTCACTTTTGGTCTCAACAAAGGAAGTTTCAGTGGTACTGACCTACTTAATCCAATTGCTAAATCCACCATTCTGTCCTCAGCATTTGATTCTTGTCTCCATGGAGATTATTTCAGGAAATCTTTAGTAAGGTGAGTAGCAGTTTTCAGTGTGAGAAAGAAAGCATTGGGTCTGGGTCTGGGTCTGGGTCTGGGTCTGGGTCTGGGTCTGGGTCTGGGTCTGGGTCTGGGTCTGGGTCTGGGTCTGGGTCTGGGTCTGGGGCTCTGTGGCATTGTGCTTACATGCATGAGACCCGAGTTCAGCTCCCAGTATCACATAAGCTTCCTTGGTAGCACACTTAGGGAGACCTTTTTGTGTTGAATACATTTTACTTCGATTTATCACTGACTATATGTTTCCTTGGCCTAAAAGAAAAGCCAAAGGGCAGAGGGAATAGGTTAGAGCCATATTAAGCTTCGTGATTGTTCTAGTCTCATTTCATGATAAAATCTTCTGATGAACAACAACATTTAACAGCATTTGTCTTAATTCACAACTGTAGGCTGTACTGGCTGGTTTGTGTGTCTACTTGACCCAAGCAGGAGTTATCACAGAAGAAGGGGCTTCATTTGGTTGAGGAAATGCCTCCATGAGATCCAGATATAGGGCATTATCTCAGTTAGTGATCACAGGAGGAGGGCTCATTGTGGGTGGTTCCATCTCTAGAGGGCTGGTAGTCTTGGGTTCTATAAGAGAGCAAGCGAAACAAGCCAGGGGAAGCAAGCCAATGAGTAACATTCCTCCATGGCCTCTGCATCAGCTCCTGCTTCCTGACCTGCTTGAGTTCCAGTCCTGACTGCCTTGGGTGATGAGCAACAATGTGGAAGTGTAAGCTGAATAAACCCTTTCCTCCCCAACTTTCTTCTTGGTCTCATATCTTCCGGTCTCCTGATGCACACACAACTTTTCTCTTGGTCTCAGGTTGACTTCGCTCTGCACTTGTCCTTGTAGCTCTTCTTGGCAGATGCCCAATAGTCCTGGTCTCTTCAATATCCTGGGGCCTTTACCACAGCTGAAATCTCACCCTCATAGTTCCACACAAAAGACCCTTGGGGCATCTCCACAGAGATCCTAACCTTGATGGATAGTGCCACGACTCAGCCGCTTTGCAAAAACCACCCAGTCATTTATCCTTCAAAGTCTTGAAAACCAGAACAAAGTGGACAAATCTCACACTGTATATTCCTGCTAACACCTGAAGATTCACCTCAGCCTCCTTAGGCCACAGCTGTACTGACTGGCCTTGGTGTGCTGACCTTCCTGTTTTCACTTTTGGTTTCAACAAAGGAAGTTTCAGTGGTATTGGCCTCCTTAACAATGGCAGATGCCTGGAGGGGGGAGGGTATAGGGAACTTTCTGGATAACACTTGAAATGTAAATGAAGAAAGTATCTAATAAAAGTTGGAAAAAACAAAACAAAACAAAACAATGGAAGATGCTTTTTTTTTTTTTTTTTTTTTTTTGCCCCAGCATGAATAGCACATAAAATTTTCTTGTCAAAATATCACAAGAATAGCTTTACTCCAGTTTAAAGCAAAGTCCGTGTTCTCCTCTGAAACAAGATCAGGGCCTCTAGTGCCAGAACTACTCTCAACTTTCTCCCAAGCTCTCATAAGAATGGCCCATTAAACTCTACCCAAATCATTCAACAGTTTTTCTAGATCTAGATTCCAAAGTCTTCCACAAAATAGTCCAACTGTATAAAGCGATATGACAAAGTTTAACCAAGTAATGATCCTACTCCTGGTAAAAATTGCCATTTTAGTTTCATTTCTGTTGCTATGATAAAAAAAAAAAAAGTAACTCAGCAGAGAAAGAGTTTAACAACTGCAGCTTACATCTCATTATTACAAGATTATTACAGTGTCAGAAGCTTGAAGCTGTCAGTCACAGAACATCCACAGTAAAGAGCAAAGAGAAACAAATGCATACAGTCTTACTTGCCTCCTTACTTGTTTGTTCTCTGCTTGATTCTCTACTTCTAAACAGCTCAGAACACAATGCCCAGGGAATGATACCACCCACAGTACACTAAGTCTTCCAATACAAATTGAACCAACTCAATTAAGAAAATACCAGTAGATATTTCCACTGGCTAATACAATGCAGATAACTCCCATACAGATTTTGATCCCAGGTGACTATTTTGTATCAAGTTGATAAGAAAGGCTGATGATCATAATGATGTTTGATTTACTGAGCAATAGATTCAAAGAAATGCTTTAAAAGGCATGAGCACTAAAAAAATGAGTTCCACTTATAATATGACTATCATAAATACTCTTCTAAACCAATTGTTATTTTCTTAACATGCTCCAATGTAGTATCCTATGGAATTGAATGTTGAAATAGTCTTTTTCCCTATGGTTGATGTTTGTTTGTTTGTTTGTTTGTTTGTTTTGTTTTTTAATTATGTCTAGCTTCCTTTTTCATTCCTTGAGTCACGGTGGAAGTTTAGTTTGAGGTGATATAGTCAGTGATTGTCAGGAACTGGAGACTGTATATGGTATTCTCTTTTCTTTTCGTTTTAAAAAAATATTTGTAGATTTGTGATTGGGTCTCTTGTGCCCAGGTATCCTTGACCTCCTTGTATAGCTGACAATGGCCTTCAAATCCTGATCCCCTGTCTCCATCTTCCAAGATAGGAATATAGGCATGTGCCACTGGTTCTCAAAGACATTGTTGCATGGCACATTTTATGACATGCAAATAGTCAAAGACAAGGAGGTTAGAATGAATGGAGAGAAAATAATGGCAGAAGGATATTTTGATGGTACTTCATAATAATTGAGAGGATAGGCATGCCAGAGACATTGTAGGATGCACTTAACAGGAATAAAAGATTTAGTAATTCTGACCCAATCTCTAGTTGCCTGGAGACACAAAGGTGTGGGAGTAGAGGGTGTTGTGATTTCAAATAAGTTGAGCATGGACAATGAATTCCTTGTATGGTTGAATGAGATGGTGACACTGGACATCAAAAGCCTTCTAGGATGTGGGACCAGCATGAACAAGGGTGGAGAAAAGTCCTTGTGTTTTGTCCCTAGGTGCTAGACATAATTCAGGTAGCAGAGATCCTTGGTATTTTCTGGCTTTGAAAGGGCTTTTAATGTTAGGTACTGTCAGGGCACCAAAGGGCCAGGTAGACTGCCCACTTCCACCTCTGAAGCACTAGGAAGGAGACTACCACTGTATAACTCCATCAGCAATAGGGTGGCCACTTCTCCCCAGAAGTCCACCCTGTCAAGGGTCTAGGCTGTGAACTTTGGTTAAGCACCAAAACCACATCTGCCAATCTGATTTTAGGGAAGGTAGTGTTGAAAGCAGATAGCTAAAGAGATGATAAAGGCATGGCAGCCTCTTTCCCCCTTTCCTATTAGATGTCTCAGATAGGGAGTCTGTCTGTGACTTAGAGATTCAGTTTATGTTGTGCATATAAAACTGTGTGGTTTTTGAATTAATAAGCCCCTTTAAAAATGCCAGCCAAGAAACGCTGAAGACCTTTTACCGGCTACTTTTCAATCTTGTTATTTTAATACTTGCCTCCACCTCAGGCTTCATGGAAATATAAAAGGCAGTGAAGTGTTTCACATGCTGATTTCTGTCTTTTTACTCCAATTTAAGTCTACCATTTAGTGTGTGCCTTGAAGTAATGTTTACTTGTGCTATTCCACATAGCCCAGGAATGCTTATTTGAGCTTATACTTTAGACACAATTGTGTATGTGTCTAAAGGCACAAGAATCTCAGGGCAAGAAGAAATGCATGGCAAAATTTCACACTTATGTCAGGTTTCATGTGGACAGCTGAGGGTTTTCTGCTAGGCACTTACTAGGGTCAAGTTTGAATCCTGAAGTAGGATGGCATTCCCAGACTTCAGAGCCACTTGTTCCTTAGCTTTACACTAGCTTAGCTTTATATTTTTAGTTATAAAGAAGTGAGGAAAGAGGAATATTTATAGATTATATTTTGTCACTGTTACTATGCTTTTAGGGTTAACAGAGATCTGAATAGTAATTCTAATTTATTAAGCTTATTTTGCCTGTCTGGTGATACTGAGTCCAGGGGACTAAGATAACAAGTCTCTGCTCTTCTGTATGCTCAGTCCTAAGAAACAAGCAGAGGAAGACATGAATCAATACAAACAATACAGTATGATAAAGGAAAGGGTAGAGCTTAAAAAACACAACTGACTAAAAGGTCTAATAAGAGAGAACACTAGATTTGACTTAGAACTAAACATTGGGAAAAGAAAAAATATATAGTGATTCCTTTGAAAGGTGAGGGAAGGGCAAGGACGGGTCAGTCCAGACACAGCAAAGATCAAGTGGAACCATTTTATTCCTGGAACTAGAAACCTAGCCAGCTACTCAGAGCTAGGGAAACCATGGATCTTGGATCTAATCCCTATCTATATTCTAAATATTTGTCCTTATACCCACAGATAAATGTAGTCTTCATCCATCATCAAGGAAATGTCCTTTTTGCAACAGATGGTGAACATTATAGAAAGCCATAACCAATCAAAATGCAGAATTGTGGAGTCCAATCCCAACTGATATATCTACGATACAACTCCTCCAACTAGAGCTTGTGGATCATTTCAATAGGAGAAAGGACCGATGTTAAGGCCCAGAGGAATATGGAGCTTGCTGTGAGACTGTGTCTCCTAGGAATATGAGAAGCTACATCCATAGAGTCTGTCTACCATGACTTTAACAGGGACAACACCACTAGGTGTGCTACCATGGAAGGGGGAAAGTTCAGGAAGCCTCAACCATAAACAACTGCAGGCAACTCTGGAATGCTGCAAGTGGGATGAATAGTCTTCCCCAGGGAAGATTATAGTATAATGGTTATCTCATACCAAATGGTCATCCCGGAAAGCATATGCATACCAGTGATAGTATATAGACAGAGAAGATTGTATTTATGTATTTAGGAACACACACACACACACACACACACACACACACGAATAATTAAAGAAAAACAAGGCCATGCATTTGACAGACACTAAGAACAGAGAGCACACGTTAGGGTTTGGATGAAGGAAATGGAATAGAGAGATAGTGTAACTATATGGCAATCTCAATAGTGGTAAAAAAAAAAAATAAAAGCACAGTGTCTAGAGAGCTGTGAGAAATTGGGTGTGTCTAGAGCATAACACTTAGAGCAGAGCCACAGGAGAGTCAAGCAGGGAAGACTGGGCGCTTAGGACACACTTATGTTTAGCAAAGGCCTGCAATTGAAGAGCATTTGGACTCAGTCTTCAGTTGTATGGAAATTAAAATAGACCTTACATCAAAGGAGCAGTACCTAAGTGTGCATGGGTTCACGGAGCCAATTTGGGGGTCACTATAGATAAATGATGAGCAAGGGGAACTATGAGGGAGTTCCATTTATTTAGATGAAAAAATGATAAAAATTCAGGTGAACTCCTGGAATAAAGCAATGGCGGTGGAGATGGAGACGAGAGGTTGTGTCACTTCTATGGGGACCCTCCTGAGCATCAGAAATGGTGTGTACACCTACAAATGTGGAGACAGGCAAAACAGCCGCTGCATGTCATGATGGCTTTTGAAATATGTGTGTGTGGGTACTTTCTTAAGGCAAAGGCAGAGGAATATTTTACATACTTGAATATTTTAATTGAATTATGTTTTGCTCACAGTGAAAAAAAAAACGTACAATGTTCCAAGGTGATGGAATATTGGAGGTGTTGTGTGTGTGTTTGTATTGTATGTGTGTGGTGTGTGCATGCATGTGTGTGTGTGTACTTGGTGTGTGTGTAGAACAGGGTACCATCTCCTCTCCTGCAGGCTGAATTATCACTTTAATTGAGTCTGTTATACTCACCTAAGCTTCACCTTTTCTTCCTCTAACTTTTGTACTATGAAAAACATTTTGTTAAAAGTCAATTTCTGGATTAGAAATGGAAAAGAAAGCCACAGTAGAAAAATAAAATACCAAGAGGTCTTGACCCTCGAGCCTTGTCTTGATGTTGATGATCACACTGTAGTAAAAATCAGCACTACAGAAGGGATAGAGGCAGCCAGAGGATGATGCCCTTCTGAACATCATGCACCTTCATCCTGTCTATCAAACTTGGAGGCCCCGAGCCGAGCCTTTCACCAGATGAAGGCTTACTCCCTGAATGTTGGTGCCAACTCTCAGCTAGTAGATGACTTCTCTACCATGGGGCTTCCACTTCAGGGGAGGCTTCACTGTATTGCCTTATTTGTCAAAAGACATGAAAACTTTAAGTTTAAATAGTGGGGAAATGATTTACACTTGGGTTCCTGAGCAACTCTTCTTAGGTTACTTAGGATAGATGATAGATAGATAGATAGATAGATAGATAGATAGATAGATAGATAGATAGAATGGAAAGGTACTTTTCCCATCTATGCATGTATCCCCATGAGGAAAGCAAGGAGGGGTCACTTCAAGACACATTACAGAGGCAAGAATCAAACCTCAGCATCCTGCTTCACTTAAACTTTCTCTTCACTATACATATAAACAAGATCAGACAAGCAGCTGCCCCTGCTTCTTCTAAGAAGTTTGAATAAAGAGTAGCTGTGCACAAGACAGAGAGAGGGACTTGAAAAGATAAATAAACAAATTCAACGAGATCAGAATCCCTGAGAAGTCTCTGATGCGAGACCACTGCACTCACAAAACCTGAAAGCTCGCTCTCTCTCTCTCTTTCTCTCTCTCTCTTCCTCCCTCCCTCCCCCTCTCTCTCATCTCCCTGTGGTTTATATACAGCTGTGGCAGAATTTAGAGAAAGGTAGGTCCAATATCATAAAGCTGTTATGAAAAATGTGTGTGTGTGTGTGTGTGTGTGTGTGTGTGTGGGTGTGGGTGTGTGTGTAAAGCACTTAGCTAGACTAGCAATTGGCAGGAGCTCAATACCAATTACTTCTTATCATAGAATAGAAATAGAAAAATAAAAAGAAGGCAATGCTCATTGAGCACCGGAGGTGGGAGGCATTACATTACATACTTTCACCCTTCCTCATGTCATTATTATAAAAATTCTATAACATGATAAGGTTGAGCCATTAAACAGCTTTTTAGGCAGCAAACATCTACTCTACAGCAGACCCTAGATTTAAAAATCATTCTTCTTTACCTCATGATAGGATGCTTTCTGACTTGAGACTTTATAGACAGAAAGTATTGACAGATATCTATTACAGAAGTCCAGGTTTCCAGCCAGCTAATGATCTGTCAGAGATGTCCTTCAGTGGCCAGTGCTCGACATGAATGGTTGAAATCCAGCCCACCTGCATTCAAAGGGAAAGGGTCCCAGCTGGAAAAACCACCACTGGACCTTAGAACCTTCACATGACAATTTCTATGCTCACATCAAATCCAACTAGGGTGAGTGGACAGATGGGATGAGGGTGGAGCTTCTGTGTTTGAAGATCTAAGCTCTTTCTTTCCTTTGTTATAGTCCCAAAGCCCTTTATCGAATCCTCAGCCCAAGTTTTTAAGTGAAGAAAAAGGGTGAGTTTAGCTTATTTGGATTATACATCGAGCAGACCTGGACCTAAAACATCACTTCTGTCCCAAATGCTCAACATCATAATGGCGGGATGACTCAGTGGATAAATCATGCTAAGAAAACATGTTCCTAATTTTAATCATCAGCACCTACACCCCCCCACTACTTTTAAAAAACTTTAATAACGGGTTTTATAACCATTTTGATACCAGCAAGCTGAGAACTGGGTGGAATGTCAGAGATACAGGTTGATTCTGAACACTCCCTGACCAGTCAAAATAAGGAGTTCCAGGCTCAATGAGCAATCCTGCCTCAAAAAATAAGGTGAACCATTAAAAAATGGGGCACAGAGCTAAACAAAGAAATCTCAACTGAGGAATACCGAATGGCTGAGAAGCACCTTAAAACTTGTTCAACATCCTTAATCATCAGGAAAATGCAAATCAAAAAAACCCTGAGATTCCACCTCACACCAGTAAGAATGGCTAAGATCAAAAATTCAGGTGACAGCAGATGCTGGCAAGGATGTGGAGAAAGAGGAACACTCCTCCATTGTTGTTGGGATTGCAAGTTCGTACAACCACTCTGGAAATCAGTCTGGTGGTTCCTCAGAAAATTGGACATAGTACTACCGGAGGATCCCGCAATAACTCTTCTGGGCATATATCCAGAAGATGTTCCAACTGGTAATAAGGACACATGCTCCACTATGTTCATAGCAGCCTTATTTATAATAGCCAGAAGCTGGAAAGACCTCGGATGTCCCTCAACAGAGGAATGGATACAGAAAATGTGGTATATTTACACAATGGAATACTACTCAGCTATTAAAAACAATGAATTTATGAAATTCCTAGGCAAATGGATGGATCTGGAGGGTATCATCCTTAGTGAGGTAACCCAATCACAAAAAAACTCACATAACATGTACTCACTGATAAGTGGATATTAGCCCAGAAACTTAGAATACCCAAGATACAATATGCAAAACACATGAAACTCAAGAAGAATGAAGACGAAAGTGTGGCCACTTCGCCCCTTCTTAGAATTAGGAACAGAACACACATGGAAGGAGTTCCAGCGATCAAGTGTGGAGCTGAGACAAAAGGATGGACCAAACAGTGACTGCTGCAGCCGGGGATCCATCCCTTAATTAGCCACCAAACGCAGATGCCACTATTGCATACGCCAGCAAGATTTTGCTGAATGGGCCCTGATATAGCTGTCTCGTGTGAGGCTATGCCAGTGCGTGGCAAACACAGAAGTGGATGCTCACAGTCAGCTATTGAATAGAACACAGGGTTCCCAATTAAGGAGCTAGAGAAAGTAGCCAAGGAGCTGAAGGTGTCTGCAACCCTATAAGGGGAGCAACAATATGAACTAATCAGTACCCCCAGAGCTCGTGTCTTTAGCTGCATATGTAGCAGAAGATGGCCTAGTCAGCCATCATTGGGAAGAGAGGCCCCTTGGTCTTGCAAACTTTATATGCCCCAGTACAGGGGAATGTCAGGGCCAAGAAGTGGGAGTGGGTGGGTAGGGGAGCAGGGCGGGGGGTGTGGGTATAGGGGACTTTCGGGATAGCATTTGAAATGTAAATGAAGAAAATATCTAATAAAAAAGAATGAGAAAACAAAAATAAATAAGGTGAAGAGAAATAAAAAAAGAAATAGGATGTCAACCTCTGGCCCCCTACATGTGTGCATATATATATGTGCACCAGTCCACACAGTTCACTCATATACTGCACACACACACACACACACACACACACACACACACAGCACATAACAAAAAAATAGAAGGAAAAAGATTTACATGTTAAAGAGAAAAACAAATAGCACATGATCCATTTCTCAGATTAACAAGCATTTGTAGTCTAAAATATTTCCCAGACTTTTTTTCTCCATATTTGAGAACTAGAAGCAGTTAGTACCTACAAGCTTCTAAGACTACTGATAATTGGACTTATTCCACTTCCTTTACCCTATGGACGAAAACAAACAAACAAAAAAACAAACAAACACAACCCCTCCAACCCCCCCATGCATTTCTTGTCTGATGTCTTGTACTAAAAGCATTTGAGAATAATCAGCATGGTTTAGCTCTGCTCTTTTCCAACCATGTTCCTTGCTCTTCATCCGCAGAGGCATATGACCTTTTTCTTACTCTACTACAAATGATGCATGAGATGTTTGGCCATGCAATAGCCATACTATATGTGTCTAGCTCGGTGTGTATTTTCTCTCATCTCAGGCTTTCACTGAGTCAGCACTATAATTCAGCTTTGATCTCTGTATTAGACATTGGTTAACTGTACAAACCAGTAACAGCAAAATAACTGTAGCTAACACATTACAAATCGGTTGGGCAGAGATCTTGTCTACTCAGATACTCAGGAAGCTGCCTTTCTTCCTTCTCATGATTCTATGACTTCATAAGCTTTAAATCCATTGGTGGACTTTCTATATCGGGTCTCATGTTGTCTGGAAGTATATCATATTATCTACATTATATTGAGCAAATCTCATCAAACCCTACATCAGATTGCAAGACCAGGTGGGAAATGTTGTCTGCCAATACTGTGAAGCAAAAGTGGAGAGGAGCCTGAAGAATCAGTTCATCATTGTACCAAATCTCTCCTGACCTGTGAGGATGCCATCAGTAGTATCACATGGTGTTACACAAGATTGAGCATAGCTACAGTGGAATGCTCCTCTCTTATAATGGACATAAATCAGTTGGTGTTCTTGACATCACAAAGTCCCCGATTTCCCATTTGAGTTTATATTGAGTAAAATGTGTTGAGTACTGGACAATCACTAAAAGTGAGAGATATTGTCATAAATCCAGCAATAAACGATTGTTCAAGACTTTTGTACAAATGGATTTGATTACTTGGCCTTCTAGAGAAGAAATGAAGGTGTTCTTTCTTCTAGAAAATACCCTCCATGGTTTCCCCATGGAAGAATGCTCTGTATGGAATTCATTATTACCACTATGTTCTTGCATATACATATTTAGCAAGAGATGTAGGAGCCTAAATTAAAAAAAAATAAAAGTCAGAAAAATTAGGCCTACCATGACCAGAAGGTGATGTTCCCTGAATATATAGGTATCATATATATTAAAATACACAAGCTGGAACCCATTTCTGACTATTAGGCTTGATTCAAAAGGACATAAAGACGTCTTAATGAGTCTGGTTTGTGAATCATCGATCATTGAAAGACAATGCTGGCCCTGTTATGAACTAATTGATGTTAGTAGCTCTGGATTGACCATGTACCATAAGTCTGACTATCCTTATGCTCTGAGAACTTAAGGATACAGATACAATGAATTATTTCTTGCTGTTTCTTCCTGGAACCAAGGATTCTCTCCTTAACTTACATCTGTTTGAAGTCCTGAATAGTCCCCTGCACACTCCGATTTATGACCTAAGGCTGTGAATTCTTATGAATAATTGAAGATCGCCTTACTGCTTCAATACAGAAGAATGTAAGTCCCCTTATGGGACTGGCATGTTTTAGCTTCTTGTCTGGGAGTTCTCTCTATGTGAGGTAGGGTTAGTGGCTAATGCACTAGAAGCAAGCTTCAAGTTTGGAGCATTGCCGGTAGCACATTAAGGAAAGTAAAAGGGAAATGGATGTCTTTGAAAGAACCCAGATCATGTCTTTGAAGTGCTACACAAGAGCCACTGGGGCAATGGAAAGTTAATGCTTAGTCAGCAGAACTCTACAAAAGATGGAGCTGGAGTGACTGGATGAGTTCTTCAGAGATATGTGCACATCCTCCATTTTTCAAATTATGTACAATAAAATGGCTTTGGAGATTTATTGAGTGGTCAGAGGATTCTCCTGACTCTTCTCTTGCTTAGTCACTCTTCTTTATTATTATGGAAAGAACTTTGGTTCGAAAATCAGAAAAACTGAACTCTTATTCTGGCATTGTGTTTAGCTGACTTTGTCATTTTGGGCATTTCACTTTAGATCTTTGGGGATATTCTCAATGAAGATAGGTAAGTAAGGGCATTTCTGTGGTCCCTTGCAACTCTAATATACTACAAAAGCTCTTGGTTACTTTCACTGCCTCCAAGATCTCCTAAATGAGTCCACAACAATGACTCTTAAACAGAACCATGAGAGGGGAAATGAAATATTTTCACACTTTAAACATCATAATTTGCAGGAAGACATTCTAGAATTGTTTGTAGGATTTTTTATTGGAGGGCAAAGAACTGTTTTAATTTCTATAACCAAGAAGTGAAAAGGATTATGGGCTCCTGCAACATAGGTAATATTTTTTTTTCAGGTTTTATTTTCTCATTTTTATTTGTGCATCAAAAATTTTTTTCCTCTCTTTATTAGATATTTTCTTCATTTACATTTCACATGTTATCCAGAAATTTTCCCTTACCCTCCCGCGTCCCCACCCTGCTCCCCTACCCACCCCCTCCCACGTAATGGCCCTGGCATTCCCCTGTTCTGGGGCATATAGAGTCTGTATGACCAAGGGGCCTCTTCTCCCAATGATGGCCAACTAGGCCATCTTCTTCTATATATGCAGCTAGAGACATGAGCGCAGGGGGAACTAGTTAGTTCATGTTACTCTTCCACATAGAGGGTTGAAGACCCCTTCCACTCCTTGGGTACTTTCTCTAGCTCCTACCTTGGGAGTCCTGTGTTCCAGCATATGCTATAGTGTTTATTTTGGTGGCTGATTATGGGAGGGATCCCTGGAAGCCGCCGTCACTGGTTGGTCCATCCTTTTGATTCAGCTTCACACATGATCTCTGTAACTCCTTCAGTGTGCGCTT